>CM061146.1:1267120-1404620 GCA_030710495.1 Labroides dimidiatus | reverse complement strand
GAGGTGGTTTTTCAGAAATTTACACCTGTAAGTTTATCACTAAAGTTAAAGAGCAGATGTTGGCGTTTCTGACGGTCAGTGAAGGCATCAGGAAGGCTGTGAGCGGTGTGTGTGTGTGTGTGTGTGTTTGGTTCCTGCCTGTTTGAGTTGGTCACAGCCGACAGTGAGCAGTCAATAAAAACAAAAGACTTCGCCAATCAGCATCGTCACGTTTTAATATTTCGACGCCCTCTGCCTTCATCTGTCGATCAGCAACAACACTAACTGCCGTCAAAATGACAGCTCAGCTCTTAAAGTGTTGGGGGTATCCATGGTTACCATGGTAACAGTCCTTCCTTCCTTCTCATGCATTCTGCTTGGTGTTGTGTGCAGTTCTATCGGTAATGGAAAACCTGACAAGGCGCAATTGTACTTTATCGAAACTTCCAAAATGTTGCTCTTAATTAGCAAAATAATGAGAGTGGAAACACAGCTGTGCATTCAGACACAGACACAGACACAGATACAGACACAGGATGTACTGACTCAAAGCGTGGGCAGTCAGAGTGAAATCAGTTAAAGAACAAAAACAAACATGGGAACATGACTCTTCAGCTGTGACTCTCAGATGTTTCAGCTGCTTCACCTGAGTGTCACATGTTTAAAAAAAAAAAAAAAAAAAAAGTTTAAGTGAACAAATTGTCCTGTCAAGTGATCCATGTGGTGCTCTCAGTCATCAACTATTTTCCACTGCCATGCCAAGCAGCAGCCAGGAGGAAATCAGCCCACGGAGTGATGAGGAGGTGACTCACTCATTCATCTTTGATTCCAGCGTCTGACACCTCAGCAGAGGTATTTTGACACTTCAAGAAGTTAAACTCTGAAACCGCAGTGATTTGTAATAAGTGTCACTGGTGGCTGTTAAGGTGGACATGGCCTACTTTGAATGTCTGCAGAGGTGAAAATGATCAATAATCCACATTTTACTGTTTTCTTTGTGTTGATTTATGACTCAGAGCCGTACGCTACGGGCTGCTGATGCTGTGAGTTTCATAAATGGGTTTTTTTGGCATCATTTATTCAGGAACAAGTTTGGTGTCATCTGCATAGAAACCACTCAGTTCTATGCAGATGACATTCTCACACTTTTCTTCATTCAAGGAAGCAAAAAAAAAACAAAAAAAAAAACATCATGATATATCTCTAAAGACCTACAGAACAAAAAAAAAGAAAAAGTTCAGGAAGAAAAAGTCAATTTTGGTGACCTCAGAAGTAGTGGTTCAAACATCTGGGTTAGAGGACAGTAAGTGATCCAGAGTGACGAGAAGCACCTGTTGCCCAAATCTTTAATTTATTCTGGAATAAACCTTTTCAGATCTTCAAAAGTGGCCTGAAACTGACAACTGCCACCTCACTCAGATTGAAACTCACATCCTGTATCACAAGACGACGAGTTACATAACCCACAAAAACTGCTGATCAGCCTAGAAGAGGAAACAGTGAGATCATTTACATCAACATAACAATAAAATATGTAAACTAGTGCCATAAATCCTGCCGGCTGACATGGGAACTGTTTGTTTTAGTTTCAGGAGGTGTGCTCCAGCTGGTTCAGAACAGATAAAACAGGGCGTCTTGTAAAGTGTTTAACGTCTGTCATGTTTGGATTGTATTACTGAAGCTAAATTTTGAAGATGATATTCCACATAGCGGTGGAATATTACACAGAGGATGTATTTTCCTGAATGAGGCTTATGTTAGCATCAACTTTAGCCTGACTGGATGTAGCCTCTGAAGTAACACTAGCTTCTGTGTTTGGTGTGGAATACTTAGTCAGGCATGTTTGTAATATTATTGGCTTATGGAATAGAATAGAATAGAATAGAATAGAATAGAATAGAATAGAATAGAATAGAATTCAGAGTTACAGCAGCAATATAAGAAAGTGTAATAAACAAAAACAGAATAATATTATAAATGTCTACTAGGAAAAAAAAATTCCATCAGAGACCTCAGTAATTCTCAGCCACCATCTCCAGAGGGTCCACAGGGTCCACAGTGTCCACAGGGTCCACAGGGTCCACAGGGTCCACAGGGTCCACAGGGTCCACAGGGTCCACAGGGTCCACAGGGTCCACAGGGTCCAGGACTGATCTGGTCTTCTTCTCCAGTCTGTTCAGTCTCGTTCTCCTGTATCCTGTCCGCTCACAGCAGGTGAAATCCTTCAATGTGGTGTTTGAGTCCAGTGTTAGCTCTGTTAGCCATGTCTCTGTGAATAGCATGATGCTAGTCTGCTGGTATTCCTTCTGGTGCTGCGTTAGCATAGCTAGCTCGTCCATCTCATTGTAGATAGATCTTACATTCTTCAAAACGATGGATGGGAGGATGGGTTGATGTCGTCTCTTCTTAGCTCACACCGCAGTACCAGCACGTGTCCTCACCTCCTTCTCCTCAGTACTTGAGTAGCACAAAAATAATCCAAATCCCGTAGAAATAATCCATAATGGTAAATGGACCAGTACTTATATAGCGCTTTTCTAGTCATTCTGACCACTCAAAGCGCTTTACACTGCTAGGTTCATTCACCCATCCACACCACATTCACACACTGATGGGAGGAGGAAGTTCTAATGTAAACCATCAGTTTTTTAACTAACACATTCATACCCATTCATACACCACTGACCAACAGTGGGAGCAATTGGGGGTTCAGTGTCTTGCTCAAGGACACTTCGACATGTGACTGCAGGAGCTGGGAATCGAACCCTTGACCTTCCGATTGAAAAACGACAACACTACCACTGAGCCACAGTCGCCCCCAATGGGGTAAAATGGGTAAAATGTTTCATAACAAAGCAGTTGAGTAGATAAAACTAGACAGTTTCCACGGAAATTGTGAGAGGGGCTCGGGCGGCATGCCGGCTGGCATACATACTCTTGATATACTTTGTAATGTGTCCTCTCCCTAATTGTCCCTTCATCACAAGAGCGCCTGTGTGTACATGTGTGCGTTTATTAAACGCACACATGTACACATAGGCGCTCTTCGCTTTCCTTTAACTGAGTCACGTCCTGTGGTGGTGTATTATCAGCCCGAAGTGCAATAATTGATTGATTATTGGTTTTAGCCTTTTTACACAAATCAGATTTCAAGCAAGAATATAGCTCATTTTTAAGAATTTGAAGGGCTTTTATTTTGAAATGCTACATCAGAATTGGTAGAAAATTAACTGAGTCACATCCTGATGTAGTCCTCTATCAGCCTGAAGTGGAATCATTGATTGATTATTGGTTTTAGCCTTTTTACACAAATCAGATTTCGAGCAAGAATATAGCTCAGTTTTAAGAATTTGAAGGGCTTTTATTTTGAAATGCTACATCAGAATTGGTTGAAATTGACTGAGTCACATCCTGAGGTGGTGTACTATCAGCCTGAATTGGAATCACCGATTGATTATTTATTTAAGCCTTTTCATGCTAATCTAAATTCAGGCAAGACTTTTGTTCAGTTTCAAGAATTTGAAAGGCTTTTATTTTGAAATGCTACATTAGAATCAGCTGATATTGAAAGAGTGACATCCTGGGATGGTTCACTATCAGCCTGAAGTGGAATCATTGATTGAGTATTGATTTTAGCCTTTTTTACACCAATCAGACTTCAAGCAAGAATATAGCTCAGTTTTAAGAATTTGAAGATCTTTTATTTTGAAATGCTACATTACAATTGGTTGAAATTAACTGGGTCACATCCTGAAGTGGTGTACTATCAGCTGTGAAGTGGAATAATTGATTGATTTTAGCCTTTTTATGCTAATCTGAAATCAGACAAGAATATAGCTCAGTTTCTGGAATTTAAAGGGCTTTTATTTTGAAATGCTACATCAGAATTGGTTGAAATTAACTGGGTCACATCCTGAAGTGGTGTACTATCAGCCTGAAGTGAAATCATTGATTGATTATTGATTTTAGCCTTTTTACACAAATCAGATATCAAGCAAGAATGTAGCTCATTTTTAAGAATTTGAAGGGCTTTTATTTTGAAATGCTACATCAGCATTGGTTGAAATTAACTGAGTCGCATCCAGAGGTTTCGTCGGTTTTTCAGGGTTTTTTCGGCAAAAAATTGCTGAAATTCTTAGAAAAGTCATAGCACACCAGTCTGGACTGAGCCGCACGTTTTGATATATAATTTGTTGGGGTTTTCTCAAAGCTCTGGGAGGAGAAGGGGTCCAAAATTTTGTCCGGAAGATGAAGTAGTTGAAGAAAAAAAAGAAAGAAACGAACGGAAGAACAATAGTGAATGGGGCCCTATTCGCCACGGGCCACTCTACCCCATAGCTTTGCTATGGGGGAGAGTGGCTCATGCGAAGCCCGAGCCACTAATAACCGAGTTGTTTTTAGCGTGTGGCAGTGAAACACCTCCAGCTCCCTAAACAAAAAACATCAAAAGATTTGAACTAAGATTCGAACTACATTCTAACTTCCTGTACAGGTTTGAACAGCTGCTTTATTGTGACGCATTCAAAACAAAACATTTTCTCTTTTGAATGAACTGTTGCCATGGCGACAAACTCTGGGAGAACATTCACCGCCATGTCTCTGACGACATAAAGGAAGATGAAAGGACCACATGCCCCTTCAAGTCTCTGACGACATAAAGGAAGATGAAAGGAGCACATGCCCGCCCCTTCAAGTCTCTGACGACATAAAGGAAGATGAAGGAACATTCCGAAGGCAGCAAATCTTAGACTATACCTGGGCACGCTAAAACGGAGCAACGAAGAAACATGACCAGCTACAAGAAGTTAGGAAACAGGGGCCAGAGCTTCCCCGTCATCACCAAGGAAGCTCTCCACCCAATTGTCCGCATGTTTGTAGAGCAGCTGAAAGCTGCAGAGGAGGGAAACCCGGAGAGCAGCTCTGTTAAAGATCTGTTAATGGAAATGGGTTTAGAGATAATCGAGATTATCACGAAATTTCTCTACGAAGTTTTCAAAAACAGACCAGAAGCGAGAGGCACATCACCTCAGTCGTCTTCTTCATCCTCTGGATCTGCAAGCGCACGGAGTAGCGTCTCTGTATCAGAGGAGGAAGTGTACGCATGTCTGGGAAACATGGGGGAACTCATCACACAGACAGTAGCTGAGGCCAGAGGTGTGTATGACCTCTGTTACGCAGGATCTGAGCGTATGACAGAGCTTGTGGTCACCGCGGTCACGGATAGAGTCAACTCAAAGCTCTCCCAGAGCAGCTCAGAAGAAAGCGCGGCGGAAGCCAAGACTTCTCCTGGTCTTCTGAGGAAACTGGGCAAACATTTCATGAAGATCCTCAAGAAATGTGGGACAGTGCTGCCAAAGAGGACGACAAAAGAGAGAGCTGAGCAGGCTGAGGCAGAGTCAGCATCGAACCAGGAGGGACAGGAGGAGGTAGAGAAGGTAGAGGAGGTAGAGGAGGTAGAGGAGGTGGAGAAGGTGGAGGGAATGGAGGAGGTCCCAGGATTCACTCAGACTCCTCTCCAAGAAGACAGAGTGAGCTCTGATGAGTCTGAGGGCTTCAGGTTTATGGTCCTGGTTCAAGCAGCCAGAGACATCTTGGAGGAATTTGGGAACAAAATCGCTCTTTCTGGCCATACAGGTTATATGCCGCTAGAAGACATGGATGTAATTCTTTCCAAGTCTTCCCCGGAGTCTGAGGATATAGCGTTTGAGGTCATTGAATTAATGACAGATGAAATGGAACGCTCATCTGAAGCTGATGGAGAGAGTCAGTCCGAGATGGAAGAGGCCAACAAATCTGCCTGGAATAAGCTCTGCAGCAGAATTAAGGACGCTTTCATCCGAAAATTTGTCTATGGGTGTTTACTCAGAAGACTACTCGGACGAAGACGCCCGAAGGCCCAGTGTAGACCACAGTCAGCAGAGGTATCATCCACCAAGGCGATCCTGGAAGGTGTCGATTTCATGTATAGAGAGCTGATCGAAGAGTTCCAACAAGAAAAGGACCACGACTTAACAGAGGCGTATGAGCACATGGTCAACCAGATTTTCAGCGATGAATACAAAAATCTTTTTGAGAAGCTGAGCGACACACTGAGCAGTTACCTGGGCTCTGATGAAGACCACTCTGAGGAGGAGATTCGCAGTGAGGTCAGAAACTTCATGAAGCGCATGTGGCTCTGGCTCTCTCAGCAGCTGCAGCTGTGCAGGAACAAGGAGGACTGTGTGAGCATGGCTCTGAAAGAGATCAAGAAGGTTGTGGTCTCTAAGTTCAAACGTGCTCATACTCCAAGTGAAGTGAGCCAGACCTGCCCCCCAGCCGAGGCTCCAGCAGGTCCACTCACTACACCTGAGTCTCCAGCAGGTCCACACACTGCACCTGAGACTTCAGTCAGTCAAAGCTCTGCATCTGAGCAGTACGAAGACCAGAGCTCCCTGAGGGTTTGCTACCACACGTCTACTGAAGCGGAGCGGGAAGTCTTCTCAGACTCCTTCCAAATGTGGGACGTGCTGAGCTGTGAAGTCCTCGCTACGGCGCTCTTAAAGAATGTGGTCAAAGACCTGCCCGGCCGTCGGTTCCATGTGTTCCAAACAGCCTACGCAGACACTGTGACCATGCTGACAGACCTGCTCTGGGATGAGCTGCGAGACTGCACCGTTGAAGTGGATCTAAGTGGAAAGAACATCCAAAAGATCTGCAAGAAGGTGCACAAGGAGCTCCTGAACCAGTTTGGTGATCAGATGCTTTGGAGAGGACTGCTGTCACAGTCTGGTTCGGTGAGCGACTCTGTGATTCAGGTTCTGAAGACGCACCTTTTCCCAAAAAAGACCAGTGGGATCAAAAGGTTCTTCAAGCGTATCTTCAAGCCTTTCACTGCCCTCTTCAAACGTGACTAAAGTAAGGATGACATGACCATGACGCTGCCCCCCTCCCACCCAACCAACACCCCAACCGCCGACCCCCCCCAACCTCTTGCTTTGCAGGTATTTCCCTCTAGTGTGGGTTTACTCCGAGTGCTTCGGTTTCTTCCCACGATGTTGCAAAATAAAAAAAACAACAAAAAAAAACTTTCTGTTGTTACGTCTGAACTTTTACTGAACTAATAAACAGAATGTAAAAACACTTCTTTCTTCATAAATTTCCCTTTTTAATGACCTGTCTGTTGTAATAATACATATTTATTAGTCTGCCATTTAGCTAACAAAATAGCACTCCTGGTTTCCACAACATGTAGCTCATTCATTTTGTAGCACTTTTGGCTTTCCAGCATTATTTCACATCAGTTTGCTCAAAGGAAAGCTGGAGAACTCCATGGGGTTGTTTGGAAGTGGTTTGGTGGTTATCATAGTGCTAACCGAAGATTGATTTCCTAGCATTATGCCAACAAATAACATGGGAAATCCCACAGAGAAATGGCAAAGCTAGCGTTAGAGTTTGCGCTGCACTTTTTATCTTTCAATTTTCCAAACACAGTTAATTTTTTTTAACACACACTATAGGATGAGGTTTCTGTATGGAGTTAAATCAGTGCCAAAACCTCACAAACACAAAAACTGTGTTTGATTTGCAGCCAGTGATTCACAAACAAACTTAGTGTGATTTACAAAAGCAAAACGTAATTCACAACTAATGTATTTAGTTTGATTAATGAAAAAAAAATGTCTCTCCAACAAAAACATCTTGCTTCACAAATACAGAAAAATGTATTTTCACTTCAATGAAAATATCCTTGAGGTGCAAAAATAAAATCTTTCAAGTACAAAAAAAAAATATTGTTCAAGATTTAATTTCTTCTTTCTACAGCATCACTCGCCCTGGACCGCGCAAAATCACGGCAGCCTGAGCAGCCAACAGGTGAGTTTGGGACCACCTGGCTGGGTTGTGTTTCTGTCCCATTTCTCAAGCAAATTCCGAATTTCAACTTTCGCCTGCTGCCGTTTGTTGTGCTCGAGTCTATGAAGAAGAGGAACGAGGCTTAAAGCTAAATGATAACATTCAACTTCAGGCCTTTCACAGGGAGCTTTGGACCAGTTAGCATCAACATGCTACAGGCTGCTAATAGCTGAGGTCTTGCGTGTAAACTGTAACCATGGTTACACGCAGGCTCCGCAGACAAACATGAACAGGAAAGGTAAGAACACCACTGCAAACATAAACAAATGAGCCATAAAAAGTAACGACAGGCTCCAAATATGAAGAGAACTGGACGGATGAGAAAAAAAAGAGAAAACAAAAACAAAGAGAGCTGCTGCAAGAAGCTGCCAACGCAGCACTTGACTGGTGTTTATATATACTGTATATTAGGGATGAGCGAGTACATCATTATCTGTATCTGTATCTGTATCTGTTTGCCCATCCATATTATCCGTATCCGTACTCGTATGGGCGGGGCCTAAACAGGAAGTGGGTGTGTTTGCCCGGAAATGGGCGGGACTTAAACCGAACTTTATTTTAAGTCTGAAACTGGCTTTTTTTTTTTTTTTTTCTTTCAAAGGCTTTTGTGTGATCAGCTATGTATTATGTACAACTGGTAAAATGTGTATGTAGTGGTGTGAAAGACTGTCTCTTTATTTTAATCTGTGTAAATTTAATAGGTGATTTGTGCAAACATTCAGTGGCAAAAAACTAGACAATACGTCTTGTTGTTCACTGTATTTTCAAAAACACTGTGCTCATTCTGAGCACAGTGTTTCTGTTTCTTTCTCACCAGCCAAACTAAAATCACGCAGCCAGTTAAAAAAAAAAGAAACGCGACACCAGGAGTTTACAGCTTTAAGCCTTCAAATGCGTTGCGTGTACGTTGCAAAACAGTTAATCAAGTAACTTTAAATATAAAAAAAGAACTAAAGAGATGCGAGACAACGAAAACCATAAAAAAACGGTCCCGAATTGAAGCAAGAGGCACTGACCAGCGCCACACGAGCCGTTTTCAGCCCCGTCTTGTCACATGCATCGCGTATGACAGGAAATAAGTTGAAGAAGTAACTTTAAATACCAAACAAACCTCAATAGAGACGAGCAGAAGAAAACTGAGTGAGTAGTACAGAGATTAGAGCAACGTAAACTACAGTCAACTCAAGCAAGCAAGAGAAGCAGTCGCTGTCACTCGCTGCCTGTCTGTGTGTGTGTGAAAGAGGAGAGCAGGCACCTCCTCGCTGCAGCATGTGGGTGCAGGGAGGGGGGTGTGCTGTGTGTGACTGGCCAATCACAGAGCAGGAAGAGTGAAGACAGTAGTTGTTGCTACCCAATGAGGATTCTTTTAGCACAGATACGAATAATCCTAAAAAAAATCGTGTTGTGCTCAGACTCGGCAAAAATGCATTATCCGTAACGAATACTCGTTTGAAACGAATATCCGGCTCATCCCTACTGTATATATTTCAAAGACATCACTTCCCTAAGATACTTGCAAATCTTGGTCCAACTTTTCCCTCTTTTTTTTTGGTCTCAACTGGGAGAAATGGATTTTTTAGTCTGAATATTTTGCAATTCTCAACTTCAAGCAGCCAAATTTGTCTACACCAGTGGTTCTCAAACTTTTTACACCAAGTACCACCATGATGACTGATGTTGATCATGTCGTGCAGTCAGCCTGAGTGTTCAGCTACATCTGTGCTCAGTTCAATAATGAAGTGGGGGTTTATACCTAATAAGTATGTTAATTATTTCAAACAATATAAATACACAGTTTGAACGTTAACACTGTGCTAAAAAATCTGTAGCATAAAATTGATTCCGTTCAAATGTTCCATTCACCTAAAAGTGAAACAAAAAGTAAACACAAATAAATGTACAAAAACTGTACATAAATCCAAATTTGATGGAGTTGGAGTCATTTTCTCACCCATTTATACCGTTAGCTGCTGCTAGCAGATGCTGTGGTGATCTGACTGCTGCTAAAGGCTCTACTGTTTGCACCTTTGCTCGGCTCACTCTCCTCTTTGAATGATTCTCCACCCAATCAGCACTTTTCTTCCTGGATTAAAGCCGTGATATAAGTCTCATAATTTGGCCACCTTCACCCTCAACCTCTTGCTAATGCAGCCTTAACGCCACACGTTTTAGATACTGGTCTGTGTCAGCAGCCGTAGCTTTATTTAAAAAACTTCAGCTGACATTGACGTCACATTAATGCCGGAACATTCAGAACATTAAGACTCAAATAAACATATTTTATTTTCCTACATAAACTTACTAGAATCTTATATATTTGATGGTTTTACATACTTTAATTTAAATTTATTTTATTTATTTTTAATTCCTCCACGTACCACCAATGGAAGCCCAAGTACCACCAGTGGTACGCGGACCACACTTTGAGAAAGGCTGCTCTACACTAAATTTCAGTCATGAGAAAACTGAACACGGAAGGTTTTTGCTGTCCTCCCTCTAAACAAACTGGTCGCCTTTGCTTGAAATGAACACTCGTGTATGATTATAAAATGTTTCAGTAATTTCTGCTCACCAAAGAGCACTTCCCTTCGACAGGCCTGGCTGATCATGATTACACTCTCACTTCACTCATTTCTTTCTCTGAATTCTCTCAGGGTTCAGCTGAAAGTACCGTTCAGTCGAGCGTGCCGTACGAAGGGTGTCGCCTGCTGAGAAGATCACTCCGGAACATCACATGTGCATCAACTGTGACTCCTGTGACTGTGGAAAGTTTAAAGCTCAACCCACTTCAGCTTTCTCTTAACCACAAACACTCCACCATACACAGCGAAGAGATCCCAGAGGGAGTCCTAAAAAGGCACCACACGCCCACATCATCATCTCCGCCCAAGGGCACACAGGCACCGGCTTTGTGTGGTGAAATTTCCATCTCTGTTTCAACCTGTGTCTTAGGATTTATCTAGAAGAGCTGTGTTGTGCTGATTTGCATCCAAAAAAAAAAAACAGCTGAGAAAAGTCCCAGCAGTGATGTGTGGGCATCAAAAAGAAAAACATGATGTTTGGTTTCAGTTCATGGAGGAACCTCCCGGCTAACTTCCTGTCTTCTGTAATATTTTTTCACACTGCGTCCTTACATGAATCAGTTCATGTTACAGTGCCTGTGTGCTTTTCTGGCACAGTGTTTCCAGCTTCGTTCATCCTGCTCTTCCTCTGGTTTCACAGTAATCAGTGTTTATGAGCCAGCGTACGATCTGAACGTCAAACCCTAAACAACAACCTCCACAAATGTTTCTGAGAAAGCAGTCTTTATCTTTTTTCTTGAAACTTTTTTTCCAGTCTTTCTGACGGGTTTTGGTGCATTTAACGTGATCATTCAGTCACTCACCTCATTAAGACACTAATGAAGGATGCTGACAGCAGGAGACCATCAGCATCACCATTCATACACAAACACTGCCTTGCTCAAGAGCACTTGATATAGGATTTAACCACCAGCTTGAGAGATCGCCCTCTATCACTCGTCATGTCCTGTTAAAAACACCTTTTGTTTGTCCCACCCACTTCCTGCCTTTGTGATTGTTGTCCCCGCCCTTACTGGTTCCTACCTGTGTATGAATAGTTCCTGTCTCTCTTTGTCTTGGGCCTGTTTGTCATGTCAAGTGTGGTTCCTTAAATCAAAGTTACCATAAACCATTATTTCTTTAACATATTTGAAAGAAAGTTTTAGTTTCTACTTCGATTGTCAAGTTTTTTTTTTTTTTTTCCAGCATTGCCCCATTTTTCCCCACCTTTTGCCAGTGTTTTACTGCTAATGCTTTTTTAACTTGAATAAAGAGTCTTGTTTTGTTGCAACTTTTGACTCGGGTCCCTGAGTTGGTTCCTATCACCTGTTGATAAAAATACTGCTTCCCAGGTTTAAATAAATAAATAAATAAATAAATAAATAAAGACTCACTTAAAAAACTCGCTTTGGTTACATAAGTTAGTTCTCTTCAATCTAAATCGTCAATGTGTTTTGGTTTTTGCAGCATGTTCACTAAATGTTGCTCATGTGTTGTCAAACTGATGAAGCTGTTTTCTTCGTTTGCATGTGTTTGTTTGTTTGTTTGTTTGTTTGTTTTTTTAAGTTGCAGTGCAGTGAACCCAGAGGGCCACCGTAAGTTACATAGATTTAAACAGAAGAGGAGGTTGGGCATCTTGCTTCATTTTCACTGTGGATAAAATAAGGAAGAGACCACAACACGCCACCTATGCCACCTATCACCACTGAAGTTTGTTGCTGCTTTTACTTATTTATTTATCTGTTCCAAAACAAACCACATCTTTTGCACATTCTGTTGTAGTTATTGTATATATTTTTTGTATTTTCTTCATATTGTCATTTTATATTGTACAGTGATTTTATATTTTTTATATTTTATATTCTGTTTGCTGCTGCTACAAAGCTTGGGACAAATAAAGTACCTATCCTATCTTATCTTATCTTAACACATATCCGTACACAGTAAAACACCTTTACACTTCAGAGACTGACACACCTTTTCCTGGCTAATTATTAACAGATCAATCTTTAATCAATCAATCTTGAAGCTCAAAGGTGTAATTTATTAAAATTTCGCTGGATGCAAATAAAGATTTTCAATCAGTCTTTTAGATTAAAATTGCAGCACCTGGGCTGTATAAACAAACTGAAAGGTAACTGGTCTTAAGTTAAAACCTCACAGGAACGCCCTCACTTTGATCTGTGTGTTACCTTATTGAAGCCGAGGTTAAAGGCGTCGCCACCCAGGGCTACATGTGTCTCAGCATGTGTAAGATGGTCCCGCCCTGCTTCACAGACGTGTTCTCAGGCCTCGGTCCACCTTTCAGACTTTCTCTTTATTCAGCCTTTCTATAAATTCTCGCTGGAATTTTACAGCCGTGAGTCAGAGACAGACTGAGTCTGAGCAGCCGCCTGTACGATTACCCAGCAGGCATTGGGAAACCTGTACCAGCAGGCCCTCGGCGTCACAGGTGAACACCTTCCCCGTCAGTTTTAGGGCGAGTGCTAAAAGGAAACCGTGTTTATTTATCTTTTACAGACAGACGACTGAAGCTCTTTAAGGGGATCAGGGATGTTAAAATGCCCAAACTTTTGTTTTCAAAGATTAGGTTTTACGAAATCAAGGATCTGATGCAAAACGTGAGGCGGCCCAGAAGGTAAGACGGACAATCTAACGATGCTGAGTAACGTTTGAGTGAAGCTGACAGGATTAAGAAACTTTAAAACGTTGATCTGAACTTCACAGAATGAATGTTCTGAACCGAAAGAGGCAAAAGAAGGAGATCCAAAACCTCATGGTGCAGAAACTGAAGGAGGAGGCTTTTCCCTCAAAACACAGGTGAGGTGTGTTTTTAATGTTTTATCCTCAGATTTCTTTTTCAATCACAATAAAATTAAAACTTCTCTTTTTATTAGCCGGCAAGCTGACCATGAACTCTACCCAACCATGGACAAACTGCTGCAGGATAAAAGTAAGGGAGGACGGATGGACGGACGAATGCTCAGTCATATCTGGACATCGTATTTAAAACAAGTTTCACACAGAATCTAATCTCTGAACCTTCTGTCCTCCAGGATGTCTCGCAGCGTTTCGGACCTTCCTTCAGTCAGAGTTCAGCGAGGAAAACATCGACTTCTGGCTCGCATGTGAAGACTTCAGGTCGACCGAATCATCGACCGACCTCCGCTGGAAAGCAGAAAAGATCTATGAGGAGTTCATCCAGCCCACGGCCTGCAGAGAGGTCAGTCAGTCTGTTCATGGTGGAGCTGAATGAATCTTCTGAAACGTGTTTGAAGCGTTGACCAGAACGTTCACCATTTCCCCCAAACTGAGATTACAAAACAGGGGAAAGTAACGTTGCATCAGCTCATGATAATAATTTAAAAAAAAAAAGCCTCACGTTAGCAGGAAGGATGAGTGAAAATTCACAGAGTGGATGAAGAAACAGAAGCAGAGCGTGTCGCAACTCCCGCTGTGCTGCAGTGCTGTGGGCTGTAACATCTTCAGAGTTGGCACACTGAGGTGAAGTTATATCCTGTGGGGTGTGGTTCAAGCACTTCATCAGCTCTCAGATCAGACTGTTGAGTCTGTTCCTCAACTATGAACGTTTTGAATTTGAATTGTTTAGTAAAGTATTTTAGCTAAATGAATAAATAAACAAGAAGTTTCTAAATTTGACCGACTCACTGCTGGATCAAAAGGAAACTGGATATTTAGACGTGGATAGAAAGCACCAGCGCTGGAGGCTCAGATCTGTAAACCTCTTCATGGTCATATGTCGTAGAAACGGCTCAAAACACTGGGTTCTAAAAACAACATGAGCTCCACATGAGACCTGCTGAACTGATGAGGTCATCATGAAAAGGATCTCCTCACATCCATTCATGTTGGGTGTTGGATCTATATATTTGTATATATATATGTATATGTGTATCTTTATATGTATATATGTATCTATGCATATATGTATATCCTTAAAATGAGGAGCTTTGTGCTCTATTGTAAAGTGTCTTGAGATAACACTTGTTATGAATTGGCGCTATACAAATAAAGATTGATTGATTGATAAAGATTGATTGACAGGTTCATGACATGCTGGAGGGGAACCGTAAATACAGTCGTACTTATAAAGACCTTAAACACCAAGGTCTTCACATCGCTCCGCCCCCAACAGGCCTCCAAAGGGCTGGCCAATCAGAAAGAAGGGGGTTTGTGGAGTGGGGAGTCTTAAAGAGACAGCAGCTAAAACAAAGTGTTTCAGACAGAGGTTTAAATGAGGCTTTTCTAAAACACCAGAGAGAGAAAAAAAAATGGGGATTATTCTGCCATGAGTCATGATTCATTGTTGTATTTTGGCCCTTTTTCAGAATCGTCCACACACTTTTTCTCAGATTTTTTTTTTTTTTTGCTTATTATTCGAGAAGATATGATGAGAATAACATCTAAATCATTACTCATGTTTTTAAAGAGTATTTTTTGATACAGAAAGTATTTCATAAAGGAAATGAACAAAAAACTGTTTTTGTGGATTTTTTTTTTGTAAACTATTTTCTTCCACTAGTTGTTGGATAGGAGAGAGTGAGTCCTTCTGCCTTGCTGGGGTATCTTTCCACTGTAGAACAGGATGGACAAACTATTTAACACTGAACTGTTTCTACATTTAGTGAGCGGCCTTATAACTCGATCAGTTGAGCATGAAATAACTCATATCGATAGACAAAGAAATGTATCACATTATCTGTGTATCACAGTTTCCTGTCCTCAGAGTTAACCATCGCTTCACCAACAAGAGGGGCGAGCAAGGACAAATTTGAGCCATTCAAAGATGGCGTTATCGGACACTGTGGATGAAGCTAGCTGAAGAAGACTAAAGATCAATGTCACTCGCTGTTTTTCTGTCGTCCCCTCTTTAGATCAATGTGGACCATCATATCAGAGAGCAGATCAAGAAGTCTTTGGAGAGGCCGAGCCGCTCGTGCTTCGATGAGGCACAGAGACACGTTTATCTCCTGATGGAAAGAGACTCTTGCCCCCGATTCCTGCACTCAGAGGCCTACCAGAGTCTGAAGCAGAAATCCAGGACTCTGTGGTACATCTAAGAGTCCAAACACCGCACCCACCGTAGACTGTATGAGACGTGGATGAGAAGTGGTGGCTGTTTGGTGACATATTGGTTCAACAGACGTCAAGTTTGGCGTTTTGTCTCTTATGGCTGAACTAGAGGGAAAAAAGAGTTAGTAAATGCTTTAGCTTTTCAGCAACAATGATTCAAAGTTTCTGCTTTTCATTTTACTTTTACTTGTTTTGGTGTTGACCTCAAACTGAGAGTCAAACCCTTCCTTAAAGATATAAACATTCAGATGTATGAAAAAAAGGTTAAAGAAGGTGACAAACGCAGCCAGAGGTGGCCTCATTTTCTCATAAGTTTCCATTAAATCAAACCTCTTTTGCTTCGCTTGAGTTCCCCCTTGTTTGCTGTTAAAATTCATAAAACTTTAAGGAACATCAGGCCCAGAAGTCCACCTCTGAAGTACATTTTCAGGACCAAAAAAAAAAACCCAACTGCTTTTCCAGTTCATTTTTTTTTCTGCTTGGATGAAACATGAGGATCTTTCACAGTGAAGGAGAGAAGAAAAGTGGTTTGTTGATGAAACGTTGTGGAGGGTAATAAAGTAAGTCAGACACCAAGAGAGAAACGTCATGTGAGAGGTTAAAGATGAAGATGTTTGAAATACAGCATGTGCTCCCTGAAAGTCTCTGTAAGTTAAGGTGGTGTAACAGTTTGTTAAAGAATGATAAATAAATGGTTTATGACGTGTTGAATGATGGGAAATAAATTCGTTTTTATTTTTTTATTTTTTATTTATTTATTTATTTTTTTTCCCTTTTTTTTCTTTTTTTCCTTTTTTTTCTTTTTTTTTTTCCTTTTTTCTGTTTTTTTTCCTTTTTTTTCTGTTTTTTCCTTTTTTTTTTTCCTTTTTTTTTTTTTTTTTTCATTTTAAAAAAAAAAAATAAAAAAAAAATTAAAAAAAAAGGGGAAAAAAAAAAAGGAAAAAAAAAAATAAATAAATTCATTTTTATAAATCTGGATACGTTTTCATACATGCTGAGTTAGCTGCACCTTTTCTCTGATGTGTGTTCTTATAAATCTGAGTGTTTCCATGCTGAGACAAAGGTTTATATTTATCTGACTGTCTGTCTGACTGGAGGCGAGGAGATGGGCATGAGTCAGGCAGAAAAGAAAGACGAGTTTCCACAGCTCACCCAGCAAGGAGCTTCTGCCTCTGGTCACATGTCTGATATATCCTCTAATTAGGTTCAGAGATGACTCCACACACCAGCAACAGGGTTTACCAAACTGGAAAAAAGTAACCCTGCAGTAACCCATGATCCCGCTCGGCTCTGTAAATGGCCTTATTCTGAAGGATTGTGCCTTAAAAAGGAGTACTGAGGCAGCTAATAATAACTCAGGGGCTTAAACGACAACACTGGAGTCATCAGACAACCTGAGGCGTAACAGATCAGCCTGAATGTGCTGCCTTGTTAGGGGAATAATCTCATCATCTGCAGACGATGATGGCAGAGATACACAACCTGCTCCTCTCTGAGACACAACCTGCTTCAGATGGCCTCTGGGGAAAAGACGGGGAAACGTTTGATTCATAGAAAAGAATCCAAAATCAAGAGTCTGCTTTTAAAATCAGAGCTTTAGGGTGATTTGTTTTACCATTACGGCTCTGTACAGGTGTAAAACTTACAACGAAAGGCTGTCGTTAAAAACAATTAACTCTGATTTTTGGGCCAATCACAAACTCACAACAAAACTCAGTCAAGTTGTAATAAATTAAAAGCAGTGAAAAACAAAACTCACTGCCTTAAATCTGCTGTTTGAGGAGCAAAAAGTTGACGACTTCATTGATTACACATAACTGCACATGGAAATATTAAACAGATGTAAACCAATAAATAAAGTTTTGAACATGAGAGAAACTAAACAAACTTTAGATTTAATACATAACATCGCATTGTTGATTTAAATCCATCCAAAGCTAAATCAGCGTGTTGATGCACAGCAGCTGTTTGCAGAGCAGCAGCTCTCCAAAGTCAAACGTCACTCTGTGTGTGTGTGTGTGTGTGTGTGTGTGTGTGTGTGTGTGTGAGTGCACCGGGTGTCAGAGGTTGTTCCCGATACATGACAGAGGTCTCACGTCTCCTGCATCACATGGCGCTCCTCTATCCTTCACACACACACACACACAATCTGTCTCTGTTTTCACACGGCCCAGCACGGTAACCATAGCAACAAAAAAAAAAAGGAAGCGAGTACAGAGTTATTCAAGACCCGTCACACTTGGGGAACTTCACAGATCTGAATGCTACAGGCTAACAGTCGTAGCATGGCGCCGTGTTCCTTCGCGGGGTAACTGTGGAGACACAATCAGGTATTAAAGGGACAGCGCTCAGCTGCCAGTGTTTGGTGTCTCTTCGTAACGCTTCGGCACTTATAACCGTGTTTGGGCAGAAAAGGGAGAGCAGCGTCAGTGAGGCCGAGCCAAAGGGCAGGGTGTAAGAGAACAGCCCCGGGCATCAGGAAAGACTGAAAGACTGGCTGAGGGCTAAAACAACTACATTTAATCAGCTTTCTGATAACACAGAGGACCTCCCAGGTATTTTAAGCACCGTCTGAAGCCGTTTTCTCTGGGTCTTCTGCCAGATTCTGTGAACTGAGCAGAACTTCTTTTGATGGATGAAGTAAAAAGGAGAAGCGAGGCTGGTAGTGCTGGATTAGATGTAGACATGGTGGTCTTTTTATCTTTACTTTTATAGATTTAAACAGTCGGCTAACCGTCCCTGACAGAGCTGTGATACAACTGCTTTAAGGCTGATCACCTCCGACGGTTATAAACTTACTTTATCACTATTTGAAATATTAAGAAGGATTTCTTTATCTAATGGCAAGAAGTGAGCAGACAACTGTGTAGGAAGCCACCCCGTGAGTGTGAAGTCAGTGGCAGATGGTGCTACACTTACAGCCTGAGAGCGAGAAGAAGCAGATACATTTGGAGGGATTGGGACTCTTTTTAAAATCTTACATAAGAGATTTCTTCATTTTTTTGTCCTTTTTTTCTTTCAGTGGTGCATTTAGAGGAAAAAGTTCACAATGTAGCCTTAGATTCTCATTTCAATGTATCTAAGGCAGTAAAGCCTGGTTTACACTTCTCCATTGATGCAGTGCAGAATACAATGATTTGCAAATCCTGTTTATATTCATCTGAACACACCACAAAGACGAGATATTTATTCTTCAAACTGATAAACTTTATTGTTCTTTGTAAATATTCCCTCATTTTGAGTTTGATGTCTGCAACACGTTCCTAAAAAGCTGGTTCAGGGTCAACAACAGACTGGGAAAGTTGAGGAATGCTCCAAAAACACCTGTTTGGAACATTCCACAGGTGAACAGGTTCATTGGAAACAGGTGAGTGTCATGATTGGGTATAAAAGGAGCATCCCTGAAAGGCTCAGTCGTTCACAAGCAAGGATGGGGCGAGGTTCACCACTTTGTGAACAACTGTGTGAGCAAATAGTCCAACAGTTTAAGAACAATGTTTCTCAACAATGTGAAAGAATTGATGGATTTGATCATCTACAGTCCATAATATCATCAAAAGATTCAGAGAATCTGGAGAAATCTCTGCACGTAAGCAGCAAGGCTGAAAACCAACACTGAATGCCCGTGACCTTTGACCCCTCAGGCAGCACTGCATTAAAAACCAACATCATTGTGTAAAGGATATTACCACGTGGGCTCAGGAAGACTTCAGAAAACCATTGTCAGTTAACACAGTTCATCACTACATCTACAAGTGACAGTTCAAACTCTACCATGCAAAGACAAAGACATATATCAACAACACCCAGAAACACCGCCGGCTTCTCTGGACCCGAGCTCATCTGAGATGGACTGACGCAAAGTGGAAAAGTCTGCTGTGGTCTGACGAGTCCACATTTCAAACTGTTTTTGTAAATCATGGACGTGGTGTCCTCCAGGCCAAAGAGGAAAAGGACAATCTGGATTGTTCTCAGGTCAAAGTCTCAAAGCCAGCATCTGTGATGGTATGGGGGTGTGTTAGTGCCCATGGCATGGCTAACTGGACCATCTGTGAAGGCTCCATTAATGCTGAAAGGTACATACAGGTTTTGGAGCAACATATGCTGCCATCCAAGCCACGTCTTTTTCAGGGACGTCCCTGCTTATTTCAGCAAGACAATGACAAGACACATTCTGCACCTGTTACAACAGCGTGGCTTCGTAGTAAAAGAGTGAGGGTACCCATCTTGTTATATCAAGGCTTAACTTGTCAGCTGAACTGGAAGTCAGAGGAAGCTTGAAACACACATTGAGTCTGTTATGTGAATTCATGACTTCATTTCTGATGCTTTGCAGACATTGACCAGCGTATGAACCTCCACAGCTCCGTCATCCTCAAAGGAACCGTTTATGTTTCAGATGCTGACAACAAAAACCTCCCCACTCAGTGAGAGCAGGTTAGCCTCGAGCTTTTCATGCATTTTTCATTTATCTACTTCTGTAACTTTTCAGGTCTGTAACACTGTGGATGCCCTGAAGCAAAAACAATGTGACAGTGTGCTCTGTTATCAAAACTTGAACATCTCTCTCTGGCCGTTAAAGCTGCTCTGAACACTTTTCTCTTTGCTGGAAAACACTTTCTGAAAGCTGCTCTGCTCTGAGCGTGACCCTGCCTCCCCGATAAGACAGAGGTTCAGGATGGGATGTTGAAGCCCATAAATTCTCACAGCTTGTTCTCCGGCCGCTTTTTTAACGCCAGACGAAATCGATCACGAACCAGCGCTGACTTGAAGGACACATACAAAGTCAAGGGTCAGTGCTACTACCGCTAATTTCAGCTAACGCCAAGAAACTGTCCGGTTCACTACGAGTTCTCACACCAAGACTCAATTCCAGGCCGGGCTATGTTATCTCTCTTCATCCCTGTCTGCGTCAAGGCCTTTAAACAACTAACAGCCTTGAACGTAGGAGGCCGTGGACCATCAGGTGTGTATCAGTTAGGATCCATCCATGTTCGTTTTTGTAGCTTCTGACCTTTGTGACCTTTTTCCTGAGCTGATGTCCGGATTTGATTGGAAATATCTTGACATTACATCATAAAAGAAATCTCCTGGATATTCTCAGGCACGTTTTCTCACATTATTAACAAAGATAGAGTTTGTTCAGGACCGGATGAACAGTAGGGGTTTTGACGATTAAGCAAAACTGTAACACGAGCGGTCATGATGTGACGTTGAGACAAAGTTTCTAACTTCCTGCCGCTTTGCTGAGTCTGTTGCAATCCATTTCCTCTTTCTAACATACGGCACAGTTCTCGCACTGCACGAGTTTTCACCACATTTATGCAATTCCCTTTGTGAGGTGAATAAATGTTGACCAAAAGACAGTCAGTGTTTAAAGGTCATGATTTACCTATCCTATCGTTTCAGTGATTTGCATCTGTACTCTAGACTAAAAATAATACAGAGACAGCAGGCTGGGTGTTTTTCTCATCCAGTCAGGAGGAGGGAAAGCTCTGCAGCAGCAGAAGGAGAGGAACGGACGTAGGAAGACTTAATAGGGAGAAAGGCATCAAGAGGAGGGAGGCACACATGCAGCACAGCGTGCGTATGTGTTGCTTCTGACAGTGAGGTGGGAGGAGAGGAGGAACAGGAGAAGGAGGAGGAAGGGGTGCTTCCTCTTCAGTCCGGGGCTGAGCTGCTGATGTATCCCAGTCGTCCGTAGCAACAGGAAACCTTGGTATAAAAAGCAGCGTCGCAGGGGGAACCCTCCTAAGAGTCTCTCAGCCGCAGCATGACCAGGACGGCGAGCCTGAGAGTTCGGACTTGACAAAACAATGCCCAGCCTAACCGTGGAAGCCCTCAACACAGAGCAGCTCATCATGGACAGAGATGACAGGAAGAGAAACAAGAACATGTGAGTGAAACTTTGACTCGATGCCATAACAGCTGCTTTTATCGGACGCTCGAACGTTGGTGATGCTTCATCCTCCAAAAAAGGTTAAAGCTAACAACGTTATCTAACTTCAGCTCCCCACACGCTCCGTTTTTCTAATTACTTACATGCCAAACATGCTTGGATGGATTCACTCGGAGCAGATTTAACAGCAGTTAATCCTGTGGAGCTCTATATTCATGTATGTCTTATCTCTCCTCAGTGGAAAGAACTTTATGTGCCGACTCCAAGGCATGTTCTCACACTCGTCAAGCTCTGAGAGGTAAGGGGGACTTATGGAGTGTTTTGCATACATTTCAGTTTTAAAATAGCCAGCCTGCCTCTATCATTTCCATCTATGGCATCATGAAAGGATTCAAATGAACTAGAGACACCATGTTTGCTTTGGCACGGCACGCGAGTGAACCAGCAGATCCCATGGTTGGACATTTTTGAACAAAGTTGATAAGCACATCTCTCTCTCTCTCTCTCTCTCTTTCTCTCTCTGCTTCTGTGTGATTTTTACCAAAACTTGAGTCATGAAGCTTAAATTCTCTTCCAGCAGGCTAACTTTAGAAGACACCCAACAATGGTCCCAGTCACTGGAGCGGCTCCTGGACTCTAAATGTGGGTTTTCTTCCCCCCTCGGGGACACTTGTGCAGCTAAAACAGTAAATAACGAAGGGTCAGGGGAGGTTTTTTGGTTCCTCATGCTGTCTGGTGTTTCTTTGCTCTCCTCAGATGGATTGGCTACTTTTCGCAACTTCCTCAAATCCGAATACAGCGATGAGAATATCGAGTTCTGGCTCACCTGTGAGGATTACAAGAAGATCAAGTCTTCGTTCAGGATGTCCTCGAGGGCGAAGAAGATTTACGAGCAGTTCGTCAAAGCAGAATCACCCAAAGAGGTAACGTTCATGCTCTCGTCTTCAAATCCTCTTAGATCGGATTAAAAACCAAATGCTGAATCTCTGTCTCTCCATCTCAATCCAGATCAACATCGACTATCACACCCGGGAGCAGATCAAAAGGAACGTGAAGTCTCCCACCCTGCACTGCTTTGAAGAGGCTCAGAAGATAGTTTACGGACTGATGGAAAGAGACTCGTACCCGCGCTTCCTCCGCTCGGACATTTACAGAACTCTCCTGGAAAACCTTTCTGCTGACGCCGCAAAGGGTTGAGAAGTGCTGACGCAGAGAGGGGGGGAAAGAGAGAGAGAAAGAGAGAAAGAGAGAGAGAGAGAGAACAGACTCAGGACACATAACTGGAATGTTTGCGCTCCTTCAGGAGGAAGGACTGAACACAAAGAAGGAAGGAAGGAAGGCCGAGCTGCACGCCCACGGACGCATACGAAGACCTCGGACCCGGCCACGCTGAGACGTTCACACCTGAGGAGCGGGCGGTGAAAGAAGAAGAAGAAGAAAAACACACAGCAGCTTTGATAGAAAGGACTCTTTAGTGTGTGTTTGCACTGGATTAATCTGTGTGTGCAGGCCGACAGCGGACAGTTCAGAGCAGCAGCGGACCTCCTTCGACCTTCTTTGCAGAGGTGTTTCCTGTGCAGATAACAGTAGTGGATGTGAGACGCAACGGTCACACTCGACTACTTGTGTGTGTGTGTGTGTCTCAGAGAGAGAGAGTGAAAGAGAGAGAGAGAGAGAGAGAGAGTGTGTAGTTGTAGCTTTTAAGTGCTACTGACAGAAGAAGCTGTCGCAATAAGAGTCGGCCAATTATCCGCCGACAGCACAAAGGAAGCCAACAAATCCATAGCGGACAGAGGACTCGATAGTGATGTGCCATCCTTAGCAAAGGGTTGCAGAAGGCCACTGACTTCTGCAAGAGGCATGCTGGGACACTTTCAAAGGAGACTTTTCCTCTTTTTTTGTTTTTTTGTTTTTTTTAAATCAGACTGCTTTCAGATCCTCTCTGGATTCAAGCCGCCTTCGAGTGAAATCTTTGTGCCATTGTTTGACATCCTGAAAGGGGTTAAATCACTGCAAAAGAAAAGACGTTTTTATTTAAATTCAAACATAGGATGAATATATTTTTAAGTGCGCACATTTTGGACAGGAAGTGGGACTAAACTCTGCACTACAGCAACTTAGAAGTTCCCAGTTTGGTGGCCGGTGAATTTGATTCCTTACTGTCTCAGTCAGCACTTCAGAGTTGTGATTTTTATGTAATAAACTGTGTGAGTGGACTTATTTTAGAGGTAGGACGTGTCACCTTGCATGTTCGGACGGTAAACTCCTTGTGCGAGTTACCGCTTCCAAAAAGCATGATGTTTGAATGTAATTTCTAGGAGTCGAGAGTAACGTTAACTTAAAAGTTAAACAACGCATTATTTATTGTTATTGTCACTATTTGAGTACAAAGTTTGTTGCAGTGTTGGAGTGTCTGTTAGTGATTTGAAAGACATTAAATTATTTAAATTGCTCCTTGAAACAAAGTGACCCTTCTTCCTTTTTTTTAACGTAGTGTCTCGTTCGGCTGACTGCTGCTAACAGAGGGGGTTAGAATATTAATGCTGTGTTTGCATTAAGGCTGTGATATGTTTGAAGCATGGAAACATGAAGGCCGTGCCAAGGTTTGTAGAGCCGAAGATTTATCTTCACTACGGAGGCGGACATGTTGGCGAGAGTGAGCACTCCATCCTAATAAGTGTAAACATTACATTTCTCCAAAATAGAGCTCCTGGTTCCTCAAGTTCAAACTGTTTCAGCCTCTAAATGAAGAAACGCTGAGATAAGAGTTTTCTTTCAGCTTTACGCACCGTTACATACGTATGATGGAGGATTTATGGCGTTTCCTGTTATCCTTCCATTATCGCTGAAAAGCATCTGAAGGCTCGAAAGTTAAGCGCACCAGTGACGTGCTCCTTTTTTAGAAACAGGAAGCCAGCAGGATCGGGCTCTTGTGAAATAAGTTGATGTGAGAAGTGAGATTCTGTCTGCAGTGACGTCAGTCTGAGTACGAATGAAGTTCTGATAAAGTCCAATCAATCTTAAAAAATCTCGGCTTTGAGTGGAAGAAACGTGGGAAGAAAAGAAACTCTCCATCGTGGTCACAGCTCACCGTTGTCTCGACTCGATTGGAACACTCAGGACTTTTTGGCGCTGTTTTCTGACACATTAGGAGGATGTAGATGTGAGGCAACAGCACAGAGGCCTTGAGACATCTGCTTACGTTTCTGCTTGGTTCATTTCCCCATGAGGTGTCCTTCCTTTTTCACTTAAACCTGCCTTTAAATACATTCACAGGACCCTCAACATGTCAGCATGTTTGAACCTCCATGAGCTGAAAGAGTGGAGGATCTGGTGTCTAATGAAGGGAACACGTGTGAAATGTGTTCAGAGGTGTCAGTATTGGTTTTAATGTCACTGGCTCAAAAACTCAAGGATTACTCAGGTGAACAGATCACTTGGCTGAGTGATACTTTAGGGTTAGGATTAAGATCCTAACTGACCCTGACCCTGACCCTAACCCTAACCCTGACCCTGACCCTGACCCTGACCCTAACCCCCTGTTTAATATGAAGTGCTGTGTGACTATATTAATACCAGATACGTGCTTTGGTTGATGCCATTTGTTGCAGCGCAAACTCAAAGTCCTTCAATAGAGCGACCTCAGGCTTTTAAGGGTTCAAACGAAAGTGTTTCTGCAAACAGTTAGACGATTTCTGGCCAGTTAGTTTGATTTAAATATCATCATAAAATCTGATATCATACAGAAATCTGACACGGGTGGTACACAGGAAAAACTGAAATCCAAGCTGGTGTTTTTTGTCTTATTTTTAGTGAAAAATTGTCGTATTATCCTCAGTATGAGCCAAATTCAGAGATATGTCTTATTTCAAGATATTGAAAGACAAACAAGAGGTCTGAATTTCTTGTTTTCTAGTTTCTAGTTTTCAAAGACATCCTTTAGCATCTGTGTCATGGTGCCCTCTGATTCTAAAAGACATTAGCACACATCTCCTTGCTCTGCTGTTTTAAGGGACCCAAAACTTCACATTTCTTCTGGGTTTGTTTTTCAAATGAATGTCTGTGTGCTCAGGTTTAGGAACAACTACAGCTACATAACTACAACCCCAATTCCAATGAAGTTTGGACGCTGCATAAATAAAAACATAAAACAGTGATTTTTAAATCCTGTTAAACCTAAATTCACCTGAATACTCCACAAAGATATTTATTCTTCAAACTGATAAACTTTATTGTTTTTTGTAAATATTCACTCATTTTGGATTTGATGTCTGCAACACGTTCCTATAAAGCTGGTTCAGGCTCATGTTTCCACTGTGTTCCATCACCTTTCCTTTTATCAACACTCAGTCAGTGTTTGTGAACTTAGGACACTAATTGTTGAAGATAATGCTCCATACATTTTCAATGGGAGACAGGTCTGGACTGCAGGCAGGCCAGTCTAGTACCTGCACTCTTCTACTACGAAGCCACGCTGTTGTAACAGGTGCAGAATGTGTCTTGTCATTGTCTTGCTGAAATAAGCAGGGACGTCCCTGAAAAAGACGTGGCTTGGATGGCAGCATATGTTGCTCCAAAACCTGTATGTACCTTTCAGCATTAATGGAGCCTTCACAGATGGTCCAGTTAGCCATGCCATGGGCACTAACACACCCCCATACCATCACAGATGCTGGCTTTGAGACTTTGACCTGAGAACAATCCAGATTGTCCTTTTCCTCTTTGGCCTGGAGGACACCACGTCCATGATTTCCAAAAACAGTTTGAAATGTGGACTCGTCAGACCACAGCAGACTTTTCCACTTTGCGTCAGTCCATCTCAGATGAGCTCGGGTCCAGAGAAGCCGGCGGTGTTTCTGGGTGTTGTTGATATATGTCTTTGTCTTTGCATGGTAGAGTTTGAACTGTCACTTGTAGATGTAGTGATGAACTGTGTTAACTGACAATGGTTTTCTGAAGTCTTCCTGAGCCCACGTGGTAATATCCTTTACACAATGATGTTGGTTTTTAATGCAGTGCTGCCTGAGGGGTCAAAGGTCACGGGCATTCAGTGTTGGTTTTCAGCCTTGCTGCTTACGTGCAGAGATTTCTCCAGATTCTCTGAATCTTTTGATGATATTATGGACTGTAGATGATCAAATCCATCAATTCTTTCACATTGAGAAACATTGTTCTTAAACTGTTGGACTATTTGCTCACGCAGTTGTTCACAAAGTGGTGAACCTCGCCCCATCCTTGCTTGTGATCGACTGAGCCTTTCAGGGATGCTCCTTTTAGACCCAATCATGACCCTCACCTGTTTCCAATGAACCTGTTCACCTGTGGAATGTTCCAAACAGGTGTTTTTGGAGCATTCCTCAACTTTCCCAGTCTGTTGTTGACCCTGTCCCAGCTTTTTAGCAACGTGTTGCACACTTTGCATCCTGCAACAAGTTATCCTGAACAAAGAAAAGTTGTGCTACAATCTTTTCACAGTGGGTAATGGTGCTCATGGGAAACCTGGAAAAACACTAGCTCTTCTAGCCAAAGGTGTCACTGTAATCAAGACCAAATGAATAGTTATCACAGTGACTTTCATGAAGAGATAATGTTTTTGTAGACTGGTGTGAGCAGAGCCTCACCCTAAAGGGAAACACTCACCGGATCTGCTGCTGTTGGATGGCAGATATATTGGATTTAATGTATTAGCTTGGGAAATATTTCTCTTATTGGAACTTCATTGGTGTTCCAGTAAAATTTTATTGCCTTAACTTGGCCCCAAAGTAGTAAAAAATCCTCTTATATTTGCTTTTCTGTACGTTTTTATGGGTGCGATTCATTCTCTACGTAGTTCACTAACCCAGCATCCCTCCACGGATCGATTTATGTTTCACCACTCTGTGCTGCCAAAGTCTCATCGCTGGACGAGAATGGGGACAAATTCAAAACATTAAAAGAAGACAGACTTATTACTTTAAAACTGATTTGTGCCACTTTAGAGCTTAACGGTGTAAAGTAGAGGAAAAGGAGTCACAATCGAGGAAACCAGAAGGAAGGATCTTTGAGGTAATGAAGGTTTTAACGAGACCACCTCACAGACTGGTGACTCACAGATGAGTGAAGCTGCTCGGGGTCTCTTTGGGGAAACTGAACTTGTTCGCTGTGCAACAGGCGTCATTACACGTGCAGAGCGACATTTTCAACAGCAGTCTTTAAACTTTCACTTGTTGTTATTGTGCATCAGCAAACAGCACCTTTAACTAACTCACTTTCCGTACTTCCAGTTTTGCCAGAGTACAAAACATGCATTGTGTTAATTTCATCACGTGCACAAACTGGAAATATCAAACAGACCTCAAACCCCGCCTTGGAATGACACGACTATCAAAACACGAAAAAGAAAGCGACTCCAACAGCACGCTCTTTGTTTGACCTGGTTTCACGGAGCTGTCGCTCCAGCTGTTTTAGATGATTCTGGATTAAACGTCTGGAGAATAACATAAATTAAATGACAATTCAGACCCGTTGAGGAGCTTTCAAACGTCACACGTCTACGTACCTGAACCGGGCTTAGATTGAAACAGACAGAAGGAAAACTGAGCACCAATAAGCAATCGAATATCACTGCAATAAATATTCATGAAATATTACTCACTGTTTTAAGGATTTATTGTATTTACGTGAAATAAAACGGGCTCATGCTGAACAGATTATAAATGTTTTTTTGTTTTTTTTTAATAACCTCAATGCAGTAGAATGAAATCCTGCAGATATGCAGACGCACAGTTTACAGAAGGAGAGCTGTCGATCGATCTCCACATCAGGACTTTTCACAAAGAGCTGCAGCTCTTATCTGTAAACCTCAGGAGCTTCACGCTCTTCTCTCACAATGACCTCTTTGTGCTCAGTGTTATGTTTATGACAGGTGTGGGAAGTTTGTGGTGCTTCAGGGGAAACGGTGTCATGTGACTCCAGCCCTGTGCAGAGCAGATACCTGCAGGAGGACGGAGCCTTTAAGAGGGAAACCAACACCTCTGTTTTACTTCTCTTTTTTTCTTTGGTGTTTCAGAATCAATATTACCAGAAAATACAGAGAATGTTACGGGCAGAGGTTTGTGCCACTAGAAACTGAATTTGAATTACCGTAAATCCTCTAATAGTAGCCGGGGCTGTTATTTGTCTCAACTGTAGCTGGCACCAGGCTTTTAATGAAAGGAGGCATGTATAAGAGAGAGGCTTGTAAGTATCAAACTGTACTAGTACAAGCAAAATAACAAACACAGTGCATCTGCACATCTTACATACTGTATTACAAACTATATCAAAATATAATAGCACAATAACAAACAGTGCATGTGCACATTCAGCCTATAAGAACAGTATCAAAACATTGCTAAAGGTAAATACCATAATAACAGCAACAGTGCAACAGTGGTGCATTTAATGTAAAAAAGTATAATTCAATAGGGCAACTGGTAGACTACTGGTACCACAATACTGTGCCCCATTTCACTGTGCCACACGGTTGTGCTTGCTTCTCATGTCGTGCACCCACTCCACCAGTTGCGCCTCCAGTTCCTCGCTCACTTTTTTTCTCCCTCCTCCGGTGAGACGTGCAACGTTTATCGTCAGTGGCCATCAGCTCATCCTTTTGTCTTTTCCAACATCCTCCTCTTTAAACTTTACCTCAAACTTTCGTCTTTTTGTTGTACCCGCAGCCATGCTTTTTCTGTTGTTGTCTTGTCTGTATTGTTCTGTATACGGCGCGAAAGAACGCAGAGGGGCGGGGCATGCGAGCTGTCAGTACAGCGCCGTAGCGCTTCTTTAAAGACACACCCGGTCATTAAAGGAGACCGGTTTTTAATGGAATACAGGTCATTATTAGAGGATTTACGGTATAAAAAGCATCATCTGAAATTGGATTTTAAGTTCTGAAAATGAAATAATTCACTTTTACCTGCTGCCGTCTAAAAAAATGAATCAGATACTTGCTGGTGACAGAATTTTGTTTGAAACCCAGAAACGTTGGACGAGTCGGTAAAATTACACGTCAACAAACTGTCGGCAATGCAGCTGGATGTGACGTGTCGGTACGTAGAAGGGGACGCTAGCAAAGTCTGCTGCTGGTCCAATCGTAGCAGGATCGTTCTACGGACTCCCGTAACTCTGACGTCCGAACTCTGGAAAGAACGAACAAGTGGATGTAAGTTTGAACTTCGGACGGAGAAACAGCTGTGATCTTGAGCTAGCACTAGCTTGAACTAGCTGTAAACATTAAATCCAGTTCCAGGTTTTTCAGGGACAGGATAGTAAGACCGTGTTTACCGTGGACACCTTCCGGTTCCCAGAGTCTACGATCTCCCAGGGTCGGATTTTTTTTTTTAACATACTTAATCTGTTTATTTGTGATATTTAGTGTTTACTCGTTCATGTTTATAATTCAAACTCAGTTTAAACAAATAAAAAAGTTAAAAAATAAAAGCTTTGTAAGAAAAAAATAACTTAAACATTGAAGTTAAGAAGTTTAGTGTAACATTCAGAATCAGACACCAAGAAAAACATGCAGGAGGAAAACAAACAGGCTCAAGTTGTGCACGGGATATTTGCATTTTCGCGTGATGGAGGATTTAATTGTTCAGAAGGTGTGGTGCCATGTGCCAGGACACTTCCTGCGTCTTGATGTTTTGGCGTTCAGGGCTCTGTGAGTCCTGCAGCTGGTGACAGCTCCGTCACCAACGCTCGCCTCCTTCCAAGTGTCAACAAATTCATCTGTGATGAAATGAAGCACAGGCTGAATCTCCTCCATGCTAACAGGCTAACTGTGCTAACTGAAAAGGTGCTTCTCATCTGTTTGCTGTCTTTAGTTTGTTACCGAATCTTAAAAAAAAAACACTTTCAGGGCAAAAAGAAGCTGTGTGTGTGTTGTGTGTGTGTGTGTGTGTGTGTGTGTGTGTGTGTGTGTGTGTGTGTGTTTGTCTGGACCCATGTGAAAGCAGCACCAGTCAGAATAGATAAGCGAAGGTTCACAGGTGTTTCCCAGGTGACCCGCCCACTCTGACCCGGACTCCACGTGAGCAAAGGTTTTCAGGTTACACGTGCAGAGATCAGGCACAGCTGTGCCGTCAGGGTTAAGTCTCAGACTCTTATCTCCTCTCATTCATCACAGCTTAGCATCACTTTTCTTCCACTCTCCGGCGCTCGGTGCTGTTTGTGTTTGGAGCGCGCTCAGAGGACTGACTTCACTCCAAACAACACTCCAAATAAACAAGTTCTTTATGTATCCACGAGCACGACTTAATCCTTCATCTAACATGAAGTGAGAGGGATTAGGAGCCATTTACACACAGCTTGAGTCAAAATCATCTGAAAAAACAACAAACAAACAGCAGTAAACACTTCAAATTAATAACTATTCAAGTTTTAGGACAAATATAAAAACTGCACCAGTTTCCTGTGTAATCTGACACCACATCATTCAGGGTTTAAGAAGTCTTAAAAGCAGAATGCCAAACATTAACGTACAGGACAGAGAGATTAGAAGCTGCTGCAGCCCTGTCAGATAATCTCATTTGATGTCTTTATTATTCCCTGTTTGTGTTCCTCGTTCTGAGAGCAGCACGTGCTGTTTGTTGTCGACTTCCTCGACGTGTCAGATGTTCTGCACATCTTTCCTTAAACACCGTCCAAAAACAAAACAAAAAAAAAGGTCATCAGACGGTTTGACAATGCTGCTGAAAACCACAACCAGGACAAACTTCACACGTGGGTGCTGGGAATCACCTCCTGCGTAAGGCCCTCCGCTCAGACCTCGTGTCTCAGTGGAAACTTGGCTCTGCTCTTCATCCTCTTCTAAACAGACGGCTGCTTACACACAGTCTGCACATCATAATAAACACACAGCGTTTTTTTTTTTTTACCCCCGTTGGCTCCAAAGTGGAGCAAACTGTGATAATCTGGACGCAGCAGGTGACGCAGATGCATCAAAGCAGATAACCAAGAACAGAATGTGGTCCGTCTTTACATGCAGAATCTATGCACCCTATTTCTGGGATGTGATGTCGGTGCCGAACGTTGTTACTGGAATCAGGAGTTCTCTTCAGCAACATGTCAATCACACGAGGGCTGATGGGAAATTACCATCAAAACAGTTTTAAGATGTTCTGAACAACCGCTCAAACGTTTGGGAACACTCGACTTTTTCAAACAGTTTAAGTTTATAAAAACCTGAAACAGTTCAACGATGAGACGTGAGGTTAAACAAAGGAAAGGTTACCAGAACTGAAATATAATCAACAGCTCATAATCAAACACAAAGTACCTTTAATAACTTAAAGCTGTTGTTCAGTAGAGTTTAATAAATAAATCTGATGGATCAGAATCAGGAAAAGACGAAAGAATCCCAGAAAATCCTGTTGGTTGTGTTTTTTGTTTTGTTTTGTTTGTTGCAGCCAACAGGTCGACGTGTTCCCAGGTAGATTATATCCACCAACACATCAGCTGCAAAGATCAGAACTCTGTTATATTTACTAATGTACGGTGGCCCGGAGAGCTCACAGCACCGCAGCTTTCGAGAACACGTGCAAAAAAGTCAAAACACCAACAAATGAAGAAAAACACAAGCGGCAACCTCCGGTCTGAAAATATGAGGCAATGCGGAAGTGCTAAAGTCTGCTGTTCCTCGAGTGTCCTCTTGAGGCTCCGGAAGTACCAGAAGTCACAAACACACCAAGCTAAAAAAAGCCGTTTTCATGGCCAAAATAAGCACATTTACAGCCTGGTACAAAGAATGTCTCCTGTCTGAATCGATAATTTCGCTAACGGCACGCACTGTACAGGAGGTGAATTTTTTTCTAATTCGGCAGTTTCCACAATATCAAGCTCGCCAGTTCGTCCAATCAGAGGCACAGCTCAGATCACGTGACTGTGGAGCGTCCTATGGTTGTTACTGTGGAGACCCACAGCATGCCTCATTTCCAATATGGCCGCGCCGGCAGTTTGGCTTCAAAAGTCTGTTTCAGGAACAGACGGGTGACATCGTGGAGACTACGTCCATTAATTATACAGACTATGAGAAAACAGCTTCATCGATCCGACAGCACGTTAGAGAAACAGTCGACACATCAGGGGTTAAAGAGTTAAGGTGTCATCACATGATTTAGATATTAGCCAACAAGCGTGTCTGGATGTGTGCGTCACTTTTAAGTGTCCTCTGGAAACACTTCCGTTGTGTTGCGGCCTATTTGCAGCGTGTTTTTCTAGAGGCTGGACTGGACCATCAGACACCACCAACGGACCAATGAAGACCCCAAGATGGAGGTCTGGACTCATGAACCAAAGTCTGAACTCTCTGCTTCATCATCAGGATCTTTGAACGCCGTACGTCGAGTATGTGAAGGAGAGGACGGTTCCTCAGTGAGTGACATCAGATGGAAACATGATGGTCTGGGTTCTTCGGTTCTTCTGGATCCAGGGTCTGTGAGAGGCACCCTGAACCCCAAAACGGCGAATGAGACCTGAAACCGCATCAGTTCCAGTGAAGAAATGTGAGACTGGAGGTGCTGGTGGATCAAACTGCTGCCAAATGACAGTTTTCACTCATCTGGAACCATTTCCATGACTGCAGATCTGGTGTGTGTGTGTGAGTGTGTGTGTGAGTGTGTGTGTGTGAATTACAATGACAAACACTTCCACAATGGCCGCCTTGTATGCAAACAGTGACTGAGTGGAAACACAGCAGGGTGGACAGCGCCAAGAGAAGCGTGTGAGGCTGACTCTGTAAATAAAAACCTGACCTGCAAGTTTGTCTGAACAACAATCCAGCGTTTGATCCGTCCAACATCCTGCTGCGTTCGTCAACAGTGGAAAGAAACAGGGTCAGAGCGTGGCGTGTGCAGGCGAGGACACACGGACGCATGACCTCGGGCACGTTGGTGTTTCCTGCTGCAAGCTGAGGGGAGAAGGTTTGATGTGAGCTCATCATCTTCATCCTCTGCTGCTTCTATTTTTAACCCTCATTTGAGGGTGAACGCGTGACCTATCCGGCGTGTTTGGATGGGTTGTGTTGTGCACATGGGGAATGCCATGATGCATGATGGGGCTTTTATTGAGCGTGACGTTAAAGCTGCACTTCTACTCCCTCAGCTTTTATTTCATTTAAAAACAAAAAACTTGAGTTTTATTTTTCTCATTCTGGAGCCTTTTAAAAAAGCACCGGAACTTTCCCTCCTGATCGGGTTTTAACCCTTTACTGCCGAGCGTATCATGTTTGATTCATGAGTTTCTCACACCTCTGTCTCATTCATTCATTCATTCATCTTCTATCCCTCTCATCCTGTTCAGGGTCGCCGGTGGCTGACGCGGGGTACACCCTCCAGCCAATCACAGGGCTGACACACTTACAGACAGACAACCCTTCACGCTCACACCTGCGGGTAATTTAGAATCATCAGTTAACCCGATGAGCATGTTTTTGGACGCATCATTAGCTTAGCGACACATTTAATAACAGCTGCCGCGCTCTCCGTCAGAGTGAAAGTTGCTTCTGAGCGTTTACCCATCATGCTCGCTGAGCCACCGCCTCAGAGGAACATCCACTCGTGCACATGCAGGTGTTCAGCTCTGATAACCTGTCTGTGTTCGCTATCTGATGATCCTGATACCCTCCTGCTGACTCTCCTGCTCCCTCTAACCTCCTCCTCCTCCAGCGCTGAAGCCTCTGCTTGTTGACTTTAATAAGATCTCTGCCCGCGTGTGTGTGTTTGTTGACGGGGGATCAGTTCCCCTGGCAGCAACGGAATCTTTCAGCTCCTGGAAAGAGCAAAGCTGAAATCTAACAACCCGTCTTTGCTATAAATGGTCAAAATCTGCCTGAGGTGAAGCTCGCTGACTGACTCCTGTACGTTTCTACAGGCTGAAGTTCGACACAGATTCACTCTCAGGATTTCACCCTTCAATCAGCCTGTCGTGAGTGGTTTGATTATTAACTGGTGTTAAAACGAGAGGAATGTGAAGCGTCTCCTTCTGCTGTTTGAAGCACAGACAGACGGAAGGAGGATGTTGCCTCATGTTGGAGCCAACCTGTCGTATTTCTTCACGTCGTGGTGACAAACGTGATGCTTCACACATCCACACCCCGAGTGAGTCACTTTTTAAATATGAGCACAGCAGGTAGAGTAACACAGCCACGGTGAGTCCACTTTAAAGTGTGGGATGAACGCAGAGTCAGCGTGTCATAACCTCAGATTCTTTCTGAATGTCTGGACACAATCACACAATCAGCCGGGTGACGCTCTGAGAATGAAAGAAAAACAGGAGAAGGAGAAGAAGACTTCCATCACCTCCTGACGGGACTTATTTTAGAAATAAGAGTCCGCTCTTTACGTCAGATCTTGACCTTCCAAATGGAAGCCCACAGGAGTCAGAGGAGGAGGAGGAGGAGGAGGAGGAGGGGGGGGGGGGGGTGTTTATGGAGTAACAGCCTATCACTGCCTCAGGCCCCTGAGAGTCATACCAGGCCAAGTCAGTGTTTACACAGCCAGAGCCAACCACGTTACAGACCTGTCAGCCCAGGCCCCGCCTCCAGACTGCAGGTCGTGGAAGGAGAGAAGCTATAAAGCTGCTCGACGAGGCAAAGAGGGAGACAGAGGAGAGAGAACCATGAGAGAGGATCCTGCTGGACTGATTTCATCCCAAAACATGGCCTTCACCGACTGCATGAAAACCACCGACCTGTCCGCGGAGAGGAAGGGGTTAAAGTGAGTTCAATCAAAACTCTTTTTTTTTTTTTTCTTCATCATGACTTTTTTTTTTTTTTTTTGAGTTTCCATGGAAACGAATAATTGTTTTTTTTTTCATCTTTCCAGGAGGAGAAACTGGAGGAACAGGATCGGGTTTCTGCTGAAGGTGAACTCTTCCCATCCGATCTTACAGCTGATGAGGAACAAAACTTACAGGTCAGACATTTTCCATGTTTAATTCTGTTGTATTTAAAGGCATCTTATCTCTTAAAATATATAATACATTTCATTTATTTTTGTTTAAATAAATTGTGTTGAATTTTGTGTATATTTTTGCTTTTTTGTTGTAATTTTTTGGTCGTTTTAGAAGTTAATATTTCTATTTGAAGATTTGTGGCACAAAAAAAAAAAAAAAACGATTTATCTCAAATTACAGCCTCCAAAAACATTTCCACACAGTAAATCAGAGTCAGACCTAATTAACATGCTATGCTAATTTTTATTGATTTATTTATTTATATTATTTTTTTTATGGCATAGACTCAGAGTTCTGACTTCTTTTCATTATAAAAATAAAAATAATAAAAAATTTGACTTTTTTTTTCAGTGACCCTAATCCTCTTCCAAACATAACTTACCTTTCCAAGACTTTTTATTTATTGATTGATTTTTTTATCAAACCTTTATTGAACCAGGTTTGTTTGAGATCACTTTTTCACACACACACACAGGAAACTAGAGTACAGCTGACAAACACACTGATAAGAGATCAACTTAGAGTCTGTAAAGAGTTTGCTTCCAGGTTTTTTGATTTAGATTTAAAAACATGTTGTGAAACAGCTCCGTGAGTTTCTGCGAGTAGCTCTGCAGTAAGTTACCCATAAGCCCCTTTTTCCCAGGAGTCAAACTACGACCGCATCGTCGTAAAGTTGATTTAAAACTCTCGGTGCTCTCGCCTTTCACCGAGTTTCTCTGACTGGATCTGTGCCCTCTTCCCTCAGGCCGACTGCTGATGACGTCAACCAATGGGCTCAGTCACTTGACACACTGCTCAGTCATAAATGTAAGTTTCATTCGCCGCACTATAGCTGTCCGATTACATAAAGAGCCTCAAAGGTCACATGGTTACCGTGTGCTGAGTGGTGGCAGTTTTATGGGCTCAGTAAAACAAAGGCTGTGATGGCTCTGCGATAACTTCAGCCTCCATCGATGAGCAAACAGTCGCCTACAGTGTCCTTTAACACCCCTCTCTATCTCTCTTTCTCTCTCTCCCTCCCACAGACGGGAAAGCTGCTTTCTGTATCTTCCTCAAGTCTGAATTCTGCGAGGAGAACATCGAGTTTTGGACGGCGTGTGAGGACTACAAGGCCCAAACGTCGCACAAAGAGCTGGTGTCCAGAGCCAACAGCATTTACGAGCTGTTCATTAAAAGCGAAGCTCCGAAAGAGGTAACGTAATCAAACGTTTGACGACTTTCTCCGAACTCAGTGAAGTCAGAATCTATGAACGCGTGATAAACCAGACATCCTGTTAAAACTGGATACCGACTCTTTCTCTTTCTGCAGATAAACCTGGATTTTCACACCAAAAACGCCATCATCCAAAGCCTCCACGAGCCCAACACCGACAGCTTCCTGGCAGCTCAGAGGAAAGTCTACAGCCTGATGGAGAACAACTCGTACCCCAGATTTATCCTCTCAGACCTCTACAGAGAACTGTGTGAAGCTGCCAGGGGAGAGGGCAAGCTCATTAAGTCCTAGTCAAACCAGACAGCCGCTCCTGAAGTCGTTTGTTTACCGCTGGGACTCTGTGAATGGAGCGCTGATGATGATCATTCCAGGCACCGCCTCAGGATAATAGACCCAAATGCAAAATCCTGGGCATAAGCATCACGGGCGAGTGTGGGAAATGCAAAACTGAAGCCATTTTTATTCCGTCCTACTGACAGGGTTCAACATGAGGAGCAGGAGACTTCCTGCTGCTCCGTGACCAGATGGGATGGAGGTGATGTCTCCTTCAGCGCCTCATTAACCTGCAGCGTTTTTACTCCTTTAGATTCTAATGTTTTCAGCAATGATACAGCACGACCGCTGGACTCCACTTCTTACTGCTTCTCTCACTCCATACGAGACCCTGATGTGTGTGTGTGTGTGTGTGTGTGTGCTCTGATGGATTTTCTTGTGTTTACACATAAAGTGCAATCATTCTTATTTATGACACATACAGAATGTTTAACACGATACTGAAATAAGATGTAACTATTGTGACGCTGAATGTAAATTAAAGCTTTGAGCAGCTGGACTGCTTGTGGAATAAAATGTTGTTCACTCAACACGTGCAAACCTCCTCGATCCGTCACCACAGACCAATGAACTCCAAGCTCACCTGTCCCTCAGGTGTCTCTTCATCCCTGATGATCAGTGGTCAGTTCTCTGCAGTGTTACCTGCTGTGTAAACATCATCAAACTCTGCTTCTGACCAAGAACATGTTCTCCATTAGGGGGCGATATGGGAGAAACATGTCAGCAGGTTTTTATGGCAGGATCATTTATCAATAACCTGTATTGGTGCTGATAATCTGATTTGAAGTTGTGGATCAGGATCAGGCAGAGATCTAGAAGAGAGACTTTTTCAGGATCTCTCAGAAAGTCCTCACAGAGACTTTAAATAAATGCGTCTTTAGAAGCTTTTTAAAAGTAAACCACCAACCAGCAAGCCCTGGTCAGAAGACCTGAGTGAGCTACTGGTGAGGTGGAGGTGGAGCAGGTCGCTGATGTATTCAGGAGCCTGATGATGTAGAGCTCTATACACAAAAACAAGAACCTTAAAGTTCAATAACTCGACCCGTGATCTCTGAGGAGACATCAAATACAGCCGACCAGAAAGACGTCCGGCTTGAACATGACCAGGAGTCTGTTTACGTCCGTCACAGCTTGGTTTGAGACCAGCTTGTTGGTAGACTTCAACCAGCAGAAGCAAAATCCAGTAACTGTGTTCGTTTGGCCCCAGTGAGGAACCATCAACATCCAACACGAGACGGGAAGTTGACCTCACACCTGGTAGCGTGACTTACATCTTGATAAAGACGCTGCAACAATAAAACAAAGACAACCTGAAAACACAAACAGGTCATCTGCTGTTTACACCATTTCTTAAAGGTACAGTGCATTGAAATCTGATAATCTACTGATCAGAGTCTAGATTGTTCTTCCTCTTCCTCATTCCGTCTGTAAAATTCCATGAAAGGCTTCTGAGGACAAGAAGCTGCTGTGATGTGTGACGGGTTTGATCCTCCAGTTATCAAGAATCTGCCATCAAAAATATTTGTCAGCACAAATTCTTTCACACGCCGATTAAAAAAAACAAAACATAACAAAACAAAACAGAACACACAAAAAAGCCTTTGTGTTTCATTCTGTGATACTCTTAATATCCAGGTGTCTGCCTGTACGCGTCTTCTCTCGTAGATTGTGACATTTAAACCAGTTTAAACCATTTAAACAGTTTACAGACTCCTTCGCAAAAAGATGGAGGCACATTTTGGCAGCAGAAGCAGCGTTTAGCTCCGTTCGTTCAGACCAGTTCTGGTTCTTTAAACTCTAAATTCAAACTCTCAGCAGCATCAAACTGTCCGGTTGTTCTGTGGTCGGTTGTCAGAAACGATGCGACACCATGGAGTCGACTTCTATGGAGTTCAGATCGTTACAGAGCAACCAGTGTTTTGGAGTAAAGAGTGACCGTGCTAACTGGAGACTCTCAGCTGAACGTGTCAGTGATGGTCGGCTGAGAGTCTCCAGTTAACAGGGTCACACTTTCCACTGAAACACCAGCGCCGTCTGCAGCTGTGTTATTAAATGTGTCTTCTTTATCCAACCTCAGTTCACCAGGTTTGAGCTCCAATAATCAATATTAACTGCTGATGTTCTAAATCCAGTTTTTACTTTGAGTGTTTGATGAAAAAGTTGGTTTGGAGCCGAGGTTATGACCAAATATGGACTCACTATGGAGAGGAAATAAGAAGTGAAGCTATAAATGATGATGAACAGAAACAGATCTGAAGCTCAGCATTAAACTACGGTAGATTATCAAACTATGAAGCAGTCAGATTAGTAATCTGAGAATATCAAAGCATTAATATTCTGATGGATTTGGAGCAGGTCTCTGTCTGGACCTGGTTTTCTGGATCCAGGTCTCAGACTCAGCTCTCTGTGAGCTCTTTTTGCTTTGTCCACTGACTGTCTGTCGAGTTATTTGGTGTTATTTAGGTAAAAAAATGTCTTTTTTTGATGGTTGACACCCTAAACAATGACTAAAATGTGACTAAAACTTAAAAGAATTTTCATCCAAAAGACTAAAACTAAAATAATAACACGGATACAGACTGTGAGCTCTGTGACGTCAGCCTGTGTGTGATCTGACTGTCGCTAAACATCACCTCTGAAAATAACAAACCTTAAAATAGATCAACAATAGCCTACAATTAACGTCTGTGGTGGAAAATAGAAGTCAACACCTGGAGACCTGGGGGTAAATAACACGACTTCCTGTTTCAAACGTCACAAAAAGTTTGCAAAAAACAAACAAATGAGGGAATTCAAACCTTAAGATTGGAATGAACTGACAGGACTTTTCTATGCTGATGATCGTGTGACAGAGACTGTAATTAAAGGACGCCGCAGAGATCAGAGATCAGCACGTGAATGCTTGGAATACTCGGAAGCAAATGGCACGCAACCGCACTGCGAGGCGTGCATTCAGGTATGTTGACATATTTTTAGAGACGGTGTCTGAGATGTTTTCTCATTTTGGAACATTTCATTCTCTTTGTGAGGCCGATGGAGTCATTTCATCTCGGCCTGGTTCCTGCGCTCCATCGATGTTTGCAGAAAGAGAAAAAAAAGCAGCCCGACTGACAGCAGAGAGTCCTCCTCTGCCTGCTGAGTGTCTGCTCTCTGATGCTCGAGCTGCTTCCAGCGGTGAACTCATAGTTGAGGTTGACGGTGTCCAGACCCCTGGACGGGGCTCCTGACAGGCTGACAGCTCCCGCTCTCTGCTCAGACCTGTGGCCTGCTGTCTGAGTGTAATGAGATCATCTTTACACCAACTGAAGTGGAGGATCTGCTTTCCCACGGGTTACAGACACAGATCGATGACCTGAGCGCTAACACTCAGAGTCCAGACCTGCTGGGAGTGTGTGCAGACTGTAATATTAATGTTTTCTGTCGGTCTGTTTGGAATTATTCTAATCCTACGTCTACTTTCATTTCTTTACAGTGTGAAACAAACAAACTAAACCAGACAATCAGGAACAACCAACTATCCCTCTCACATTTTCCTCATCCTCTCGTAGCTGCTATGTTTGTAGTTTTGAAGGCCACAGCTCAAAGGAGCGTCTGTTTACATTTTCTCAGGCAAAGTTTGGCAGCGAGGAGCATTTCTAACATGAAGAAGTGGAGAGAAAACTGCACATGCACCAAACTTTATCAGTAGAGATAACGCAGCGCGCTGTAAATAAGGGCTCATACGTCCTTAAAGTGATGTTGATGAGACCTGGGCTGTTTCTTCTACCACCACGATCACGTTCAGATTCGTAGTTTTAGAGATCGAGTGATTGTGCGTCTCTGATTCATCCTTCAACCAATGAGAAACCACGACAGGGTTGACTATTTGACGCTTTCTTTAAAGAAGATGCAACACTCTGTTAAACATTATTAAAGTCTTAATCAACGCCTTCTTACTAACTTTGTTGAAAGTTCAGTATTCTGAGTACCTGCTCTGTTCACACATCAGCTCTCACTCGGACAGTGCACAGACTTTGTGGGGGAGGGAAGCTGGCAGGGTGAAGTCTGTTTCATACCAGCTTCAGCTAATGTGGAAATTTGACTTCTTACATAAAGCTCTTCTTGGTGTTCTATAAAAATTACACACTGTACCTGCTCAACATCAGCGACGGAAAAGAGATGCTGTTAAACACCCTGTCAGGACTTTATAAGTGATGCTGAAATCTCTCGTTTTCATTAATCTGCCTGATCGTAATCCACAGTTTAAAATGAGATTATCTGCACCTAAACTGGTTATTTCTAAATGCTAGCCGTGAGAAGAGAGATCTGTGGTTTATTTTGTAGTGATAATGGGCACTGGAGCTGGATTTAAAAAAAAAAAAAAGGCTAAACCACAAGCTAAAGGCTAAAACACAAGCTAAAGGCTAAAACACAAGCTAATCTGTTTGTGATAATGTTCATTCCAGCCCACATGCAGCAGTTATTCTGCAGTGATCTGATCAAACTTGAGAGTCTGTCAATAAAATGAAGAGTGAGGTTACGTTAGCTCTGATTGGTGAGGCTGGAGTTGGTAGATGAGCTCTGATAGGACGGAACCAGGATTCACTAACGTTACAGACACGTCTCAGAGCACCGGGCTGTGAGGAACCAAGCAGCAACAACAACCTCCGGTCTGAAAATATCAAACAAAACTAAAGTGCTGAAATCTGCAGTTTGTAGAGTTTCCTCTTGAGGCTGGCTCTGGAAGTGTCCAAAACACCCAACAACAACAACAACAACAACAACAACAACAACAACAACAACAACAAAAGCCGTTTTCACAGCAGAATTAGTCCACATGGCGTCACCCGTCTGTTCCTGAAAAATAATCTTGAAGCAAATCAGCCGGAGCGGCCGTGATGGAAAGGGGACGGGCTTTGAGTCCGTTAGAGAAATTAGTGATTCAGATGGGAGACATTTTTTGTAACAGGCTGTAAACATGTTTATTTTAGCTGTGAAAACGACATTTTAGTTTATTTCTTTTTTCTTTTTCTTTTTTTTTTGGGGGGGGGGGTTACGTAGGAGATTTGAAGAGATTTGCTTTGAACTGCAGATTTTAACACTTCAGCATCGTCTCTTTCAGAGTGGAGGTTCTACCCTCCGTTCCTTTTCAAGGAAAAGAGAGTGAATCTTTAAACACAACGCTCGTCGTTTTTAAGAAAGGTAAACTCGCTGGGGATCGATAAAGCCTCCGGATCAGTCCAGAACAACTGAATGTAGAAGTTAGAAAGTCTCCGGTAGAGAGTTTTACTTCAAGATCGCTGATTGGCTCATTTCACTGTCAATCAAAAAGGGATTCAGCCTCAGAAAGATCATCCAATCATCATGCAGAAGCTGAGCGTCCAGGCCAGCCCACTGCCTCATAGACCCCCAGAGACGCTGAGCGTCCGACTGTGTTAAAGCGCTGAGACGCTGCGGGGATGAATGAGAAGGAAGTAGCACCAGTTACCTGTGATAAGTAGCTGATTCAGAACCAAAGATGAAGGTATTCTAGCGCATATTTAGGCAATGAAATGTTCACACAGCAGGACATATCAACACTTTTTATGGGGACATTTTAGGGGAAGCTGAGCTTCCCTTGCAGTCTCAGAGCAATCGCCACTGGTTACGACAGTGGTGATGTTGCTCATGGGAAATGGAGTCTTTATCCTGAAAAGACGCGTCCGATTCTGGCCACAGGCGTCACTGCAGTCAACATTAAATGGACGGTTCTTACTCACTACGGACAGAACAGAGTAAACCAACCCAACATTCAGAACGTGTTACTGTAACCTCACAGGGCACATAGATTGGATCTGATGCCTTAGTTTAAATTCGGTCACAACTTATTGTTGGTTGATTTGGTCTGAACTCTTTATTTCTTGCTTAACGTCTGTTTACGTGTGAAGACCCTACTTCATGTGCGCCAATCAGAAGAGAGGAGCCAGCTGGAGAGCAGCTCTGCTTTGGACGTTTCTTTTTCAAGACATAATGAGGATCCTTATGAAACCAAGACGGAAAGAAACCAACTCTTCCTTCTGCTCTTTGTTTTTAAATAAATCTCTGAAGAATTTCGTCCCCGTGCCAAACAGAAAACAATTTTAAGCCAAGTTGAAATCTTTCCCAGACGTTTTAATAGATTTAACAACTATCAAGTCAAACAATCAACGTCAAAAAGCATGAGTTTCTGCCTCACTGTGTGCTGTTTTTCAAGGACTTCTCCTTGTCTGGGTAGAACTGCTGCTTTTGAGAGACTGCATGTGATAATGAGCCGTACAAATAAACTCGCCTTGACCTTCAGAGCGGGCCTACGCAGCACACATTCCGTTAGCCTGCGCTCTTTGGCTATTTTTGAGTCTTTAATCTTTTGCAGCATCTGCATCAGAGCTCATCATCCACCACATCACAGTTTTATTTGTTTAAACGCAGCCAGATGCAAAGGTTAAAACAGCGATGGAAAGATAATGACATATAGACGTACAGAGCATGCTCAGTGGAGGTCTGAGCATCCTGCAGGGCTGGAACAATGTCACAGTCAAGACTTTTTGTTTGCCAGTTCATGTGGCCTCACCTCAGATAGGGTAATAAAACAGACACACTGTTCTCTCCCTCTCTCTCCCCCTCTCTCTCTCTCTCTCTCTCTCTGAGCTGGTAGTAAAACCTGCTGCCATGACGGATCTTGGCAACAGCCTGCTGGGATCAGATCCAACGAGTACTTAAGGTGTGTATGTAAACACTGGAGCCAAAAATAGAAGCGGCCCACGTTCTGCTTTGGTCGACAGAGCGCAGAGACGTCACACCATACAGGACCCGAAGCCAACGATGTGTACCAGCACGGCGGACGAGTCGGTTGAGTGTGGTGACTTTTTAAAGATGACGTTAATTTACAGGACAGGACAGACCTGCAGGTTCAGAACATGAACAGAGTCTGACGGGAAAGGATCCAAGAGGACAAACAAGTCGCTGACTTTGTGCTGCTGGAGTCTTGATGATGAACTTTACAGCTCAAAAGTTAAACAGCTGGATGCATTTTCATTTCATTAACCCTCTCAGGCTCAAATTAAGTTTTAGTAACAGGAAAAATCTGATATTTGGGGGAAAATTATCCTATAGGGTAATAATATACGATTCTGACCTTTTTAAAATAAAGGGCAAAGTAGCAGATAAAGCATGTGGCATTCATTGATACCTGTCCGGCTCCACGTTGCAAATCTGCAACACTGAAGTAAAGCTACCCCTGGGGTAAAACCCAGAGGAGATAAAATCTACTAATTGGCATGTACTGTATCTATATACACTCAGGATTCATCTTATGCAGTTTTGGTTTCAAATTAATGGAGGTTAGTAGTGAAACTTACATGAAATTGATGGCTTGAAATGTGTTGGCATGTTCAAAGTGACACAGCTCTGCCAATTGGTGGGATACTGGAAAACTGTTTGTTGCTAATGCACAACTAAGTCCTGCAGTGGTACTTCTGAGTAAAAAAAAAAGGCTAATTAAATATGGATATGGAGTATTTAGCTAACTAGCATTTAGCCGTTGCAAATCTGCAACGCCTGCCTGGAGAGGGTTTTAATCAAAGCTTTTAATTCAACGTTATTTATTCTGCCGTCCAAATATGAATGTTACCAAGTCACCAAGTAAGAGTTTTGATTCTTTTTTTTTCTTAATATCTCTGTTGTTTCCTCACATGAAGTTTAGATTGATGAACGTTTTATTGAAAGATAATTTCTTCATTAGCTGCAGTCCTGTGTTCCCTCACTGTGTGAGCTCATGTTGGTTATGTGGTGAATACATTTGTGCAGCATGAGCATGAATGAAAAGGGCTTTCAGAGAGAGAGAGAGAGGGAGAGCTTGGTGACAGTTTTACGACACTCAGCATTAAGTGTGCGTTTCGTTTTTTCATTGTAGCCCCCCCACCCCCACGGGACTACACCAAACAGCCACAGCTAAAAAGACCTCACACCCTTGGTGGTAGGAAATGGCTTCTACCATGCGCCTGAAGCCACTGAAACGTGTGTCAGGGTGGGTTACAGCTGAGCCAGGCCTGTGAGCCCAGAGCACATTTCAGGGCCCCTTTGGATCCGGTTTCTCAGAGGAGGTACCTCAGTGATGTATCTTTGAAATATCTTGGAATTAACGGCTTGTTTTGTTGTTTATTAAAAGTTTAATCTTACTAAATGAAATGTATAATGTAGCTTTACTGATAAATTCACCCTCACCACATAAAAACTGGAGTGTAATGCCGTCTGTCTTCCAGCAGGGGGCAGCAAAGCCCCACTTCAATCTAACTATCAAGAGGATTTCTTCTGGTGAGAAGAAGAATAAAAACACTTATTCCAGTTTTTTTTTCAATCTGTCCATGAAAACATGATTTCACAAACATCTAAACATTTTATTATGAAAATAAGACGGGACATTATTTCAGCACTTGTTTCCTTCAATCATGCATTAGAGCAGATGAACACACACACACACGTGCACACTCGTGCGTAGAGACCGTTTGTGGGGAAGTCTCTGCTACGCCTGAAGCGCGGTTCACAGGACGCCACGGGGAAGAAGTGCTGCAGACCACCCGCCAGAATACGGACATGACAGATGACAGATCTGTGTGTGGCTCAGTGATGGGAGAAGGACCGCACGGTTACGTGTGTGTGTGTGTGTGCATGTGTGTGTGTTTGTGTTTGTGTGTGTCCATGTTCACTTGGCTTCCTGGGCTTTTTTGGCACTCTGTTTCTCCTTCGCCTGTGAAGAGGAACATTTAATCTTTTAGAACCAACATTTTACAAAGTATGAATTAATAACACGATGAATGACTGCGTCTCAGCTCACTCACAGTGAGGAGTTGTCAACTGTGGTTAATAAAACATGCTAAAGAGTTATGTTTGTCCTCTTGTGGACAGAAGAAACACTTAAACTTTGTTTTTTTTTAAACAAACACCTGATTTGATAAAGAGATGCTTCATTCCAGTGGAACACTCCACACTAACTGGCTGCTGTTGAATCTTTTTATACCAAGTGATCACGTCCAAATTTGAGAGTTGAAGTTCTTAAGTTTATAAACACAGCAGTGAGAGAGAGAGAGAGAGAGAGAGAGAGAGAGAGAGAGAGAGCACACCTTCTCCACCAAAGGTATTAACTGCTGGTACTCTGCCAGCGTCTTCAGCAGCTCCATGATGAAAGGAAGGTAGTTGTGCTTTCGTCGAATGTTTTCAATCTGAGAGAGAAACAGAAGAATCAGACGACTGAGGGCAAAGTGGGCACGAGTGATGTTTACAATGAAAATGATAAAAAAAACTAAATAAAACTTTCAGAGTTGACTTCTAACCCTTTGCTCTTTGATTTATCTGCTGTAGCTGAGGAAAAAAAAAACTCACCTTATATCTTTTCAGCTTCTGATTTTCCTCTTCAATGAGCAGCTGGTACTTCGCGATCTCCGACTGGATGGAGCTGAGAAACGTGCTGCTTTGATCCGTGTCCATCGGTTCGTCCTACGAGCAGAAAGGAAAACTGAGGTCGTCTTGTAAGCAAATGGATTTTGGATTAAAGAAAAACAAGCTTTACATTTTGTAAATAAATGAACCCTCTTGGTGATTCTTCAAGCAAAAGTATAACGACCTGCCAGTTTCATCTCCTTAAAAATGAGGACATCATTCTTTTGATCCTTTAAAGTAAAATTTAAAAAAAGTACCTGAGCACAGGCACCTTCTGTTCATCTGAAACTCTTCATGATAGCGTGCATCTTTTCAGTTTTTGAATATTTAAAAATACATCAGGAACATCAATAGTCTTTGGTATTGCTCCATTTTTATTATTGTTATTGATTTGTAATAATTATATCCTCATAAATATCAACAGTATTAATATAAATCATTGTTTTTTTTATTTTCTTTCTGACAACTGTTGGATTTTTGTATCTTTTCTTTTTCTAATGTAAGTTTTTATTATTATTGTTGTTGTTGTTGTTGTTGTTGTTACTCTAAACCACATGTGTCAAACTCAAGGCCCGCGGGCCAAATATGGCCCGCCACGTAATTTTATGTGGCCCGTGAGAGCTTAAAAGGTTTGAATGTTTAAAAATCAATAGGTCAAAAGTGTGCTTTGACCATAAACTACATTTCCCACAATGCCTGTCGACTATGATACCCGCGATTTGACGGCTCACCGCCACTACACAGCAGTGTTTCTACATCAATGCCAACGAGTGGAATTGAGAAATAAATAATGATCCCAAAATGTCCAAGAAGAGAAAAGTTGATAAAGATGGAAGACTGTTTCAAGAAAGATGGGAAGGCCAATACAAGGAGAAAGACCGGTATGTCTTTGGTGTTACGAGGCGTTGTCTGTTGTCAAAGAGTACAATCTGCGGCGGCATTTTGACACCAAACACGGAGCTAAGTACGCTAAAGCTAGCCTTCAAGAAAAGCAACAAATTGCCCAAGAATTAAAAGGCAAACTGCGGTTGCAGCAGAGCGTGTTTTCGAAAGCCACAGCCCAAAATAAGGAGTATTACGTTTATTTCACATTACATTCGATTACATTTACTGACATTTATAAGTTACATCTGGCCCTTTGAGGACAGACATTAGGCTGATGTGGCCCTCGGTGAAAATGAGTTTGACACCCCTGATCTAAACTATCCCTGCTATCCCCACTTTGTTTACGATTCACTCGTCTGTCCATGTCACTGTTTTGTCTTGTTCCACAATAAAAAAAAAAAAAGTAAAATTGATTGATCGAATAATGAATATTTATTTCAGTCATAGTCCAACACTGAGGTGAAATAAGAAGCTGTTGTGTGTTAGTTTTAAGGGTTTGTTACACCTGTGCTGTTTTCATGTCTCTTCTTCTGAGCAGATGGATCTTAAACGTTGTCTAACACTGACCTCCAGTGGCTGAATGTTTCCCTCTGCTGCAGCTGTGTGTACCTGTACTAACAGTTGATCCTGACACCTTGGCATCGCTGTTCGTTGTGTTTATAGTGCACCTCTTTGTCTCTTAGCATCTAATAATGATGCAGGGAGGGACATCAGGTCCAACAAACTAAACAGGAGGTGAATCAGGAACACCGAGGAATCTGAGTTCCTGAATGTTGCAGCTTGGTGGCAGACTGCATGCTGACATCAGTGTCTTTAGGAGCAGACTGTCTGTACGGAAGGAAAAACACATCTGTGGTTTGGCACTGCAGCTTTTCTTTCTTTCTTTCTTATCCGAGCACAACCGCAGTTAAGATCTCTAACTGCTGAAATCTGACAGCCGCCGACTTTCAGATGTAGCCTCGCAGGGAGAAAGAATCCATTATTCCATTTCATGTCTGCTCTGGATCCAGCTCTTTGGCTGCCACTCACCTCGGCGAGCTGAGCCTGGAGCTCTGCGATTTTTCTCTCGTATATCATCTTTCTGTCTGACACGATGGCCATTAGGTTGAATCGGATCTCTCCTTCACTGTACCTGAACCGAGAAACAATGGAGTTTAGAAAAGTATTAAAGTGAAACACCTACAGAATGATAGGCTGTCAAAAGAAACAAGGTGGTTCAGGTGTTTGGAGAGAGGAAAAAAAGAAAGGGATTAATTCTGTTCATGTCCATTTTTCAGTCACCTGAAAAAACTTCAACACGGCAGCATGAACTCAATTTTCATTTCAGATTACTGAAACGGTTAATCCATGAAGAAGTACTCGTACTGTTTCAACAAGGCACCAAACATGAGGAGGAACAGGTGGTCAGGTGTTAAATGTCAGATGAGTTGATGGTATTCTAAGAACAGTAAGGACCAGCGGTGGTTATAAGCTGGTTTTTCTTGAATGCCAGAGATTTGAATTTGTATCTGAGCTCTAGTTTGTTTGCAGGTTTCTCAAACCTGTAAACGATCGTTCTGATGGAGACTGTGAGGAGCCAGGCTGAGCTCCATCAGGGTCTGATCCAGAGTCAGTTTCTGGCTCTGATGGCTCAAACAGGTAGGGCTGGCTCCGTCCCATCATGCTGCTAGCGCTAGCTTCCATTATTACTGTAGGTAACGTTCTTGTACAGTACACGGAGGCGGCTCCCCTCCTGCATGTGGGTGTGGCTAAACACCTCTAACTGACACACCCCCATGATGCAGAGTACTAATTTTAGATACTTTGCAATTTTTCAAATTCAGCTCAGTGGTCACTGACACGTGTCTGTGGTGTGACAAACTCAGAACACACATTTTCTGCTTTTACACAGACTTTTAGGGTGTGTTCACACCTGTGGCTCATTCGCTTTGTTCTGATTCAGGGGCAGAAATGATCCAATCGTTGCAGCTGTCACTTGGTTAGTTTGTCTCTGCGGTCCACAGCTGTGAACAAATACCACACGCAAATTTTTCTCTCATTGGTCAGAAATCGGGGTGGAACTCTGCTGTGCGCGATACAGAGAGCAGAGGAGCGCTGTGACTGTTCTTCATGATAAAAGAAGATTTTGTCATTAAAGAGTCTTTTTCTCTAAACTCAGTCTTGGAAAAAGGGCTCGTCTTCTGTTCGGATCAATACAGAAATCATCGCTTTATCACCTTCTCTTCTTCTGCTGTTGTTGATTCTTCTACTCCTTCTTCTTCTACTGTTTTGACTAAACGGTTGGCAACCATTACTGCCCCCTGACTACTACAGAGTGAACCAGTTATGAGTCAGCTGTGTTGGTTGTTGAGGTGATTGTGTTCTCACTGCAGAGGAACCGCCACAGGGCTCCAATGGAAGCGAGCCGAGGCCGAGCGATTTTGAGGATCTTGTTCCACATCTGAGAGCGATTGCTGTGTTCACATGAACCAGACTTCAGGTTTGTTTTGGAACAAACGAGCCAGGTGTGAACACACCCTCAGAGAGGATAATACATGAATTCAACAGATACCAAAACTTTAAATGTGACAGTAGAAATGTGCCCCTCAGTGTAAACACTCTGAGGGTCTGAACATGTCTGAAATAAATGTGCAAAGATTCTCACTTCTGTATTCTCTTCTCTATCACTGGGCGGACAGCACTGATCCAGTCCTCCTGGTTACACGCACCTGGTGAGAAACATACACAGGAAATGAACAGGACTGCAGGTGTATGCACACCCAGTAACAAAAATCACACTGTACGCCCCAAAGGGAAGGGGGTTACAAATGACTTTTCTCTGATTACCGAGGTCAATCGGTCCCTCTCGGAGTCCATCGAGCTCGTATAGTCTGCCGTTTACAGGAACATAACTGACAAAGTGGAAGGCGTCCTCGTCCTTTGCTGACGACTTTGTGTCAAATTCAAACATTTGTTGTCTGCAAAGACAGAAATGATCAACATCAGTATGCAACCAAAAGCACAAAACGTGTTATATCCTGTAATCACCCAGCGAGAGGCTGGAACACACTCTGCTCCAGAAAAACATGAAATCACTTTAACAAATGAGTCAGACCAGACTGCTGTGAATGAGACGTTTCTGTGTCTTTAACTGTGAATCTGAGAGAGAGAATCTGAAAGTGACCGCCGAATGAACTCGCCTCCCATTTGTCCAACTTTCTAAAGGCGGACTGGTGCATTATGGGGCCAAACGCCTCTCTCCAGGGTTGGAGCGAGGAGCTAAAAATAACACGAAGCCAATCAAACAGAGTCTCTCCAGCTGGATACGATATGAGCAGGAGCTTACCTGGCAAAGCTGTTGTGAACTTGTCGGATCACTTCGGAGTTGCTAAGAGCCAAACCTTTCATCTGAAGAGAGAGAGAGTGGAGATTAGGATTATCATGCTGACTGTGTAACCCCGGCTTTAAAGATGTGGCAGAGTTATAACAGCTGTACGTTAGAAAAACACATTTCTGTCCCTGGGAACATTTCAGAAATCCACAAGAAGTCTTTGAATCATGGAAATGGGCCATTACATTCCATCTACAGAGGCCGACTGAGCATGGTGGTTCTTCTCATACGATAACAGCACACAGAGGCTTTTGAGACCAGGGGTGCAGATCTGAGTCATCGTGAAGGTACGAGGATATAACTGCCATCGTTAGAGATAGAAGAGGGGGGGGGGGGGGGGGGGGGGGCAGGTGTGATGCTATTTATAGATGAAGTAATGAATAAGTTTGAACTCATTCCAGGGAGAGGGAAAAATGCTGATGTCGTTTCATAAGAGGGGAAACTTCCATTTATGTGTGTGTGACGCACAGAAACACAAACAATCACAGACGAGTTCATTCCTGAGTAAACGTTTGAGGCTGGCTGGGAAAGATGTTTCTGATTCCTGAAAAAAAAAAACAACAAAAACATGATGAACTTACAGCAGCATCAAAACTCTGTGAGAACTCTCTGAACTCTGTCAGCGTGTCTCCCAGCAGCATGTCCGAATGGGTGCAGTTGAGAAGAACGCTGACTATTGCCTGGGTGGCACAGGCATTGTTAATGACCTGAAAACACACACACAAATATTAGTGTAATAGGGCATTTAATAGAGCTTCTTACTGATGCAATACATGTATTACCAAGTAATCAGACTGTAAATTGGAATAAATTAAACTGAAACATCAGGACTTAGTTGTGACAAACACACTGATACTGCTCCAAAGGAAAAAAACAAAGGAGACACGTGCCCTCTCTTCCAGAGAATCATTGTGTGCTGAAGTAAACGTCTTCTAGTGTATTTTTACCAAAGCGCAGCATGTTGTGTGTTAAAGGACAATAAAGACAGGCCAGCCAGCAGCCGTTACATCAGACACCCTGAACCTGCGTTAAAGTGCTGTTTATCACTGTTTTACACAACTTCCATATCCATCAAAGACGGTGAATAATCAGTTAACGCGACCTCTGGTCAGGAGTGAACGCTTCCTTCGTAAAGTCCAAAATGAAAAACATAATCTGGATTAAGTGACTGAAAGTCTATGCCCATGGTTAAAAGGATGTGCAAAAACAATCAAACTAATGAGGTTTCTTTCTTTCTCTTTTTTAATACTTTATATGAAATGAATAATTTCATTTTTCAGTCTACCCAAAGAGTATGTTTAATTTTGAACATGAAAAATGAATCCTCTTGTCACGTGAAGAGACACAATAATGAGACAAAGCTATTCATCATTTAATTCATTATCTCAAATAGGGGGACATCTCTGCTCCGTGGATAATAGTGTTTCCACTTTTCCTTGTGTTTCTACAATGTTCTGATCCATGCAGACAGGATCTGCAGGGTCCAAAACACAACACAGCTGCCTGTCGAGCTGACCTAAGAGGCGGCTATTTCAGTGCAACATGTATGTTTTTTCTAAGCATACCTGTTTTGCAAAGAAGATGCTGTCCAGCCTTGAATCCTGAACAATTGATCCTGCTGGCTCTTCACCTGGCTGCCACTTGAAGAGGAAAATCAACCCATGAACTGGTCTGGAAGGGGACGGGTAAACGTGTAAAAAAAAAAAAAAAAAAAAGAGTTTGTCAACAGACAACGATAAATTAAGAACATGTTTGCAAACTGCAGCACAAACAGGAATCCAGGAAAATAAAAAATTAAGTCTCAAACCAGAACAAACAGAGAGTGGTCGAAAAAATTAGCATATAATGAATAAAATGCAAAGCCAAAAAGTCAGCAAGTATAAATGCAAACAAAACAATGTAAGGTGATAACGCTGAAAACCTTCAAAAGCATCAGAGCAACAAATATAGATGAAAAGCAACAGTAGCGGATGGAAGGAGTGCAAAATGGAAAAGAGATAAAAGATTAAAAAATGAGTAAATAAGTAAAAACAATAAGAGTTGGTAAGAATGAAATGTCAGAGGGTGACTTGAAAACAGATGCTTGGAGTAAAAGAATACAGGTAAAATGTATTTAAAGAAGAATCACTGTGTGTGTATGCATCCATCAACCTGTAAATCATGACAACCAAGTTGATATTATAAAGACTCCTCCCATCAGACCAGAGCCAAAACAGCCCAATGAGGGAGAGACCACATTAACACCCTGAACTCCTCTTACCCTGGGCCACCTTTTATCCATCACTGCATGTTGTAGTTCTGATGCTCATGGTTCCATTGTAGTTCTCCTTCTTTTGGTAGGAACTGGCACTTGCAAACAGGGGTCACCCCAGGAGAGGAGCAGCTTTGGAGATGCTCTGCTCCAGTCATCATAACTATAGTTACAGTCCCTGTCAAAGTTATTTCCTTTAACTTAATTTTCCTGCTACCCACTCACCCATATCATGGACGAATCCACAGATCCTACCCACTGACTGGTTGTCATTGTAAAGAGATAATCAATGTAATTCACTTCACCTGTCAGTTATAATGTGATGGCTAATCGATGCATACAGTGCATGTCTGCTTTATAATGAAGATGCATGTGTGAACCTACTTCAAATTGTCGAAGTTCTCTGGCTCCATGCTCCATATCTCTTCAACCTGCGCACCTCTGCAACCTGTCAAACACAAGCAAAGCATCTCATGTTTGCACATACTGACATAAATAATAGTAGCTGTAATGATGCATATAATGATACTTATATCACATTAAAATGCCTGAATTAAATGTGTTTTCTTAGTTGCAGGTTATCCACACTGTGCAGCGATCATCTGTCTTAAACTAGTGGACGATGATTTGTTCTCACGCGCCGTTGTTTTGAACGCTGAGTAATGCTAGCCAGTTAGCTTACCTAATTAAGCTAGCAGAGGGTACCCAATTACCTCACACACTGTGTATTAAATCCAGCGTTTTGGCGGCTGTTTGAAATGCAAAACCTGTATCTTCCTTTGCTTTCATTATTCCGAGATATTTCTCTCTATATTTCTACAGGTTTGTGAAACTGCAGAAGTGAACGTTCGCTTTGAAGTAGCCTGATAGCTAGCACAGTCATATAGCACGTTATACCGCATCACTGCCAGCTAACAGTTACTCACCAAAACCTTTAATGAGCTCTGTGAACACGCCAGGGTCACTTTCCATCAGGCACCACTCTCCTGCACTTCCGGCCATTATTTAAAATGATATTATTAGACCTAATGTACACATAAACAAGGCGTTAATATTATAGCTTAGCCGTGCACCCGCTACTCAGGCTAATTTCACCGCACCGTAGTGATCTCACAGCGGTTGCATTCAGGTGATGGTCAAATAATCGGAAGTAATAATTTCTAAGTCACAAAAACAGCATTTCAAGTCGAAACAGTTGCTAAAATTACTTACAAAACACATTTTCACATATTATATTCCACTGAAAGTTTGATAATAATAGTTATGGAGGAATACTATTGCAAATTATTTTTGAAAATTTTTTTTTCTAGTTTTATTTTGCGGTGTTCGATTTTAACCACCAGCTACTGGACATATTAGTGACTTAATACGTTTCGCGCAACTCAATATAAAAAAACTTTTTGAAAGCTAACTTTATTTTTAATATAAAAATGTAAAGCCCCGGAAATGACCGAAACTGAGTGAGACGAGTTTTAAAAAAAGGAAATTCCGGGCACTTAGGGAGCAGGTAAATGCAGGGAGGTCAGCGGCTACAATGCGGACAGATAGGGTACGCGTGTTTTATGTCACAGCGTTTACCGCGGAATAGAAACACCTATTCGACAAAATACCAACACATCAACCTGTGCCCTACTGATCTTTCTCCCTCTCTCTTATTTTTCCTCTTTTAATATGCATGCTTATAGCTGTGAGAAGGCAAAGCTGGAATAGGGTTTTAAATTGCTCTCCAAAAGTACTGAATTGTGTAATTTCAATAATATTTTATTTTTTTAGGAAAAATAAAAAAGATGCACGAGGCTTGGAGTGAAACTTCATTTATTTGTGATAATAAATATTCATTCAAGGCATTAAGAAAACACCTAAGAGTGTTTGTCACTTTATACATACACCAGCTCAAACATAAATTTATATTACTGATCAGCATCATGACTCAAGACTGTACTTGTGATTATAATAAACCATGTAATACAAAAGAAATGCAAAGACAGCAACTAATGAAATCTGAGATACATTCTGCTTTTACAAGCCAGTAAAAATAAATCATAACTGACTACATTTTCAACGTACAGTCTTCGCATTCATCTTGCATTTTGTAAAATGATTTCATATTTACATAAGCAGCACCATGCTTATCACTGTTCAAGTTGGGTTTTTTTTTCAAAGAAAGTAACTTTAACAACAGTTCTGTACATCAGTGGTAAAATGTGTTGATGTAGACATCATGTGTCCAACAAACTATGATTGATAAATAAAACAGTCAAGATGAAGTAGAGTAAAACTTGTAACCCAACATTATGAACACCTTTGATAAGAAAAGGATTGATAAAAATGACAAGAACGGTTAGTCATTTGGAGGTCTCAAACTGTCCACTGCCAGAGCCGTCAGAGCCACTCCCGGCACAGCAGGGGGCACACTGTTCGATCAGGGGCACCAGCTTCCCCTGCTGATGAAGCTGTTTGGTGTCAGAGCCGCCGCCTATGCAGTTTCCATTAATGAAGACCCTTGGCACCTAAAGAAAGGAGTCACATCACAACATTAGCACTGTGTGAAATAATAGCTCTGAAATACAGAAGATGGAGAGAAACATGTTTCCATGTTTCAGTGAGAGGAACTAAAGGCACGAGTTAAACATCTGGCCTCAACAGAAGTAACCTGTTCAAAGCTCTTGATTAATGAGCATCACTTCATTTTGTTCTTAACTGACAGGTGCTGTTGAGGCAACTTGTCAGCCACAGAAAACCACCCTGCCTTAACATGGATTTATCTCACATCTCTAAACTGTTGCTGTTTCCTCCTCTGTTTTTACACGACTGCAATAATTTCCCCCAACCTGAACAGCTGCCTCCTGCTGGCCATCAGGAGGAATACAGAATCAACAGTGAAGAAGCACCAGATTCTGTACAGTACTTGATGTCTGGCACAGGGATTACAGCCAAAAAAAAAGAAAGAAAGAAAGACTGAAAATCCAACGTGTAAAACAAAAGAGATGTTTTCTATTTTAGGAATAAAACTGATATGAGCTTGCTTCTTTTTAACAAATTTGACCTACAGTGAAGTGAATTTTCTGCATGTATAGAGTGACGGATACAAGGGAATGTTCCCCAGAATAAATAAAAATTCAGCTATTCTAACATTAAAATGAAGCTCTTTGGAGCATTTTGGAATTAGATTATGATAAATGAGGAGCTTGTTTTTATACTAATAAGGACAGCAGAATAAACCCTCCTCTGTTCGTGACATTCAGCAGTCTGAAGTAGTAACAACACAGACAGACCTTCAAACAAGTTACTGAGGTTAGAGTAGAAACACATCAGGCTTTAGTCTGGAGGGACAAATGAAAAACAGTCACTTTGAAAGAAACAGTACCTGTTACAGAATAATGATTGGATATATATTTAAAATACATTCATGTGTTCCTTATTTTATTGTCATTGCTACAGTTGAAGTTAATCTTGTTTATTTAACTGTAGCTGAATATGTTATAAATTTCCAGGCATGCTTTAAAGATATTTTGACAAATTGTGTATTCATCCTATTTTAATTTTTAAATGTGAATCTGTGAAATAACAAAATTAAGATTTTTTTTAATATGAATTCAGTGGAGTACTAAGTGTATTTTAGTAATTTGTAGGCTATTAAGTAAATTTTTACTAAGTACAAGAAGATTTTTTGGAAGGTCATTTGGACATAAGTTATGCAGTACTATGTTTGTTAACTTTGACCAACTCAGTCTTTAAAGTAAAAAAGTAAACTTGTGCTAGCTAGTTAAGCTAATATGCTACATAAGAACTGTGTGGTCAATCGGTGCAGTTTGAAGCTGGTCCATGTGGCGCGGTGCTCTGTGTGGGTAATGTTTCGTATCACCTGTTGTCTTCCTGCGTGTTCCTTTTTTTCTTTGGTCGGGTAAATAAATTTCACACCAGAGCCCAAAATAAATGTCCGGCAGGCAGTGCATGCTAATTCTCACTACCAAAATAAAAGCCTTTGATGCAGAGGGAACTACAAGTAGCAGATTGAAGTTCTGACTGTAGCCTACACTGAAATAACACAGATGTAAAACTACACGTGATACACGTGATACACGTGATCAATCAAAATGTACAGAGACAGAATCCTTTGACATTCAAACTAATAAATATCAGATAAAACGAGGAAAGCCAATGAAAACTGACCTTTCCTCTACCAACCCACTGGGTTCAATCATCCTATCCTGCCCATCTAGGTCACCATTCAGTAGATACATCAGCAATCAAATTATGTGGTAGAGAAAATTATGATCTTCATTAAATATGTACACTTGCAAACATTGATGATCGGGAAAATGTAGAAACTATCTGCGATTTAACTGAGAGTCACGTTCAGTTCAAATCCTGATTCTTTGTTTCAGCTCTGACAGAAAAGAAAACCAAACCAACCAAACTGTCAAATCTGCTTTTTTGATTCTTTTCAAACAGATCCCGAACTTTGAACTCTGATTCCCAAAATATAACAGCAGACTCTTACTGTTCTGGCTCCGGTCATCTGAGCTAAGGCCTCCTGCAGTCTCCTCCCATCATTGTGCTCGTCCAGCTCGACCACTTTGTAGGTCGCACCGATTTCATTGAAGACATTTTTGGCCATTCTGCAGTAAGGACAGGTGGTCTTGGAGAATATCACAACGCAGTTCTGAGACACCACCTCCTGAAAGACCAAGACAAATCCGATTCATGTAAACATCAGTAAAACACGTAGACAGACGGCACGCGGCAGGGCTCAGGCGTGCTCCTGTGAAAATGGAAGAAAACATTGACTTTACCTTTTTATGGTTAATCTTTCATACATGAGTAAAGTTTGTTTTTCATGCTCTGAGATAACCATCATCTGACAGTTTAAGGAACGCACCATTCTTAAATCAAAAGTAGTGGTGAGCTACGGATGCATCTTTTGGTTTGAAACTGTACAGAAAGGTAAGAGGCATGAAAACATAAACTCACCTGAACATATCGTACACATGATGTGCTGGACAGACCTGCAGTTGTGGAAGATGTAAAATTTCCCATTCTGACATAAGAAAGCAAAAGAAAAGGCACAAACTTAGATTTCTTCAGGTTATTTAGTCTACTTCAAAACGTTACAATCTACTGGAATCAAACAGAAATCCACTGCATGGATTATCACTACAGAGAATGCCGACAGTCAGATTACAACCTTAGAAAAGGGAAGATACTTCTGGACGAGACCAATTTGAGGCTAATAATCAGTAATATAACATATAACTGAAGGATAACTGCCGGCTTAAAACTATAAATACTCATTGTTATTGATCAATAATCTATATACCGCGTCTGAACTACCGTTTTCAACCAGTAACGCCTGATCTATAACTGCAGTGAGGTCCATGTGCTAAGTAATCCAGGATTAGAAGAACAAATGACCTTTACAGGCACCGGTGATTGGCTCAGATTGTGAGTTGGTGGGAGACAAACCACACTGAAAATCCTGCTGTTTAAAGACAACAATGTAGCCTCATGCGTCAAGTAAATGTGTAAAAAAAATGAATTGGCAAAAACATTTTGTGTAACTGTCAAAAAATAAAAATGGCACTACTTTTGTGGATTGCTGTAGTTGTTGATTCATTTCCTGAACATATTTTTAAATGTGATATTTTTAAATTAAGATAAACAAGTATGCTTTTATGTTTTTTTTTTTACCTTACCAGTAAACAATTACCACTGTTTTTTCCCAAATAATTTGCAGGGTTTCAATCAGTATTTATCTCAATCACGTTTCAATTCCATTTTAATATTACTGTCTTTCAGTGATGGTTGGCTAAGTTTTCGTGTTTTTGAAAGCTTAGGTTTTTTGAGTTTTTATTATTTATTAGTTTTGATAATAATAATAATAATAATAATAATAATAATAATAATAATAATAATAATAATAATAATAATAAAATAACTAATAATCAACAGAAAAAAAACAAAGCATCAAGAACACTCAAACTAAATACACATAATTGAAAGACTTTAAAACTTAAGTGGTGGAGAAAAAAACCTTAATTAAAATTAATACATCTGAAAAACTGCTAACCTGTTTTTAATGTTAACTAAAAGGCAAAAAGCGTACTAATTTTCGTGTCTGCTCTTGTATCATTTAGACGCCAACATTATCTTACGCTCATAACTACTGATAACGACCAACAATATAGGCTTATATTTAAGGAAACTATCATTTTTTTTTTAAATAAAATAGACGCCGATTTTATCTCATGGGTCCAATAATTATCAGTGGATTCATTGATCGTGGTTGTCTTCAACCAGCTAACTTTAAAACGGATTAGATCTTAAATCACGTCAAATTTAAATGAAGTTTGGTGTGGAGTGCAGCATTAGATTGTCTTTTATCATTATATTTTCGATTTCTGAGCACTCAAAGTCACCTTTACCTATGTCTTACTGATTACCAAGTGAACACCGTGCATCTAGGAGTGATTTTTTTGCACTGATTATTTGTAACTGATTTATAAAGCAGGCTAACTTAGCCACAAGCTATCGGGAGTGACCTTCGGCAGCCGGTCCATGCCACCCTGGAAAGACATCCTGCTCGAGCAAACATGGAGGAAAAATAACAGAAAACCCAAAAATAATCGAGCCGAGGGCCGAGAGAAATCATGCGGTTAGAGCACAAACAGATCTGAAGTCATACACCAGCCCTGGCTGTTAGCGTACAGCTGCTTTCCTCACTTACTCTCTACTGTTTACATGTGCAGCCTACCTTTACGTGACCGCAGGAAGGAGTTTCTGACGCAAGGGGACGCACGACGCACTTCATTACGTGACGCCCTGACGTCAACATTTAAAAAGTGAAGGGTCTTCAACATGACACCGAACACATGGCGTGGTATGCTTTCAAAACGTGAAGGTGGGTGTTAATTATCAGTCTGTATCAACTTAAAATTTAAATAGCATTAATGAAACATTAACATGTAGACAAATAACCCTCAGTCAGCAAAACTGACTAAAAGGTTGTTAAAACAACATGTTGCATTTCAGAGATGCAGAGGCTCAAGTCAATATAGCCCAAATAAAACAACAACAAAAATCATTTAAAAAGATATAATGCATGGTGCTTCCAAAGTTGAGGACTCAAAACTAATGAAGTCATGGTGGAAAAAATCTGTAGTCTCAGGATGATTCAGTCTGTCATTTATTTCAACATTTTCCAGTTTAAAGGAAACAAAGACTGACTTTGCTTTGCATTTTCTCAAAGAACATATTTTAGGTTTTTTTTTTTTTTTTTCCCTTTAATTTAACTCTGAACATTTTCTGATGTCTGTAGAATAAGTCAGTCGTTTATTTTGTGTTATAAAACACAAAAAGGCTCAAATTCAGCCGAAGAAGTGTCTGTTTTCAGTCTGTTTAAAACGCTCTTTTTTTCCAACATGGCGTCATGTGATCATGTGACGTAGCAAAGTGGACTTTCAGCTCCTGTTTCTCGTCTTTCTTCAGTGTATTATTTCATCTGTCCGTTCATTAAGGTGGTTAAATGTTGTGTTTGCTCTGGATGCAGAAATACCACCTTAACAGGACATGGAGACAGGACTCACTAGAAATGCGCTCGTCTGTGGAGCCCGTTTTCAGCAGGAAGATCATGTTCGTTCAAATATCAGTTTTTATCACAGAATTAAACTCAAACATGCTTAAATGTCTCCAGGAGACTCTGTGGTTTATTAATTTAAATCTTTCAAAATATTATTTTTAAGGTGTTTTCCTATAAATTGTTTAACTGTTGTCGTCATATGCTCTTTAAGGTGGAATGATCCACCAATTTGGCCTCCATGATGGGAGAAATGACACCGCAGCAGTAAAACACTTGTGGGTGCATTCACAGAGGATTAGTGTCATAATCTGACAGGATAAAGTATGGATATTATTAACACTGATAAGAGTTCCAGGGCCGCTTCAGCTGCATGCGCTAAAGTGAAAGAGGTTTCCCGCAGAGAGCGGAGATAACATTCTTCTGTCTTCACACCCTGTCAGACAGCACAGGCATCAAATATGGTGCAAATGCAGATTATTTCCTCCTTTATCCTCAAAGGTTTTTATTTCCCCTCCCTCTTCAAATGCAGGAGCAAATGCATTAGTTCAGAAGTAACTATTTCCCATTAACCATGTTACCAGAGAAAGCTCGCGGGCTGAGGAATCAATCATGAATCTAAAGATATCTGATGAGGCAGCACAGGAGTGCTTCACTTGAAATACCTTTTTTCTTTTTCCAAAGCCTAGCAAGAAACGCATCATTTCAGAATGGATTCACACCATCAAAGAGATCTGCCGCTCTGCCCTGGAGTGGGTAATACGCCGGCACAAATCCAGAAATGTTATGAAGGATGGGGGAGAATAGTTTGAGGCTCCATACACCTCCTCACAGCATCCATACGGGGTGTAGAAGACCGCTTTGCTCAGACTGCATGGAGCCTTGACCTGCAGCTGAAGTCCTGACCTCACCGACTCAGAAAACACACCCGATGTCTGTTAAAGCAACAAGACAAAAAAAAAAGTCCTGGTCAAAAAAAAGTTACATGTACAAAAAGTTAAAGTGCTGAGGAGGTGTTGATGCTTCACGGTTCACCTTTTCTTTATTTTGTTTTTTTTATTTGAAGAGCGATAAAAAACGCTCTGTGATCTGAAAGCTGTTTTCAATCAGATAGCCTGAAATTGATTGCTTCTGTCAACTTCCAGGTACCCAGGAGAAAGGCTGAGTTTTCCTCAAACCACGACAGATTATTCTCTCGATTTTAAGGTATGTGGCTGGGTTTTCAATAAGACCTACGGAGCTTTATGTGACAACATCTTTCAGTTTTTCTGAAGTGGTGTTGGGACCTGGAGCTGAACATTTCTGATTGGTGGAGCCTCCACTGTGTTTTTATTTAACTCTCCATCCACACTGACCTCCAGCTGTGATGGACTTGGTTTAGTACCTCCTCATCAATGGTCTTCTTTGAGCCTGATGGTGTGAATGTGTCTCTGTCAGCTCCCGGTGTTCCAGTTTAAAGAGCGACCCTGTAAACTGGTGACCTTCAGCTGAACGTGTCAGTGGATATCCAGCTGTTCAAACACAGAGGAAGTCCTCTGAATGCATCATAGTTTAGTTTGATATACAGATAAAAATATCCTCATCAGTTTGGTGTTTATTAAAAATCTAAAGACATTTGAGACGGATGCATCCCACTGAGAGACATCAGCTAACAGGCTAATTTTAAGCTGATGGCAGAGTGGTCCGGTGTGTTACCAGGTGAAGCTCTTCTGTTTTTTTGTTGTTGTCTTGTTCCCAGTTGGAGGAAGCTCATCAATGAAGTATTATAAAAAAGGATAAGAGGAGTAAAATGAGATTAATATGACGGAAATGAAGTTGGAATAATGTGACACAGAATGGTCTGATCATGAGCCGGGTCAGTTTGACCTGGGAGGACAACGGTGTGACTATTGGCTGCCTTTAAAAATCCTTAAATGCTTTCAAAACAATATTCTGACTGAACTGTGGTCCTAAGTCAAAATAATTCATAATTCCTGCCTTTTTTTTTACTCAAAATTAGGTATAATTTCATGTAAATGGGGTCTATGATACCACACATTCCAAAAATGGATGTAAAATTTGTAGTTATGTTTTGGAAACAAGTTGACTAAAAAGTGTAACACAGAATAATGTGATTGTTTTATATTTCATGCATTATAAACCAGTCAAACAAGACCCGGTCAATTAGGGAGGACAACAGATGTGACGATTTGCTGCCTTAAAAAAAAAAAAAAAAAAAATAGTTTCAAAAAATGTCTTGACTAAACTTTCCCATAAACCATTTAGTATTCCATGAACTTGTGTGCCCCTGATAATTACCTTGGTCTAGTTTTATGTAGATTAGGTCTATTATACAATATATTACAAAAATACATGTCAAATATATGTTTATATGTTGGAAACAAGTTTACTACAAAGGAGAAACAAAAACATGTGGAGATAATTATATAACTCAGTCAAAACAGAGCGGGTCAAATGGACCTGAGAGGTCAAAAGGTGTGTCGTCAATCTGAAGACAATATGAGGGTTAAGCACTAACAGGGTGTTAGAGGGCTGAGTGGGACCAAAACAACTTAACTGTGCTGCATGTAAACAGACGCTTCATCGTGGCGTAGGCGGGCCGTGTGTGTGCCTGAAATCTGGTTATATCATGGTCAGTTCCTGGACCATGTGGTTGGTTATAACTGCTGCAGATGGGGTCACCTTAAACCCAAACTTTAACCTAAGTTTACGCTGATTCAGGAATGTCTATCGTTTGTGCTTTGGTGTCAGAAAGTCTGTTTCTGCTCGACCTGGTTCTGAAGAACCTGACCTGCAGAAAAGCAACAATGAGCCTAAAAACTGACAGTACTTTGTGAATGCATGTTTCATTTTCCTTTCTGGGCACAGTGAGGTAAACGTGAGCACCTCCCCTCGTGTAAAACAGGTAATGAGGCGTGTACATTCCTGACATGAGGAGCTCTTCTCTGTTGACAGATTCACTGCTGAGTGTCGTCTGATTGATGACTCGTGTAATGGGATGTCCTCATGTTTGTGTTCATACATAAAATCATCTAAACATCGTATACATGTCGAACATTGCTGTCTAACAAGTTTGCTTTTGTGGAACAGCCTGATTTTGACTCTTGTCAGTGGGTTTAAAGTCTGCTCTCTCCAAGAGAGACGAAAGAATCCCGATTATATAACAAGATGCTGAAGAGACGGACTCAGTGCTGTTTGTTGGAGGATAATTTGTCTTTGGAAACGAATGAGCAGCTATTAGTGTGATCTATATCACACATGGCGTTGGCATTAAGCCACTGATGCCTCACTTTGACAAATTAGACTCCGTCTGAAGTGAGTTGTTGGAAATGCCTCCTCTGCTTTAACTTTGTTTTTGTGATCCAAATCACAATCTCAGCATGGACCCCCTCTGTTTATCCAATCCCTCTTGTCATGTAGGGTTATGAGGGGTCACGGCCTTCCTGTTCGTAGTGTGCAGATGACGGATGGCGTTAGAATCTGTTGATCGAGTAGAAAGACGATCCTGCACAGACCGTATGACTTCACTTCCTCTGAGACTTTCGAACCCTGCCCCTGAAATCCAGTGGACTTTAGACCTGATCCAGTATCTGACAAGCACTTCTAAAAGGAGCAAACTGGCTGAGAGGAATATACTTCTGACTCATTCTGAACACGGGAGAGTCTGATGAGAACTCTCAGATCAGCGTCTGTGATGGACTGAACGATACGGACGGACTTTTTAGTGAGGCTTTTTGGATTTATAACGGCAGACAGTTCAGAAATGAAGTTGTGTTTTCATTTATTTCTGTACGCTTTGAAATAAATATGCCTCAGTTGTTTTATTTTTAACACACAGCTTTTTTTATTTCTGTCATCTTTTGTCAACTTTTGAGGAGAGAAAGTGGTGACTCTGCCTTCTCCTGTCCTCTGCATCTAATTATACTCTCTCTACAGTTAGCAGTTGCTCGGGGCCATGAGGCCTGATGGTAAAGAAAAATCTCAACAGTCGTCTCCATTGATCAAAGCATAGCTCTCGGCCATAGATTGATTGAGTGCTGTAGAGTTTCTGCTTAACAGGCAATTGGTAAAGTGCACAATAACTCATTTTTGGTCAGTTCGTCAATAAGCTAACACTTAAATCTATAACACTTATCATGCGGGTAAGTAAAGTGTGTGTCACTGTGATTTTTCACTCCACAAGAGTGTCAGGCAGGAACAGAGCTGAGCTCAGCCAGACTCTGGATTTTTATGTGTTGACAAAACTGCAGAGTCAGGAAGGCCGGGGTTTATCTACAGTCTGCTGTACAAGAGGTCCAAAGAAGTCCAGGCTGAGCCAGGACCCGTTAAAGGCTAAGATTAGCAGTAAAGCTGCTCTGTGTGGTCTGTCCAGACCTAAAAATACGGAGCAACCGTACCTTGACTTTCTGCTTTGATAGAGAAATTCATTTTATAACAGAACAGAACATTTTTACCTCCTTTAAACTCACTCGGTGTGTTTTACAGCCTCAAAGCGTCTCTCTGGTTCAGTCATTTCTCGCAAAACTGTCACATTAAACCAATAAACACTCGTCTGTCCTGCTGGAGACAGACTGAGGGAATAAGCTGCAGAGCGAAGTGTTTCTCTCAGACGTTACTGGAGGCCAAAACGAAACTCAACAAAATACTGGAATAACATTTTTATGGAGCCAGAAAGCCCATGATTTTACCTCAACCCTCATTTTACCCCACGCTGACCAATGCTCTGTCAGTGCAAACATCAAGGCTTGCTGAGGATAAATGATCTTGAAATCGTCTCACTTTTTATTTTTTTATTTACCTGTTCAAAAAACAGGATTTAAAGTTCCCGTGAGGACTTCCTGAGTGATCCTGAAAAAGTCTCTCTTCTAGATCTCCGCCTGATCCTGATCCACAACTTCAAATCAAATTATCAGCACCTATACAGCACATTTACAGCACATTGAAGTCGCCATGACAACACCATGCAGACTGATGAAGTTTAGTAGAGATAAAAAGATAAAAAGGACAGAAGAGAAGAAGAAAGGTTAACAGGAGAGTGACAGAGCACGGGCTAAAGGCTAAACCACGGGCTGAAGGCTAAAACATGAGCTAAAGGCTAAAACACAGACTAAAGTCTAAAACCCAAGTTAAAGGCTAAAACACAAGCTAAGGACTAAACCACAGGCTAAAGGCTAAAACACAAGCTAAAGACTAAACCACAGGCTAAGGCTAAAATACAAGCTAAAGGCTTAACCACAGGCTAAGGCTAAAATACAAGCTAAAGGCTTAACCACAGGCTAAGGCTGAAATACAAGCTAAAGGCTAAAATACAAGCTAAAGGCTAAAACACAAGCTAAAGACTAAACCACAGGCTAAAGACTAAACCACAGGCTAAAGGCTAAAACACAAGCTAAAGACTAAACCACAGGCTAAGGTTGAAATACAAGCTAAAGGCTAAAACACAAGCTAAAGACTAAACTACAGGCTAAAGGCTAAAACATGAGCTAAGCTGTGATAATGTTCATTCCAACCCACATGCAGCAGTTATTCTGCAGTGATCTGATCAAACTAAAGAGAAATGTTACGTTAGCTCTGATTGGCGAGGTTGGAGTTTGTAAGGGTGCTGCAACTAATGTTACAGACAGGTCTCAGAGCACCGGGCTGTGAGGGACGTTAAACACATAGTCCGCTCACCTTCAGGACACTAAACTATAAACTGAATTTATAACGTTTGGTGGTTGTCACCTTTCAAACAATAGCTCTACATTACCTCACCTGAGTCTTATTCCAGAAATCAACTGATTCTGTCCAAAAGGTGTGACTGCAATCACCGACAACTATTTAGAACACCTTGAAGTGCTTTAAATAGTTAAAATCAAATAGTCTGATAACACACTTAAAACATACAACATGCTTCAGAGATCCTGATATTTTCCAACCATTTGTACAGACAGCTGTTTATTACTGATGAACCAGAACCATACAGGAGAAAATGAACAGCAAACAAAGGACAGAGTGATCTGGTATACGAAGGCATAAGCAGCAAAGATGTCTGTCTGAAAGTGTGCTGACCCTCTCTTCAGCTCTGCTTTGCTTCATGACAGCTCCTTCAGTACTTGGAAAAGAAAACCGTATATTTGACACAACTCTGAGTCATGACTCAGGCTGAGTAAGCCATCACCAAACAAACACGAGTGTGTGACAAGTTAGGAACATCAGAAAATGATGTTGGGACCAGTCAGCCGCCTTATGGGGAGACTTCTCTCATTTGTTCTCTTTGAGACAAAATTTGCATGGATGTACATTTTCGCACAGATTTGATGGGTAATTTCCCAACCAGCAGGTGGCGCTGTAGCTTAGTTTACCAGCACTGAGAGTTTGAGCGGACAGGAAACTTGCTTCCGGCTACACCGCGTGGTATTTTTCATATTTATAGGAAAAAAAAAACTTTTACTTGAAGGAAATTCGTTGATGGAGTTGTATATAAAGAGTTGCACAAAGTTTTTATGTCTTGTAAAGATTTTTTTCTTGTTCTTGAAGATAAATATGTTTTCTGCTCAAAGGAAACAAATGTATTTTTTCATTATTTGCACATGAACAGAAGTGTCTTTGTAAAAGTCATCCTCTTTGTTTGTGAAGTTTTGGCCGGATTTTAGCTCCATACAGACGGCTTTAAAGAATGCAAACACAGAGAGTGACAATCGGTCGTTTTTTTTCTGAATATGAACTCAGTGTTTGAGCGCTTATCCAACCGCTGGCCTCAAAGGCAGAGTGGCCTTCTCCAGCAAAACAACAGATACTATGGCAGCAATATATTTCTCAGACAGAACAATTTATAGGGCCATCACTATTAATCATTGCTGTGGAAAGGAAGATTGCCTAACTCATCCAGAGCCCCATAGAAATGTAATTCTCCCACTGCCTAAAGTGCTTATAGGGCTGAGCTGCAGATGCATTTTGCCCACGCCTGGTCTGCGACCTACACTGGCATAGCAATAAGCTGTGTTGATTTAATATCCGTTTGCTGCATGCATTTTCTCGGACGTGCAATCAGTCCGCGAGGTTCTGCAGGAGGCTGTCATGAATCTCATCGGCTCTACCTCCCCCCTCCCCCTCCAACCCCTCGTCCTCCGATGGACAATCACCGGCTCGCCTGCAGGACATGGCAGATCCAGCAGCCACTTCTGATTACACTCATGACTCAGGGTGCCGATTGGCTGTCAGGGTGCAATCACGCATACAGTTTGTTTTCTTTGTTTTTCTTCTCTTTGCTTCCACGGCTTTCTGTAATCATTGTCTTTGTTTTTTTTTTGTGTCAAAGTTATTGAGTGGGATGTTTTGAAATGCAAATGAATGTTTTTGTGCAGGGAAAAAAAAGACAAATTTGGAATATTTTCTCCTTAAGTACGTAGGAAAAAACTGAGCGGGGGAGAAATCAGTGAAGCTGATAGGCAGAAATTTAAGATCTGAGACGACAAAGATGCCATGGATGAAAATGTGTTCAACGTGTCAGGATGTGTATTTACTCTCTCGTGCATAAGACGCCTCCGGCTTTAAACTGAACATGCAAATAACATATTTCTTATTTCATAAATGACAGAGGAATTACTTCATGAAGAAAAGAAATAAACACAGCTTCCTGATTTGGAGAGCGACTGCTCTGCTGGGAGAGTCGGTGAGAAGCTTGTTGGTGTTAATTCAACAGTAAACATTTTCCAAGAGCCAAATCCTGATGTTTCATTCTGTAAACTATAGTGAGAAACAAATATCAGGGTCAGAGTTAGCTTCACTGACCAGGTATGTTTACACATGGTTAGATTGATGATGGTTTCCATAACGACACCGTGTTTCCAAATAATGAAGCTAACTAACCTTTGCAGACAGTGGCTATTATAGCCTTAGCCAATGGTTTAGTCTTTAGCCTGTGATTTAGTCTTTAGCTTGTGTTTTAGCCTTTAGCCTGTGGTTTAGTCTTTAGCCTGTTGTTTAGTCTTTAGCTTGTGTTTTAGCCTTTAGCCTGTGGTTTAGTCTTTAGCCTGTTGTTTAGTCTTTAGCTTGTGTTTTAGCCTTAGTCTGTGGTTTAGTCTTTAGCCTGTGATTTAGTCTTTAGCTTGTATTTTAGCCTTAGTCTGTGGTTTAGTCTTTAGCCTGTGATTTAGTCTTTAGCTTGTGTTTTAGCCTTTAGCCTGTGGTTTAGTCTTTACCTGTGATTTAGTCTTTAGCTTGTGTTTTAGCCTTTAGTCTGTGGTTTAGTCTTTAGCCTGTTGTTTAGTCTTTAGCTTGTGTTTTAGCCTTAGTCTGTGGTTTAGTCTTTAGCCTGTGGTTTAGTCTTTAGCTTGTGTTTTAGCCTTTAGCCTGTGGTTTAGTCTTTAGCTTGTGTTTTAGCCTTTAGCCTGTGGTTTAGTCTTTGGCTTGTGTTTTAGCCTTTAGCCTGTGGTTTAGTCTTTAGCCTGTCGTGTGTAAAAGCACATGTGTTCCTGAGACTCTGACTGTTCAATGGTCGTCAAGGTGCATTCAGAGTGTGGCTACTTGCTAATGCTAACACATCATGTGTCTTTACCATGCCGTGAATTAAACTCAGATGTAGTCTTGAGGCCTGATGGTCTGGGTTGTACCTCATGAGCTTGGTTTGCCCCTGAATGGATGACCTGGGTTTGAATCCAGCCTGTCATTCCCCATTATCAAAAACCCAAACTCCACTCTCAGCCCTCCATGGACAGGCAGTCACATGACAAACACTCACCCTCTGCACAGTTTAATCTTGGAGAGACGTGTTTTACGTTCTCTGTGAAAGCTGAACCATTTTCAAAAACATGAACAAGAGAGCCTCTCATTACTGAATCTAAAGAAAAATACACAACACTGACATTTCACATTATCTCTAGCTTCAAACAATTACACCTGTGGCTACAGCACAAACTGTACAGTCTGTAGTTTTCAGCAAGTAGTTAAACTCAGTCTCATCCATGTGGGTACCATAGCTTTAGTGATCGCTTGCCAGTTTGTCCTTGTCTTATCATACGTGGTGCCTTTGGTAACGATTCCACCACAGTAAGTGGCAGTAAGAGGGCAACACTCCTACCTGTCAGTCAAATCATCTGAGCCCCTAAATGTGCTAAAATTTGCATAATCCTCAGTTTGGATGACGTTAACACATTTTACACCATTACAGCTGTTACGTTAAGGCCCTGTTTATACGACAACGGTATCAGGGTGAAAGTTTTGTTGCGTTTTGGCCTCTCGTTTATACGGAAACGCCGTTTCAGCCGGCCTGAAACGCAACTTTTTTAAAACGCCCTCCGGAGTGGAATTTTTCTGAAACGCTGCATCCTCTGTCGCCGGCGTTTTTAGTGATGCTCCGTTTTGCGCGTGCGCATTCCACTTTCGTTGTGGGGAACTTTTGCGAACCGGACAACAACAACAACGGTTAAATGGCGGACTTATGCCATTATGTTGAATACCTTTCAACAAAACGTTCATCTGTTGCTCCACTTCTGCTCTCAGATAAGACGTATTTAATATATCCACCAGACGATCAGCCCGCCTCTTCTTCGGCAGACAGACTACCAAAAGACTCTACAGTTATATCGCCATCTACTGGCCGTGTATGCATACTACAGCGTTTCAGTCCCTTTCGTTTTCAGGTGAAACGCTGTGAAGTGTTGTCGTATAAACGGGGCCTAAGAGAAAAGGAGGCATAGAGACCAAAACTGATTTTTGTGCAAGGATTTAAACACGTTTATTGAGGATTCATCAGCTTTTAGAGTGAGCCTCAAGTGGACGCTTGAGGAACTACAGTTTTTGTACCTCCACCCTGGTTCCAACTTCCAACTTCCTGATAAGTTTAATAACCTGAAGGGCAGATTCGTGTTAGTGAAGCTTTTTAAAGGATGGATGATCTGTTGCTGATGCACATCAGTGGTCAGATCTATTGCTGGATCTTTGCGTTATCACTGACGTCCTCGGCATGTTTGGTGAAGGTTTAATTCCTCTATAAACGGCATCCTGGTGTTTCCAGTGACTGAGCCTGACTCAGAATGATGCATTTAACTCTGACAACCTGCTGTCAGCTCCTGACTCGTGCCAAAAAGATCTCCAGGGGAAAAATTATGACAGAATATTCATTATTGTTTTGTCTTTTTAATTCAGTCATGATCACAGTCCTTCATCGCTCTAATGTCTTCATCCTCGTCACTGTTCAAGAGGCAGCCAAAGGCCTGCGAGTGTGTGAAGCTAAAATTAAAATCAGTCATTAAGAGTATCTCAGCATTGGATTGGATCAGGACCATGGATAGCGCATGAGAAAAGCCTTCACAACCAGGACTCCTCGTGGACAGGTTGGGCCTTTGCTGTGTTTTTTCTGCAATTATCCAGAAACTAAAACCCTCCAGACCCAAGCTGCTGTTTAACATTTGCACATCAGAATGTCAGCAGACAGAAAACCACTCGGACAACTTTCAAAGACGAGAGCACAAAGTCAGGTCAGAACGTTTCTTTTCTTCTTGCTAACAGGAACGTTCAGATGTCAGTGAGATGAAAGACGATGGTAAAGAAAATCAGAAACAAGCTTCTACGACCGTATTTTCAGGGTTGAAATGAAAACGGTGCTCCTCTCCTGCTCCTTTGTCATCTTTAGTTTTTAAACGTCCCTGCTGAAAGATTGGACATGGCTTGTGTCAGCTGAGACGGGCCGTGCGACTGACAGCCCGGCATTTGTTTTAGGGAAGGTTACGACGATGTGTCAAGTAAGTATTCTCCTGACTGCTGTCAACACGAATTGCTGTTTTTGTTGTCGCAGGCGAGGGGACGGGTGGAGGGACCCGCTGTTGACGCAAATTGGATTGGTGGCATGTCAGGTTAGTGTTTGGAAGTCTAAAAAGGACAGGTTCCAATTCTTTTGACTTTGTGTGTGTCTCTGTGTGTGTGTGTGTGTGTGTGTGTGAGAGAGAGGGGGAGGGTAGTCTCCTTGTTACTCAGGATGGACGCCGGTCAGGGTGTGTTTCTGTGATAGGAAAGGCGGACACCAGTTGTTTCAGAGGCTCAAGGTGTCGGAAGAGATTTCACAGCTCCTTGAGCACGGTAATCCTGGAGCTCTTGATACAAGATGGCAAATAAAAAGGCCCCCCAGACGAGGCTGGAACACTTACCAAACCTCACCCTCACTGATCTGTATCAGTGAGTATCGCTCCACTGTGTGAGGAGCTCCTGGCCCCTACAAATAAGGTCAACAACACCTCGCTGTACCGTGTTATTCACTGACAACTGATCAAATACGACTCCTGATTTTCACTTCTCGTGCTGCAGTGAGCTGCACATCAGGACGGCATGAGTATAGTAAATGGACCAGTACTTATATAGCGCTTTTCTATACAAAGCACTTTACACTGCTAGCCTCATTCACCCAATCACAGATGGCCGATTTAAGCTAATCAGACCATCAGCTATAGCTAACATTCACACGACATTCATACACCACTGAACAACAGTGGGAGCAACTTGGGGTTCAGTGTCTTGCTCAAGGACACTTCGGCATGTGACTGGAAGGAGCTGGAATCGAACCCACAACCTACTGATTGTGGGGGCGACAACTGACTCTACCAACTGAGCCACAGCCGCCATAGTCATCAATGGTGTTTGATGTTCTGCACAAATCCTAAAATATGTATGTAACAGTGCTTCCATCCATCCATCCATCCATCCATCCATCCATCCATCCATCGCTTGTCCAGGTTGCAGGGGCAGCAGAGGCTCCATCCACCAGCTCCTCTGGGGGGATACCGAGGTGTTTCCAGACCAGCTGAGAGATATAGTCTCTCCATCATGTCCTGGGTCTATCTCAGGGTCTCCTCCCAGCTGGGCATGTGTGGAACACCTCCCCATGGAGCCGTCCAGGAGGCCTCCTCACCAGATGCCCGAACCACCTCATCTGACTCCTCTTGGTGCGTTCCATGTCCCAAAATCCAGTCTCTGTAACTGAGGATCAGCCCGCCAAGGCCTCCTCCTTTGACCACCACCCAATCCACACTGCACCAGACCCCCTATGGCTCTTCTTGAAGGTGGTGGGTCCACAAGAGGATGACTCCATGTCATCCTTTTTGGCTGGACCCAATGGGAGGGGGCCCCAACCCCAGGCCTGGCTCCAGGGCGGGGCTCCCGTGATTCTCTGACCAGGGTAAACTGGTTCCTGCTTTGTCTGGCCCCTCACCTAGGACCAGTTTGCCTTGGGAGACCCTACAAGGGGCAACTGCCCCCCAATACATAGTTCCAAGGGTCACTGAGACACGAAAAGGTGGCGGCCATGGACGAGTGAATACAGCGCTCAGTATCAAAAACAGCATGTAGATCCTGAAGTTTGGAGTCAGAGAAGTTTTCAAATTTATCATTTAAACATTTCAAATGGTATAGTTTACTTTTCCTTCGATTCTTTGCTGATATTTTAATGTCACAAATGAGGAAAAGCTTCTAAAAAGATTCTTTCTTCCAAACAATCACTTACTCTTTTTTTTTTTTCCCCTCTGTGAATTCTGAATGGATTTGCTTTCTGTTGTACCTGCTTTGTCCTGTAGAGGGCAGATTTGCTTTGTTGTATTCCTCAGCAGCCAAACAGCAGAAACAAAGCCTGATATTAAAATAGAGAAAAAAGGGATTTAATCAACTCAGGAGCAGAAACTTTTGACACACCGTTCTGCTTTTCTCTAATAACTCCGTTTTTATTGCTTTATGATTTCCTGTCACATCCATTCTCATTTAACAGCTCATTTGTATGTGCAAAGCTTCAGGAATAGGGAAATTATTTTATTGTCTGTGTAGTGGAGAGTGGTGTCACACATCTTAGGGGAAAGGCAGCATTTATCTGTAATAATCCTCGACCCCTGAGGCTCACTGGGCCAAGGTAGATAAGTAAACGGCCTGTCGCTGCTGCTGCTCCTGCGTGGGTGGCCTGCAGCAATCACAGATGACGTCCCGTTGGCTGGGGGAAGCTGGCGATCCATCTTCCCCCAACTCTCCTCTCTTCCTCCTCCTCCTCTTCTTCTTCTTTTTTCCTCATTCCCTTATCGCTCCTAAGAATCCTCTCCCCCCCCCACCACCACCACCACCGCTGCAGTTTTATCAGCCGGCGTCAGAGCCCGAAAGCAGAGAGCTCCAGGTCTGCGTTGGTTGCTTTATCTGCAGGAGGAATTACGTTGACCTTGCGGCAACTTAAACACTTTATCAGAAGCACAATAATCTTCTTTGCGGGAAAGCATCAGCAGAAAGGGAGGAAATAAACGAGTTGTGGAATAGTAGGTCTGCAGGTTGGCGCTGTGGGGTTACAGCGCTGCTGGCCTGAAGTCAAAGACAGGAAGGTTTCAGCCTGCTGAGCCGTATTGTCCTCCAAGAAAGGAGCACAGACGCATGTAGCTGCTTTTTCTGCTTCCAGGGGAGGAAAAGCAGAGACTGATGTGCTCCGTGTGTGAGAAATAAGATCCTCTGGTGTCTTATTATTATGCATATTCCTTCTTGCAGTGCGTTTTTTATCATGCCACTGTTTTATTGTTACATGTGGTGTTGAGACAGGCCGGCTGCAGCAGGATTACGAGTGTTTGATCAGACCGGTCTGCACTCTCTGCTCCTACATGAACCAATGATTGACAGATTTATTTTTCACTCTTCCAGTTTCCCACTAAAGATTTATCATTTTATAACTCCTCTCTAACGCTCTAACGCTCGGCTCTTTCTTGTGTCCTAGCTCACCATCTCAATGACTGTATTCACGCTGCATCTTAAGCTGCGTTTTTTCTTCCACCCAGGTGGCAAACATCTGATGTGGCAGGGCTGTGGGAAGCAGCAGCAGCAGAAGAAGAAGAATCAGCATTAAAGACGCGTCTGTGACGATATGTCAGCAGAAACTTTGCTGAAAAAGTCCGTCAGTCACTTTGTTAGTCGTACGGGAAAATAATCTTCCTGATATCAACGACTGTGTTGGTTTCAAAGCTGCATCTCTCCTCCTGCCTCCAGACTCCACGAGTATGAGAATAACAAGTGATGCTTTCGATCTGTTCTTTCTTTTTCTATCAGAAAATCATCAGTTCCATCTTACAGCAATCTGTTGATGTGATTTTAACAGCGAAAAATCGAAACACGAAGCTCGCTGTGTGCATTTTCTGCATGTCCAGTTTCCTTCTGTAGCTCCGCCTCTCTACACCCACAAACCCTAAACCCTGATTCTCACAAACTCGGTCAGCGCCGCGGTCCGTCGGCGCCGCGCCAATTCACTCTGCATCCGTCTCTGGAGCGGAGCGCAGCTACGATGAGCGTCGTAGTTTTAATATACGAGGATAATTTTACGATCGACAGGCTGAACATGGTGCTTTATTTTGAAAAGACCGGAAACTCTGATGGTTTTTCGTGTCTGTTTTCCTGTTTGGTACGATCTGCTCTGCGGAGATTGACGCGTCTATGCAGCGCACTCCGGCAAGAATAGACTCGCAGCGAAACAGCCGCGAGCAGCCGTTGGTAGTACGAGCCGGAGACGGACCATGGCGCGGCCATGAATTGGGGGTAAGGATCATCCTCATCTTTTTTTCTTTTTCCTGCCACTTTAACCCCAAATTGTGTGCCCTCAGCTTGCTCAGTCATAATGAAATGTGCCACAAAATTCAGTCATGGCGAAAAAAATACGAATCTACTGTTTTAGTGCCGATACGGCAGGTGAGCAGAACGCAGCCCCAAAAAAATAATATCTCTTCCGACTAGGGCTGCCACATACAATTATTCTGATAATCGACTAGTCACCGATTATTTTTTGTGATTAGTCGACTATTTGGATCATACATAAATTTCAGCTTATTGCACCAGCATAAAGTTAACATCATTAGCTTCCAGCTTCAAGTGTTTAAGGTATGTGCTAACTAAAAATGAAGACAGTTAATATCATAGTTCATTCAGCTTTTAATGAACTTTGCAGCTTGTAGCAGCATTTCTGACATTTTTTTAATGGACCAATTTTCTATTCAAACATGACATCGCTATTAAGTAGGTAGCTCCCTGTTGACGTTAATGTTAGCAGCTAACTAGCCGATTAGCTTACAGAGATTGTCATTCTTCGTCAGTAAAATAAATCAGCCACGGCGTGCTGTCTTTTCAGATGCTCGTTCATCGCCGTCGTGCTGTCATGGAAGGACATTTCTGCTTTGCAGATTTTGCATCACACAATTTTCTCCTTTATTTTGGAAAAATGCTCCCAAACTTTCCAGCTCTGTTGCCGGCTAGCCATGATACTGTTGAGCATAACTTTTCCAGTGACATCACAGGTTACCCTGGTTACCACTTCTGCGCGTATGCGTCAAGGACAGAACGGCAGACGAGACAGGTGAAAGTACAGCGGCAGTTTAAAAAAGATATTAAAACCACAACGTCGATTATTAAATAAGTCGCCGACGAATTTGATCGTCGACGTGACTAGTCAACTAATCCTGGCAGCCCTACTTCCGACCATAGTGAATTCTGAATAGGAAGGTCTTCTTCTTCTTCTTCTTCTTCTTCTTATTATTATTATTAATATAAACATAGCATCACTTTTTCTGCTTGTCTTCTCTTATTTTTTCCCCCACAATCATCTTTTTTTTTTCCTCCTCACATTTCCAAACAGGCTCTTGACTCTCGTGTTTCAGGGGACTAAGTTTATTGCAACCGGGGCTGCCAAGATTAGTCGACTAGTCACGATGACGTCGACGATCAAATTCGTCGGCGACTTATTTAATAATCGTCGTCGTCGTTTTAATATTTTTTTAAACTGCCGCTGTACTTTCACCTGTCTCGTCTGCCGTTCTGTCCTTGACGCATACGCGCTGAAGTGGTAACCGGGGTAACCCGTGATGTCACCGGAAAAGTTACGCCCAACAGTATCATGGCTAGCCGGCAACAGAGCTGGAAAGTTTGGGAGCATTTTTCCAAAATAAAGGAGAAAAGTGAGCAATGCAAAATCTACAAAGCAGAAATGTCCTTCCATGACAGTACGACGGCGAAGCTAATTGGCTAGTTAGCTGCTAACATTAACGTCAACAGGGAGCTACCTACTTAATAGCGATGTCATGTTTGAATAGAAAATTGGTACATTAAAAAAAATGTCAGAAATGCTGCTACAAGCTGCAAAGTTCATTAAAAGCTGAATGAACTATGATATTAACTGTCTTCATTTTTAGTTAGCACATACCTTAAACACTTGAAGCTGGAAGCTAATGATGTTAGCTGTATGCTGGTGCAATAAGCTGCAATTTATGTATGATCCGAATAGTCGACTAATCACAAAAATTAATCGGTGACTAGTCGATTATCAAAATAATCGTATGTGGCAGCCCTAGTTGCAACACTCAGCTCTTCTTCAGAGTGATCCTGATTGAAGTTTGATGATCTCCTGAGTTCCGTCTAAAGGTTGCTGTTCGTTTTGAAAGACGCAGCTCGAGGAAACGTCCTTCAGAGCGCCGCCTTATCGGAGCACCCGTCATGGCGCGCTCTCTTCAAACTGTCTTTACTTCTGCCTGAGTGAAGACTGAGAGTGTTTTGGTAACCTCTGCTCCTCGCCTCCAGAAATCTGCCGGGCCTGTAGCTGGACTCTGGAGCTCTCTCTGTCTCTGGTCCCTGCACCTCTGAACGTGGTCATCATGGCAGCTGTGGGTGATGAAACACAGGAGTTGTTAAGAGTTTCTGCAGAGTTTCACTTCTCTGTGTTTTATATTCGTGCATAAAGATGTTTAACAGCTGCAGGTGTGAAGAACGAAGGAGTTTAAGCTCTTATAACTTATTTATAGTCGGTCTGCCTCTTCAGAGCAGACACTTTATTACTGCTCAGACTGCAGATGTGAGGAAACACACTAAGCTGAGTGTTTGTGTGATCTAATTATGGTTCAAGGCATTTCAATCAATGTAACGTGGTACTGTACCTGAATTAAACAGGCAGAGGTTGTAATGATTCTGCCCAAACAGCCGCGGCTTCGTGTTCAGCAAACAGCTTCATTACTGTAATGACCGTCTGTGGCTGCAGGGCTGCACCTTTGATTTTAAACCACCTGTAGATTATTTCCTGTAAGAAATGTCGGCGCTCCTGAAACAAGCCTGGATTCAGGTGTGAATATGAAGCAATATGTTTCATTAACAGCTCCAACAGACTCGGGCACCGCGCTGATTTAGTATTAAAGTTGCACAAAGTTTGGGAGCTTGCAGAAAGTGGAGACTCTCAGCAGAGGTCACGCCTGGAGAATATTGGATTGTACTTTTAGGAAGCTCATCTCCTTTTAGACCGAGAATTACCCTGACAGTCAAATTTTAAAAAGCACTTCTGGTGGCACAGGTTAAGCTCATCGGTTCGGTTGCCGCCACGTTGAATAAAGAAGCCGCCTTGATGCAGCAGGTGTGGGTAAAACCTCAGCCTCCAGCGTTAGGTTGGCCTCACAAGGTTTCTGTTTCCCTCCGTCCTCATCACCAGCATGAAGAGGACAAAAATGTTTCCAACAAAGGCGCCAAAGTCCCTCCAAATTTCACATCCGGTTCAGACCGAAGAAACAAAAAGATCGGCTGATTGTTTTCGTACGAGTGTTTGGCTTACTGGCCAACACTCACTAAATTATCCTCAGAAACTCGCAGAACTCGGCGCCCTCGTCATTGGCGAGAACGAAATCCGTCTCCAAAAACGTGTTGCAGAACTCAAGCGGCGTAGATTCACGTGAGAAGAGCAGTTTGTGCAGTTGAAGCTGCAGAGTGGAAACGTTGTGAAGGAGAACAGGCGTTAATAATACAATCATCTGAGTAACTGTTGGGTCACAGTTTGACAGCTGTCATTTTATTTGTTTACACTCTTGTGAATATTTTCTTTGAGTGTAAATTTTAACTCTACGGGGTCACATTTTTTCCTATTTTACAACATTTTTCCCGCCCCTGGCCTTCAAAAAGTCTGCGCACGCCGCTGATCCCTGACAAATCCTTGAAAAATCCCTGAATCTGTCTGTAAACTGCTCACGCCTCAAATTCACCGGGTGCGTCTGCGTTGCAGCTCCGCTGCGCTGCGTGTTGACTGCGTTTGTCAACTTACACCGGCTGCGTCGCGAGTCCGGCAAGCCGCAGAGCTGGAGTCGGGAGACCGCGGACTTCTCGCGGTAATTCAGGATCCCGTGAGAATGTTGAAGCAAACAGTAGTACTACAATACTGTACGGTGCACTACTCACCATTCACTCCCAAAACACTTGAAGCACTCTTCCATGCCATTTCCTGTTTGAGATTATCTTTATAAAAAGGATGTGTTGGGTCATAAATTATTCTGTGGTTTTCCACCTCAATGATAAGCTTCTCCTCGTCCATGTTTTTCACTGTTTCCCCTTGGTAAACTCTGACCTGTTGACTACTCGCGTATCTCTGCTCATTGTGAAGAGCTGCTATTGTAATCAAGCTAAATACGATCTAGATTAGACACGGTTTGTTTTATTTTGAAAGTCTCAGGCTCTTTTTATGTAGTTTCCGTGCACTACTTCCTGTCCCGCTCGATCTTCTCTACTCTGAATTTATGCGTCACAGCTCCGTCATCCGGCAAAAATAGGATGGCTGCGGATTAGCTGCGACCTGTCGGACCAGAGACGCAGCTGAACCGCAACTGAACGGATCCAGTGTAAGTTGACACATTGACTTGAATGGATTTTAAACTGATCCGGCGCCTTGACGGAGCGGAGCTGCAACGCAGACGCAACCGGTGTATTTCAGCTGTCAGAATGATCCATTCGCTGGCTTTAAATTATGAGGTCATCACATAAGGATCTCCTAACTGGTTGGTCTGCCCATAGCTCCGCCCAGGGATGCACCGAGCCAACTTTTCTGGTCCTGATACAATAACAGTGTTAAAATAATAACCTGCGTTCTCCACTGTGGGATAAAACTGGTGATATTTTGATTTAGTGGTAAAAAAATGAGTCAATATGGAATCACTGAGGTTGGTTTTTATTTAAACTATAAAGTGTTTAGATGTTTACCAGCAGTTTGGTAAAAAAAAAAAAAAAAAAGCTTCAGAACTCACAGAAATTAATATTCAGTCGTAAACTTTTCTACCCTGTAGGCTGGTTATGCTTTAAAAAAAATAAATAAATAAATAAATATATAAGTGCATCAGAGGAAACGTCCCCGTACAAACTGTTAGACAGCTGCTTGTAAACAAAGAGACTATGTGAGAAAATAATGTGGAAAAAAAACTTTAATCATAATTTAATCTTAGAGTTGAGGTCTGTAAGTGACGACAAAAATTCTCCGGTAAGAAGGAAGCATAGAGCTGTTTGCTTAGATCTGCACTACGTATCAACCAAGCAGCAAACTCCGGTCTGAAAATATGAGGCAATGCTGAAGTGCTAAAGTCTGCTGTTCCTCGAGTGTCTGCTTGAGGCTCCGGAAGTACCGGAAGTCACAAACACACCAAGACAAAAAAAAGCCGTTTTCACGGCCAAAATAAGCACATTTACAGCCTGGTACAAAGGGTGAATTTTTTTCTAATTCGTCAGTTTCCACAATATCAAGCTCGCCAGTTCGTCCAATCAGAGGCACAGCTCAGATCACGTGACTGTGGAGCGTCCTATGGTTGTTACTGTGGAGACTCACAGCACGCCTCATTTCCAATATGGCCGCGCCGACCGTTTGGCTTCAGAAGTCCGTTTCAGGAACAGACGGGTGACGTCGCGGAGACTACGTCCATTAATTATACAGACTATGGTATCAACCGATCCAGCTTTAAAGGACTCGATCCAGATGATACTCCATACTAGGATCAGATCTGTGCATTCTTAGCTCCGCCCCCTGATACGCCTCCAGAGGGCTGACCAATCAGAGGGAAGGGGGTTTGTTGAGGCAGCCTTAAAGAGACAGCAGCTTAAATAAAGTGAGGCTGAAATGAGCAGTATGAGGAAAACAGGGGTTCTTTGTAAATTCTAAAAAAGCTACGATCGAGGTACCAGAGGGACAGAATGAAGGCTAAAAAAGCAGAATACCCCCTCTTTAAAGTACGAGAAACAGAATGAGCTGACACCTCCTGGTTTAATTATAGACTCTGAAGTAAAGAACGTGTGGATGCTGCTCCTCCAACATTAAAATGATAAAGATTCAATGTGCAGAGAACGTGATCTGTGATTCTGTCCTCTCAGCGCGTGTTTGTCTTACAGCCACAGTTCATACCACAGGAACAGCAATCAGCAGCATCAGCAGAGCAGCAGAGAGCAGCCGTTTGAAACGGAGCATGACAGCCTGCTGTGTGACAGTCGCCTCGCAGACATGGCCGAACACACATCATCCAACACGCTGTTTTCTTTGATCCTTCCCTCAGCACATTATTGTCAGCCTCTGTGTGCACATTAGCTGCTTCTCACCCGCCACGCCGTCACTTTCCATCCTCCGACGCTGCCTTCTTCCCCCGTCGTTAATATTCTTTCTCTCGCTGCATAACTCAGGGGATCAATCAGCGGTTGCCATGGCAGTGATACCCCAACCCATGCAGGTGCATGTGTGAGTGCGGCTCCCCCCCTGCGTGTGTGTGTTTACATTCGTGTGTTTGAGCTGTACCTGCAACCCAGCAGCAGTCGGAGCGCCGAGGCCTCCGCCTGGTGACGCCGCTCTCCTGCACTGCCCCAGCATGCAGAGCGGCTTTGACAGCTGTCTGCTCGAGACGCTCTCACCTGCCACACTCGGCTTCCTCTCGGCTCCGTGCAGAATAATGACTGAACTCAAAGGAGTGAGAGATGCACACACGCCGCTGTCAGCCCTGTTTTGTCTCTCGCTGGGTTAAAAAACACTTCCTGTGACGGCTGCTCGTCGGAAAACCAAATGTTTGACTGAAAGAAGCTCCGGTGTCAAAATAACAGAAAACATGAAGGATGTTTATTATCTGATGGGGACACTTTGAACAGGCAAATATGAGGTTTTATCACTCGGAGATCAAGTGAACTCAGACAGCTTCTTTATGCAACGTGTGCCGACCCAACAGTCACAAAGAAAGTTTCCAACCGTCACGTCTGAGCGTGTCAGACTTTTAATGATGCTCCACAGCAGGAGGAAACAGAAATGGGTCGGGCTTCCCTCCATATTCCTTTGACGTTCGTGGGTGTGAGCCATCACTGATGACAGAAACCTGCAGGTGATTCACGACAACCAACACACATCTTTAAACACAGGTCACAAGCGCAAGTCAGTAAAATAATTATAGAGACGTGTTTTTATTCAACATGAGGAGTAGAAGAAGGGGACCGTATTCTGAAAACACCCGACCTGGCCTCATGGAGATTCTGCAAAAATACCCAAAGATCCTCAAAGATGAGGGCTGGTTTCCAAACCGCCTCCTACACCAGCGGCATCTTCTGATTGGCTGAAATTCAGTGTGTAGTTGGCTGTAAACTAAAATCTGCAGTACGCCAAAAATTCCAGCACGTCCGACTGACCCGGGAAGATTTCTCAGTATGCGTTGGACCAGGCTACCTGGCATACCGTTACCCACAATGCACGGCGCTAACGCTGTTCATTGATGCAGGTTTAGGGGAATGACTACAACCATCGTAACGTGAGACGGAAGTGAAAGAAACACTGTTAAATCTTCTCACTTTTAGTCTCTAAAGAAGTGTTTACTTCAACTTATTCATTAAAGTCCAAAGAAACTACGGACTAACCTTTAAAAAAAACAAACGTGGATTATCATCATTTTTTAAGCTGTAAAAATAAAAAGTCTATAAACCTTTATAAAAAAAATTTATAAACCTTTTGGTGTGAGAATAAAAAATCAAATGTGACGATTTTCTTAATGAATTTAAAATCTGCCTTAAACCATAAAAAAGGATTAAAAATAAAAAATAAAAACAATAAATATCACTGAAAGAACTCTTTGCTAAAATATAATGACTACAGTCTTCACACCCTCAGGTCTTTTTATTTACATTAATATTTTATAATCAAGTTAAACATTTTAAAAAACAGTATTAAATTACAAAACAAACCCAGCAGAACATTCAGACCACAGACCACATTCACATGTATTTTATTTTGAAAATCACCCGTTGTTTTGGCGTGGTTTCAGTGCGTGACTTCCTGTGTGATGTTTCTCCAGCGTCTGGCTGAAATGAAAGTCTTGTGTATCTAATCCCAGGAGCTCCGACTCGCTGGATGTGAGATGACACATTAACTTGAATCGAAACCAATCGGATACGACGCCGTGACGGAGCGGAGACACGTGTGGTGTGATTTGACCGTGACAGGAGGAAAGATGACAGGGGCTGGAGGAGGATCATGACTCGTCATGCTGCAATACACAACAGGTGTCAGGTTGGACTGCAGCACGATGATTGGTTGATTAAAGTCATGGCAAAATCTGACGTAAACCATGAGAGAGAGAATTAATAAGCTAAGCTAAGCTAAGCTAAGCTTAGTGAGTTAAACAGCCGTCCTGAATTCCTTTTCACTGAGCTTGTTGAATATTATTTGGTGTATGTGGGCTGTTGAACCAATCAGAGACTGTTTAGTGTGTTCAGGAAATAAAACTTCTTGCTAAGTCTTTGATTTTCTGGCTGAAGAATTCCTCAGTGATGACAGCAGCTCCCTCAGTGGTTTCATTCAGGTGGAATTCTGCGTTTTTGGGCGACCTCCCAAAACCCGCTCAGAGGTGGATGAATAAATGTCTCTCAGAGGTTCAGAGTGAATAATTGAACTGAATGGTTCGGTTTCTTCTTTGGAAAGGCTCAATTTTTCTGCACAGCCGATACAGTTCAGGTGAAATTTGGTTCTTAAGTCTTCAGTGTTTCCTCCGTCTTTGTCCGTCTCTCGGCGTTTTCTCCTCCTGTTATGTCTTCCTCCACATTTCACACCTTCTCTCATCTCCCTCCTCCCACAGACTTTTTTTTCCCATCTTTCCTTGTCACTTCCTGCAAACCCCCCCCCCATTTCTTTTTCTGTCTTTCTCAGCTTCTTGATTTCTTGCTTTTTACCACTTACATCCTCCCCAGCAGTGACAGATCTGATGTGTGTATATAGGAGGACAGACTGGATAATTAGACCAGAACTAGAGTGATGCTGCTCTCTGTTGCTGGTTTCATTTGGGCGGCGCCGAGTTCACGCACATCGTTAAGCCTGATCTCTGAACTTTGTCTGTCTCAGCAGGACAGGCTGTGAACTTCCAGAGACATCTCTCAGTGACCCTTCAGTGACTGTTTTACTCAGGACATCAAAAGGAGGAGCTGCTTGATGAGCTGCTGCTTCCACATGGTTTATCCACAGGTCCAGATCCAGGTGACTTCCAGCTGACAGCAAGCACTCACTGGACACTGTGAAACAACAACAACAACAACAACAACAACAACAAACAACAACAAAAACATATACAACAACAAACAACAACACAACACTAACACAACAACGATAACAGAAACAACAACAATAACAACAACAATAATAAAAATAACAACAACGATAACAAACAACTACAACAACAACAACAACAACAAACACAACAACAACAAACACAACAACGAACACAACAACAACAAACACAACAACAACAAACACAACAACGATAACAACAACAACAATAACAAACACAACAATAACAAAAACAACAAAAACAAAAAATAACAAAACAACAAAAAATAACAAAAACAACAACAACAATAACAAAGACAACAACAATAACATAAACAACAACAACAGTAACAACAAACAACAACAATAACAAAAACAACAACAAAAACAACAACAACAACAAAAACAACAATAACAAAAACAACAAAAACAAAAAATAACAAAACAACAAAAATAACAAAAACAACAACAACAATAACAAAGACAACAACAATAACATAAACAACAACAACAGTAACAACAAACAACAACAATAACAAAAACAACAACAAAAACAACAATAACAAAAACAACAAAAACAAAAAATAACAAAACAACAAAAATAACAAACAACAACAGCAATAACAAAGACAACAACAATAACATAAACAACAACAACAGTTACAACAAACAACAACAATAACAAAAACAACAACAAAAACAACAATAACAAAAATAACAAAAACAAAAAATAACAAAACAACAAAAACAACAACAACAATAACAAAAATAACAACGACAATAACAACAGACACAGCAACAATAACAAACAGCAACAATAACAACAAAAATAACAACACAATTTTAAAAGAGAAATGTGACTTTTGTAGGTAAATATTGGGACTTTGATTCAATCATAGACTGAACTCATTGGCTTTCAGAGTTGTACTGTTTTTGCTCAGCGACAATTCATCACCAGGCAAAGAGCTATGGTTTAGTTTAGTTTAGTTTAGTTGAGTTTAGTTTAGTTTAGTTTAGTTTAGTTGAGTTGAGTTTAGATAAGATAAGATCCCCATTCAGCTGTTCTTTCTGGGGTTTGCTCCATTTAAATGTGCCAAATCATACAAACATATAAACACTGGGATGCCCTTCCTCTATACTCCTGAGATATGAACAAAGGTGTGCTGAGAGAGATTTGAGCTACTCTGACCAAAAACACTTTGTAAATCCAGCTGCGTGATTGATTGATTGATTGATTGATTGATTGTAAGCCTGTTCATTTTGCTGGAGCTCGCCTCAAGTGGCCACTAAAGGAACTACAGTTCTTTCATCCATCAGCATCAATTCAGTGACTTTAAATTCATCAGAAAACAACCTGAGTCCAGTCAGCTCCTGATCTAATTATTATGAAGTCAGAATACTAAATGAAGAGCTGACATCACATGCACGAGACGACCTTTCAGTAGACATGTTACTGTGCATGTTTGCTGTGAGAACGCTGAATGAAGGAATCAGACTGCATCAGGTTCATCCGGCCTCAGGATGTGCTGCTCTAACTCTGGTCCATGTGAATTAATCATGCTCTGTAATCGTAGGGAGTGCCGGAGGAAGCCGGCCTTCGAGCAGTCAGTGCAGGACGGACTGTTGTGAGAAATTTGAGTCAGGAAGTGATATGACTGAAAACAAAGTGGATGAAATGAAACTGCACAGCCGGATTTAATCTCCCTGAATCTTTGGGTCAGTGAACTTCATTTGAGAGGATGAGTCATGTGAAGCGTCTTGTTTGCAGATAAGTTGGAGATTAAAACCACATTAGTTCTCCTTCTGAAGCCTGTGGACGTGATCACTTCTTCACAGCCTGCTGAAATAACACGCTTTAGACTTTATATCCAACAGAGTATTGAATAAAGGAACGACCCCCCCCAAACACACACACACACACACACACACACACACACACACACAGTCTGCCTATAAAAATATAAAAACAAGCAAAAACAAGTCTTTCTTCAAAGAGGACGATGTGGTTTTAGTCTGCGTGTTGTCTGAAAAATAGTTTTTATCTTGTTTTTGATGTTTTTTGATGTGATCCAGGAACTTTATAAAAACCCTACAGAGTTTTTAATCAAAGTCAGGCGAAGAGGTTTGGGGAACGGCACGAAACGAAAAAAAGAGCAGAATATAAATAGAAAATAAACAAAAAAACTCCCCGGCTGCTCACGCAGGCTTTTGTTCTTCCAGACAAGTGCGATTGATGCCCCCTCCCTCCAGAGGGTAATATCGCTCAGACCAGGAAGCAGCCAACCTTGAATTCCAGCATCGCTTCTGAAAGTGGTGCCTTTGGTGAAGCAGCGGCAGCAGCTGCAGTTGCACTTCATAAAATGTTACAGTGGATGGATGAAGCCAGTGAAGGATGTACTGAATAAAGAGTCTTTAGAGGCTGAACAGGCTGTTCTGCTGCACATCAAAATCCTTCAAAAAAAAAAAAAAACTCTCAGCCAATGGAGAGCAGCGCCTGAGTCTGTTTACCAAACGCTTCTTTTGTTCCTGCAAAAACTTAACACGTCAAAGCTTCTCCACGCGTCCCCTACGGTGATGGAGTCGCATTAAAACTGCTTCTTCACAGCACACTCACAGCCTGCTCTTTGACTTTTATGAGGTTTTCAACAAAATAAATAAAGAAAAAAAAAAAAGACGATGAATAATGGAACATTCCCAAGTCCATTTCCTTGAAGTGCTGTGACTCTCTCCAGTGTTACTGAGATAACAGGAGGACTTCGCCGAGTCGTTTTTAGGATCAGAAATGGCTGATACAGATCATAACTGCAGAAGACAAAAATATCCCTTCAATTCCATTTCTGTGGCCGCTTCAGATAAATATCCCTCTCTGCACAGGAGAGACCGGAGCGCTCACAGCTACTGCAGCTTTCTCTCCACCACACTGAGCTCCTGGCTCTCTGCTGAGGCCTGGCCCATGTTGAAGGATGTGTAAAGTCTTACATGATGCAAACGCTGGTTACTGTATTATGTTTCTGACATCCATCAGGCTTCTGGCTGCTTTAAACTTTCTATTGTAACCCCATTTTTCTGCTTCCTGGTCAAAAATACACCAGATGCATCTCTGGTCTGGCTCCGTTCAGATAGGTCGCTATTCAAATCGGTGTCAGCTCACACTGGAGCCATATTCAGCAGATACATAAGACTCCTAATTTTGCCGGATGCTGGAGCTGTGATACGAGAGCTGACTGACACGTTGTGAGTCTTGTATGAAGACGTGAAGGAAGGATGTCTTTTTTCAGCCCTTCTGTTCCCTGACTGTTTGCAGCTGTGTACCTGCAGACTGGAGTCATCTGGTCAGTTTGTGTTGAAGAGGTAGTTCTCTGAAGTAAACAAGGCAAAATGGACAAATCAGTGAAAGAGCAGTGATTTAATATTAGCATCAGAAAGGTCTAACACCTGAGGATCTCCATACTGATATGGTATCAACACGAGGGAATGATGCTCCTTCAGATGCTACAGTGAAAAGGTGGGTGGTGGAATTTAAGCCTGGCAGGTAGAGCCTTGAGGATGACGCCCGTCCTGGAAGGCCTGTCACTGCTGCAACCCCAGAAATGGTCAATAAAGTCCATGATGTTGTTCTGGCTGAAGGGACAAACAATCATTAATGGTTGTAGCTTTGAACTGATTGAGCATCCACCTTACTCACCTGATCTCGCTCCATCAGAGTTTCATCTGTTTCTAAATTGATAAAGGCAATTTCCTGTACCCACTTTGGGTCAGATGATGACGTCATACATGCAGTGGAGGACTTTCTGAACGGTCTTTAAAAGTGGCATTGAGGCCCTTAAACATCCCTGGTTAAAGTGTAGAGATACTGAAGGGGATCATGTTGAACAATAATGCAACATGTCCACCAAAAGTCAGACCCTTAAATATGAGACTTACAACCTATAAAATCAGCACTCATATGTCAATTTGCAAAAAGCAGATCAAGCAGGACAGGAAGTCCACATCAAGACACCCAGTGACTTTCAAAATAAAACAAACCAATGTCAAAACTGGATCGTTTTTAGCTTGACTACAACAACAAACCAACATAATGAGTGAAACCAGACCAGGAGTCAACAGGTTTGAGGTTTAACAGCCCAACATGATCCAGGAGAGGATCATCATTGGGGTGGGAAGAGGGGGAACCCTCAGACTCAGGACTCCAGTCGTCTGACAGTCCAGTCCTCAAGGATTCCCCTCAAACAACAGAACATCTAAAGTAAAGTAGTAGATTTCTATTTTGTGCCGCCAGTCGTGTTTCCATTACACCAAGAACGGCACAAAAACAAAATATTGCAATAAAAAAATAAAATTTGGAAGTTCTTCACGCTCTCATGAGGTGGTTTTCCAGAAGTTTTGATATTGAAGTTTATTTTTAAAGTTGTGTGAGTTGAAAAATGCTGCCAACACGCAGCGGAGCGGAGCAGGACTGCAGATGTATCTGTTGTATTTGAGGTGTAATTCTTAGCGATGATTGTTTGTTTGAATTGTTTTAATCCTTTGCACTCTGAGATGTTTGCACTGCATTCTGTCCCTAAACACACACACAGAGGACAAACTGTAAGATTTGAACTGCTTGGATAAAATGAACCATATTCTTGATCCTATGTTCTCATGAAATCTGACACACGAAGGCGTCTGTCAGCCATAAACCAAATTTACCTCCGTGAGACTCTTTGAGCCTGAGGACGATTTAACAGTGTTTCATGTATTTAAAGCTTACACTCACACCAGATGATTTGCATTGCAAAGCAGTTCCAAGAGAGAAGCAGTTCTGAAACGTTCATCCTCTTTTCTGTGAAACGATGTGACGTGATGTCAGCGCGCTGCACACAGATAATTACCAACGCAGCTGGCTGGTGATGCCTGCAGATAAAGGATAAGTATGATTATGAAACGTTGTGATTCTCCTATGATCTTCAGAGGAGCGGCATGTTGAGGAGATGATTTTTTTTCTTTTTGTCATTAGCTGTCAGAGGAGGAGGTCTGTTCCAACATTTTCACTGCTTTGCCTCCAACATGCACTGGTTTTCTCAAATGCACGCTCTCTGTATAAATATCACTGACTACAGGCAGTGACTTTGCATCCTGTCTGCAGTATCAAGGTCACTTGACCATTGGGGGGCGTTCAGGGACAATAGGTTTGGAGCTTGGTTGAGCGAAGTCCAGGCCACCATGGGGAACCGAGTCCTGCCAGTTATAACAGAGGGAAGAGAGCTGGTGTGTAAAGCTTGACTGAAACCTGGACAATACAAGGTTACACTTCCATTAACTCCAGGGGTTTGGGATTTAATTTGAGCAGCCAGGGGGAAATGGTGGAGAGAGTGGAGGATGGTTTTCTACAGCACAGGAGAGACGGAGGATTGACTTACTGCAGCCGTTTTACAGAGACTATCAGAGCTCAGCGGATGGTGAAAATAAAGATGATCCACTCCAGTAATGTGCCTAAAAGCATAAATGAACCACCTCTTCCCCGTATTTATGACACATTTAACTTGATAACAGACTTCAATATGGACTCGTAGTCAAAACTTGCAGCAGCATTGTGACGGAGCGGCACCGTCAACACACCAGTATCTCTCCTTCCCTCTCCGTTCAGAGCTTTTGAGGGTTCACACTTTAAGCTCTAACATCTTACGCACACACATTCATTGTCTGGTTTACTTACCTGTCCGAGGTTGCGTCCATGAACGCGGAAACCGAGCGCCTCAGGCGTGCGCAATATATAGTGGTGTATGGTGGCCAAAAGTGGCCATGTGACCGAATGTATTTAATGTTTTTGTTTGTTTTATACTGTTTCAGGAAATGCCAGTAGAAATGTTTAAATTATTCATTGAAATGCATTGAGGGATAACGAGGTTAAGAAGGCCTGAATCCAAGAATATTGTGGTTTTGTTAAAACTATGTAATGTCCAACGCCCAATACCTTTATAAGAGGGCCATTTTGAGCTCTCTGGGCAGTTTGAGCCAGTTTACTCAGCAGGTAACATCTCTGTTCTCGTAATTACTGCATTGTACTGTTTTTGTTTTGTCGTGTAGATCTATGGATTAATGTGGAATTCAGACCACACCAACATATTTTTGTAAATTTGTAAATAGTTCTTGTTGCACTCGGGTGGCCGGCAGCCAAATTAAACAACACCAAACTCAGTTTCTCCGACTACGCCTGTGTTTTCCACATTTTCTTCGAGTCTGGGAAGAGAACCCCACGACAAGCATATTTGGCATCTAGGCCCCAGACCTCATCATTCCTAGCAGATTAATTCACAGAAACTGGAGAGTGATGAGAGAATATCTTGAACCTGTTGTAGTCTGAGCCTGAAGGTATCCAGTAATCGACTTGAATAAAGAAAAGTAGTGTTAAAAAGAAGATCTGATCTCCATTCATTTCGAAAACAAACACACGCCTTGTTAAGAGTCATGTCATTATGACAGTGTGCATGATTCCAACAATCCAATTCAAACAGATAGTCCTCACCGTCCCTTTAAATACTCAGTAATGAGGATATTTTGACACATATATCAAAGTAAACATGGAGGCATTCAGAGGACTTCCTCTGTGTTTGTTCAGCTGCTGTAAACTGGATATCCACTGACACGTTCAGCTGAAGGTCACCAGTTTACAGGGTCACTCTTTAAACTGGAACACCGGGAGCTGACAGAGACACATTCACACCATCAGGCTCAAAGGAGACCATTGATGAGGAGGAACTAAACCAAGTCCATCACAGCTGTAAATTTATTACCCCAGAGCTAAGTTTAGACTGTAGTTCGTCTTTCACAACGTTGGCTGGTTTTCCCCAAGTCTTGTGTACCTCATATGACATTTGCATCTCTAGATGAACAAAAATGCAAATCCATTCAGATAAACAAAGCAGCCATTGTGCATTTTATAACTGACTGCAGTCTCTCTCTCTGTGTTTCCATATTTCTGTGAAAGCAGCAGCAGATAAGTCTCTAATAAGAGTCCACAGCAAAGTGCATCTGAAAGCACCTTTTATCCGTGTAGATCTGTCCTCTGCATGTTTCACAAAGAAAGAAGTGTTTATGGTCTGGAGGATTCCTTCAGAGCACCTACACGGTGGGTTTGTTTGAGGACAGAGCCCTTATCAAGAGACAAACTGAAGCTTACAAGCCTGACACCTGCAGCGGCAGCCAGAGTTTATCTCCAGGCCATGTGTTCTGCAGCACTCCTGGTGTTGCATGTTTCATGTTGGGCTCTTTGGAGTGTAAATTGGTGGAGTGTTATGGAAAGAAAGTGTCGTCACAGTGCAGATGTTTGTTTTTGTTATCTGTAACAAGGCGGGAAGCAGGAGTCATGTGCTGCAATAAAAACACAGATAAAACCTCTTTATTCAATATTCAATACAAGCCTTTATTTTTACATCTACCCTCAGTGCTCACCCATCACAGTGTGTGTCTTCATGATATAATTCAACAAAGATAACAGGCGAAGAGTCGTTCGGCCTTTTGCTAAAGTTTTTGGAAAAATCTTTCCTCACTTTCACGTTTGTTTACCCAACTTTAGCCCGTCCTCTCCCTTCAGCTCTCTGTGGTGTTATCCTTGTTTGTCCATCCATTTGAACCTTTTAAATCTACAAGTACCACTTCTTCTTTCCCCAACAGCTCCCATGGGATGGACTAATCTAAGAGCTAACAGCTTGTCCAAATGTTTGTTTATTTACTCAATACACCACAGTCCACAGGCTTAGTCAGGGCTCACATTTGTTTATGTGCTGCACTCCCCAGACTGTTTTTAAAAGTTTAGTTTGAGTGTGTTTTGACCTCAGGTTCAGCGTATAATTGAACTCGGTTACCTCCCGAGAGTTCCCCTTCCTCTGGTTTAGACTCGGTCGGACAGGAAGAGACGTTTCTCTCTGGGGCTGGGCGACGCGGCATTTTATTCATATCTTGATATTTTTAGGCCATGTCACAATAAAGGATGTATGATTTAATATTTAGCCTCAGCCTTAAAATGACCCTTTAAAGTATTCAATAAAACCAGAACGGTAATATTAGATTTCAGAGTCAAACCCTTAAAAATAAAACGCTCAGTTATAAGTTAAAGCAGCGTGTCAAATGTCACACAGGCACCTTTATTAACCCTCTGGGGTTTACCTTAACGTTTCACCTTAGAAACGTTGAGCGGGCAGCCCGGGTTCAAGTCCAACCTGTGGCTACTTTCCCGCATGTCACTCCCCAATCTCACCCTGTTTCCTCCTCTTCCACTGTCCTGTCCTTTCAAAATAAAGGCATGAAAAGACCCCCAAAAAACTTAAAAACAAACATTTGTTCACCTTGCTTTGCTTGGTGTCTCACCTGTGATTATACAAATATTTATTCCTTTTGATTAAATGTACGAACTCAGCGGACCTAAAATTGCAAAAGAAGAAAAAAAAAAAATCCAGGTAGGAAAAAGTTCAATTTTTTATTTTTATTTTTATTGTGTGGAAACCACTTTTGTAAATGTAAAAAAAAAAAAAAAATCAAATTTTGCAAACGGCACAGTTGAATAAAAGTATTTGCATTAAAATGCAGGAAACTCTCAGGAAGTTTTGTGAAACTATTTACAAAAGCATCCAACCTCACCGCTCTGACACACAAACCAAAGAAACAACACAACACGCTAAACACGCCACACTGCACACCAACGATGTAATCCAGACACGCTAAAAGTCACAAATCCATCAAAAACCCACTTTTGCTTGTGAAAACTTCCTCTCTCGCCTAACAACCATGTCACTTTGTGATTGGCTGATGTGGGGCACTTTGGACCAATAGGAAAGGAGTGTCATGTTGCTGCACCAAACACGGTAAAAACAGGTTTCAGACGTTCTTTACAGAGCACGCTTTGCTGCTGATCACTCTGAACATAAACCATCGTCAGATTATATGAATTGTTGCTGCAGTGTCGATGGTGAGTGATGTTATATGTGCAGTCGTCTTTGTGTCCCTACAGTGTAAACGTCACGATGTGTCAGATTTATAGCAGTATTATTGTAGACGGTATGATAGGGCACCCCCTGTTTCTCAGCTCAGACGTTTGAATGTGTCAAACATGCAGCACAACATTAAATTAGGAGCCAGGATTCTGTTCAGATACAAAAAAAAAAAAATAAAATAATTTATAAGAAATATGCTGAAGAAGACTGTTAACAAGTTAACATTTATCTCTACTGATGATTGTATTCAGTATAAAAAAAAAACAGTTGGAACTTTGAGAAGAAGAGCTCGACTGCTCCTGTCCAGGTACCACAGAGAGCGGTTCGGTGAAGGCCGTTCACTGGAGCGGTCTCTGTTGTCGTTGTACCTTGTATGGCTGAAGAGAATGAGCACTTTGGTCTCCCATCAAACTGCTGGAGTCACTGATTTATTTTAAAAGTTAAATGTTTGTAGCTTCAGTTACTCATGATAAGTTTTCACTGCTAACGCAGACGGTTACAGTCGGATTCTGCCTGTTCAAAGAATTCACTGTAACTTTGAGCATGTGGAGTCTCACTGAATCAATAAATAGATGTAGGAATCAATCATCAGTTGACAAACCTGTGAATATTTGATGTTACACCCATCTTTGATGAGACTGAACATGACTTATGTAAGCTACAGTGATGAGCTACATGAAACAAACACTTTAATTACCAGCCTGAACGTTCTGTGTGTTTGTGAACCAGCCTCGTTTCTCACTGAGGATGAAGTCCAGTCAGTCCAGACTTCATACCTGTTCAGTTCTTGTTGTTCTATATATTTGTACCTTAGTCTGTCTGTAAGTCTCCACCTGTGCTCTGCCTCAACCTGTGCAGTGTTTGGTTTTGGATCGGTGCACTCAAGGACACACACCAAGCAGCACAGTGTTGTGTAAATGGCTTTATCTGTTGCCGTCAGGTGTGTGTGTGGTGTTGAAGGTTAGCCAAATGTCTCTTTTGCATCAGCATTTAAGAACTGTTAACACTCTTTACAAACAACTGGAGTCATTAGGTTTAATTAAAGGGAGGTTTTATTGGCTTTGCAGGCGGGTTGGATGATGGACGCCTCAAAGAGCAGCTGTGTAAAGGGCTAAAATATAATAACTGTTGTTAGCAACGAATGTTCACATGTTCTGTTTTTCAACAAAGCAGAAAAAAATTAAAGCATGTTTCTATTTTCTGTCAAATGAGGTGTTTACTTTCATTCATGAACAGAAACTTTAGTTTTAGTGGTTGTTTGTTATTCTTGATTAATTTTGACAAGCTGCTTTTTTTATGTTAAAAGTTTCAGTATCCATATCGGTAACAATGACCCTGTATTAACTTTGGATCAGATCGACACCAGATTTAGCAGAAAGACTTTAAGAACATAAGTAATCAAATTAGACGTCCCAGTGCTTCTACTGTGAAGTGATTTTTATTCAAACAATAAATATGGAGGAGAAGATATACAGAGGGCATTTTTGAGGCCCCAAAGGGGCCTGATATGGGGCCCGAGTCTCCAGTGCTTGGTTTGCCTAATAGTCCAGTGACTGTTCAGTGACCGATGGGCGGGACAAAGCCCAGCGTTTATCCAATGACCGTCCAGTTTCCACAGTGGAACAACCCACTCTACCCTACACTGTTGAAGTCTGAAGACGCTCAGCGTCCGACTGTGTTAAAACGCTGAGACGCTGCGGGGATGAATGAGAAGGAAGTGGCACCAGTTACCTGTGATAAGTAGCTGATTCAGAACAAAAGATGAAGGTATTCTAGCGCATATTTAGGCAATGAAATGTACACACAGCAGGACATATCAACACTTTGTTTGGGGACATTTTAGGGGAAGCTGAGCTTCCCTTGCAGTCTTAGAGCAATCGCCACTGCTTCCTACATACTGGACATGATAATCAAACTGCACAGAGGAGCTGTGAGCGTGGATGTCAGGCTGGTGGGTGAGGGTGCACGGTCTGAGCAGTTTTCTGCACGTCATGTGACTTGTTCGGGAAGCAGGGATCAGTCGTCAGAATCATCCTGCAGTAAAGATCATCACTGCCGTCTCATCTCGAGCAGCAGCACCTTCGACAAAGTGTCTTCTCTGAAGGGACTGGCTGAGAGCTGGGTCTTCTATCTGCTCCAATTCCAAGGCTGCCACTTTTATTCAGGCCCCCTGTGCTGTTATCTTGATCCCTGTGTTTTGTTTTAATGAAACTCTGGATGTTACAAGTTACCGCGCTGCATCCATCACCTCAATTAGGCAAGAGGGAGCTTCAGTTACAGCGTGTGCTTCCTTTATTCCTCTGTGTTTGTGTTCGCTCGGGCTGCAGAGAGAGTCTCTTCCAGTAAAGTGAAATAAAAAAAAAAAAATGCTCCACTTCTTGGTGTCCTATTTTCAGTTTCATGCCTGATCCTTGCAGCTTTGTAGTTTTTACACCTCAGAGATGCTTCATTTGTCAGTCTGGATGTTGTCGTTTTAATTTATGTGGCATGTTTTCTCTCCCTGCTCCACAAATCTGATCCGTTTCCTCCCCGTCCACTTTTTTTTTTTTAACCGCTAACCAAAGCTGTCGAGGAGACAAGAGAAACAAGCAGAATGTGAGATTGTCACGGCCTTGTCACAATCTCTTCTCCCAGCCATACATCTGCTCCTCCTGGAAATGGCCGCCTCCTCCAGCCACCTGTACCAGGCTACAAGGTCTGCTGAAGGTCTTATTGTGCTGGGGAAAGTGCTTCTACAGTTTGGGTTTGTGGGTAGAAGAGTGTAAGAGAGGGAACGGAGGACTGAGGAGTGTGTCTGTCACAGAGAGGAAGAAATCTGCTGCAGGCTGACGTCAGCGTGAAGGCTTAATCCAGCAGGTACTGCTGGCTGCCCGTGAGTCTGAACCATGAGTCACTGAAGAAAAGGTGAAACATTAAGAGGAGAAATCTTAATAAATAAATGATTCATTTCACAAAGACGGTGAAGAGTTGGACACATCAAACGCACTCATGATGACTGCAGCAAACAGGAGTGTGTGCAGCAGCGAATGGAAATGAAACAGCATGTTGAATATAGTCTTTCTTCACTGTAGCTGATTTACTGTTAGCAGGTGATTTGAAAGAAACCGCTCATTATGTTCAGAAATACTCCTCTTCCCTGGGAGGTGAGATGTGCTGTCTTCAGCAGCTTTTAGCAGAACAGAACAAACATGTTCTTAAGTGAAGTATGTTTCAATCAAAGTATGATCAGTTTGTTTCAGAGTGATTTATTCTTGATGTCTATAAAAGGAGTGATTCCCCTCCCAGCACCACAAAGTCTCCACCACAACACAGGATCACAGAGAAACTGAAGAAGAAGAAGAAGAAGAAGAAGAAGAAGAAGAAGAAGAAGAAGAAGAAGAAGAAGAAGAAGAAGAAGAAGAAGAAGAAGAAGCAGAAGAAGAAGAAGAAGAAGAAGAAGACGAAGACGAAGACATGGCCGATGATTTTTTTAAAACACTACTGTTTTATAAAATCCTCCAGTTGGTCCATCTGCTTCAAACATCTGGAGTCCACCAAAGCTCTGGCTTTCAGCAGGGTGCAGCAGACAGGAAGCGTCTTGCTCTGCTCTTCACTCTAAGCTGTTCCTCCTGCTCACATAGATTTCCGTTTTCACCTCACCGGATAAAAAGTTCAGGAAAAGTTTTTTTTTTTTTTCAAATATTTAATGTATTTTCACACATTGTAAAGTTCCTGTGAGGACTTTCTGAGTGATCCTGAAAAAGTCTCTCTTCTAGATCTCTGCCTGATCCTGATCCACAACTTCAAATCAGATTATCAGCACCAATACAGGTTATTGATAAATGATGTTTCTGAGCTTCCTGATCGGGTCGGACAGGACCGGATTGATTTACAGCACGTTGAAGTCTCCATGACAACACCACGCCAGCTGATGAAGTTTATCAGAGAGAAGAGAGATCTGAGTTTGTCTCTGCTGGAAACGATTTCTGTGATTAATTTAGTAGAGATGGTGGAGACTGGAGCTGAACTGACAGACAGAAAAAGGACAGAAGAGAAGAAGAAAGAGAAACAGGAGAGAGAGAGAGAGAGAGAGAGCACAGGCTAAAGGCTAAAACATGAGCTAAAGGCTAAACCATGGGCTAAAGGCTAAACCATGAGCTGAAGGCCAAAACATGAGCTAAAGGCTGAACCATGAGCTAAAGGATAAACCATGAGCTAAAGGCTAAACCACAAGCTAAAAGCTAAAACATGAGCTAAAGGCTGAACCATGAGCATAAGGATAAACCATGAGCTAAAGGCTAAAACATGAGCTAAAGGCTATACCATGAACTAAAGGCTAAAACATGAGCTAAAGTCTAAAACATGAGCTAAAGTCTAAACCACAGGCTAAAGTCTAAAACATGAGCTAAAGGCTAAACCACAGGCTAAAGGCTAAAACACAAGCTTAAGGCTAAACCACAGGCTAAAGGCTAAAACACTAGCTAAAGTCTAAACCATAGGCTAAAGGCTAAACCACAGGCTAAAGGCTAAAACACAGGCTAAAGGCTAAAACAAGAGCTTAAGGCTTAACCACAGGCTGAAGGATAAAACTCAAGCTAAAGTCTAAACCTCAGGCTAATGGCTAAAACACAAGCTAAAGGCTAAACCACAGACTAAGGCTAAAACACAAGCTAAAGACTAAAAAACAAGCCAAAGTCTAAACCACAGGCTGAAGGCTAAAACACAAACTAAAGGCTAAACCACGGGCTAAAGGCTAAAACAGAAGCTATAGGCTAAACCACAGGCTAAAGGCTACAATATGAGCTAAAGGCTAAAGGCCCGAACACAGGTCTTGTGGTTTTTTGATCTGTTTTGTGGAGCACGGAGGGAAAACCACATAAATTAAAGTGATGAGATCCAGACTGACACCAAGAAGTGGAGCCTGATTCCAGCCTAAAGGTGTCACTGTAATCCACTTCAAACAGACAGTCCTCACAGACGCTTATTTGACAATGTTAATAATAATATGTTCCCTTCAGGGTTCTTTTGAAATGGAAGGATTAGACGGGATATTCCACCAGAGGGTTAAAAGCGTCCATATTGGTCCACACAACATGGAGGAGTTGATCAGGGAGTAAACAAAAACAAACAAAGGATCTTGTAGTTGAAAATCAGTGTCATGTATTTTACAGAGTCACATTTCTTTTTTGGGGGGCCATCAGAATCCTGGATCTGCTGGGTCAGACTTAGTCATGTAAGAAGATGAAAGTATTACAGGCGAGACAAAAGGACTTAGAGGAGCAGACTGTTAATCTGCTGCTGATGGAGTGACCCAGCTCAGCCCTTTTACTTTATTTTACATCACATCTCATTACGACACGACAGCTGTGGCCCACATCCGTCCAGAAAATATGCACTTCAGTTAATCTCTTTATTCTGCAATTATAGTTTTAACGGTTAGAGGCAGCGATGGATAAATTCATCCAGTGTGTCTGGACCCTGCTCAGTACAACTATAGATTTCACTCATCTGTGAATAGAGAAAAAAAAATCATTTTGTAGAGATTTTATTGACCCGTGCGGAGAAAAAAGATCTCTTAATGTTGGCACGGATCACAGCCCGTTAATGACGATCAATACATTTTGCAAATTTTGTCCATTATGTTCTGGTCTTCAGTGCTTCAGGCTGAAGCTCTTCTTCCTGGTCAGAGAATGACGGCGCTTCAGAGGCGGTTTAGTCCTGGATTATATCAGTGTATTAAAAAAAAAAAAAAAAAAAAAAAAAAAAACCCTCATGAACCACCAGGCTAAACAGCCCAGATAGCCAACTGATGTGATATAAACTGGAACATGTACTATTAATACTGTCGCTAACGTTAGCTTCCACGGTGTCCACAATGCTCACTGCAGCCGTATCATCTTGCTGCTCATCTTGCTTATGACTTTATTCTCTTTAATTTACAAATTTTTTCTCGTTAATTTTTGACTAAATTCTTTTAAATTTCTTACTTTATTCTTGTAAATTTTTGACTGTATTCTCATACATTTATGACTTTATTCTTGTAAATTTTTGACTTTATTATTGTAAATTTTTTACTTCATTCTTGTAAATTTTTGACTGTATTCTCATACATTTATGACTTTATTCTTGTAAATTTTTGACTTTATTCTTGTAAATTTTTGACTTTATTATTGTAAATTTTTACTTTATTATTGTAATTTTTTTACTTCATTCTTGTAAATTTTTGACTTAATTCTCTAAAAATTTTTACTACATTCTTGTAAATTTTTGACTGCATTCTCATACATTTATGACTTTATTCTTGTAAATTTTTGACTTTATTCTTGTAAATTTTTTACTTCATTCTTGTAAATTTTTGACTTAATTCTCTTAAAATTTTTACTTCATTCTTGTAAATTTTTGACTGTATTCTCATACATTTATGACTTCATTCTTGTACATTTTTGACTCTATTCCCACAACTTTATGACTTTATTCTCTTAAATTTTGGACTTTGTTTTGCTTAATTTCTTATTTTTTAAATTATTTCTTTTTCTTCGCTCAGCCCTTATCCTCTGTTGTGCTTTTGGGATTTGCACTGTGAAAAAAAAAGGCTTGAATCTGTCTGCTGACAGTTTTCTTCAGATTTTGAGTTTGTGGAGTGTAATTGAGACGATGCTTGGATTCGTCTTTTTTAGATCCAGGCAGCAACAATCACATCACATTCTCCTCATTCGGATGGGTACCATGCCACAGATCCCCAGCGAGCCTCAGCAGAAATTAGCCTGAAGCGCTGAGAAGGATTGTTGTGTATCTGGAGCTCTGTTTTCCACTTTGCCTGATGACACCTCTGAGATTCCCCGGGAAAAAAGGCATTTTGTCAGCCTCACATTTTACCGGCACATAACCTGATAACCCTGCTAATGCACCCTCGGCCTGTTGTTTGTTCTCGTTTGTCACGGCGGAAAGTGCAAGGGTAAACATGACGCTGAAACAGGAGCCTGAAGAGGTGAAGGAGCTGTGTCTGCTGCTGCCTTCCTCAAGCTCCCATCAGGGAGGGACGCTCCGGCCTGAGGGGAGATAATTAGTACCTCCCTCATTGATCTGAGCAGATTAATGCACTTCTCAAACAGCCTCTGGATCTATTTTTGCTTGCTTGGAATTAAAAGTTTCCTGAGCATCAACTTCAGGATTTCTTTCCAACAAAGAAATGGCCTGAACAGAAAAATGAATCACATCGTGTCAGATTTCGTCGAGGGCTCCGATTAGTAAATGGATGCTTTGTGGTGTGATTATGGTAATACTGTACTTGAGCTGATTTATTTCCTGTTGTCACCATCTGTGGTGTGAATCAATCGTTGCTGTGGTGTTGCTGCAGCGCTCCTGGCAGCCAGAGATCACCTGTCAATCATTGTGGGTGATACTGTGAGGTCTCCTGCCTTCCATTCCCTCTGATGATAAAGTTTCCCTCCGTGCAGCTGCTGCTCTTTTTATCTGCCAAAGCCGTTCGGTCTTCTTCGGTTTGCTGCGAACAAATGAAGAACTTCATTCCTGCATGTGCTCTGGAGATTCATTCGTGGACACGAAGCAGGCTGCTCTCAAGCTGCGTCCTAACTTCATTACGCTGAGTGGTTTTTAACTATGAGGAGGCTGAATCATTTATTACTGCGGCTCTGATACGCTTCAGATCAAACAATGATCGTGCTTCAGGAAACCACTTTAACGTTTCATCGTCAGCCTCCTTCCTGATTAAATGAAGATTATAAGCACTGTGGTCATGTGAGCGTTCATACTTAGAGCTGTCTACTTGTAATTGAATCAGCCAAGACTGATGTAAAGTACGGTGGCCCTGAGAGCTCATGTAAAAAAAAAAAAAAAGCAAATAAAGAAAACAGCTCTATCAATTTGACAACACGTGCACAGCATCTAGAAAACACGCAACACACTGGAAGTGTTTCCTGAGGACACTTAAAAATGATGCACACGTCCCGACACGCTTATAGTTGATGTGGATTTTGAGTCACAGCTTGATAAAGGTTCTCTTTCTGTCAGTGGTTGTTGGAAAATGAGATTAAAAAAAAAAGTGTTTTGATTTATTTTAACATCGTGATCACATGACTCAGATATTAGTCTGTTGGAGGCTCTTTTGGAGGTACTAATCATCTCTAATTTGTGCAGTATAACCACCCCAGCTGCTAAGATGTTTATGTTTACACTGCCTATTACTGGTCATTCTTTTTTCACTATTTATTCTGTTGTTTACATTCTATTTTTACCTACTTATTCTCCATTGCACTGATAACTATTTTTTTTAGCTCTTGTATTTTTTTAAGTTATATGGACTAGGGATAGACCGATTATCGGCCGGGCCGGATTATCGGCCGGGCCGGATTATCGGCCGGGCCGGATTATCGGCCGGGCCGGATTATCGGCGCATATATTTGTCATTTTGACCCATATCGGCATCTGCCTTTTTTTTTTATACGACGGCCAATAATAGGTCACTTCAAAACTTGGCAAAGGAAAGCTATTCTTAACTACTTTGCTTCGGTTAGCGAAAGTCCATTAGCTTAATGCTAACGTGAATGGAAAATCCCATTGACCGGCTAACGCAATTAGCATGGTGACTATCTCACAGTCTATGAACTTATTCTAACTTTCACAGCTTGCTTGGCTCTTGAAAATGATATTGTTATTGTTATTGTTTGAAGTTAAAAAAAAAGAGATAAACATTTTAGTTGTATTGAAATTTTGAAACAGTTTATATACTGTAGAAAACTTAAGGGAGCTATTTATTTGTTTACATTTGTATTTACCTTTAGAAGACATGCTGCTGAGCCTGGAACATGTTAAATAAACATGTGCTGAAAAGCATTTAAACAAAGTTAAGGATCAGAGTTTGTATTATTCAAAATTTTGATGCCAATATATTCACTTTTACTGCAAATGAATATCGGCTGCAATTATCGGTCATAAGCCTCCTTCATGGCTAATAATTGGTATCGGCCCTGGAAAAAGCATATCGGTCTATCACTAATATAGACTATATTTTTTGTAATGTTTACACTGTGTTTTTTTTTTTTTTTTTTTTGTGCAATGACAAATAAATGAAGTCTAAGTCTAAGTCAGGTTTATTTATAGAGCACCTTCAAGAAGACAGCAGTCGATCAAAGTGCTGTAAGTATAACAATAAAAACAATAAAAAATAGAAAAACATTGTATTAAGATTTAAAAATCTCTCCCTGGTCTGGGAGGCTCTTATATGGATGGGGAGGCTGTTCCACAGTCCAGGGGCAAAGGCCCTGTCACCTCTTGACCTGAGTCTGGTTTTTGGAACCTCCAACAGCAGTTGGTCAGAAGACCTTCGGGCTCTGGTTGGGGAGTAGAGATGTAGTTCTTCAGACAGGTACAGAGGGGTGAGACCACTGAGGGCTATAAAAACGGTTAAAAGAATTTTAAAATCGATGTGAAAGCGGACTGGGAGCCAGTGGAGGGACGCCAGGACTGGTGTAACGTGGTCACGCTCTTTCTTGCCAGAGAGGAGTCGAGCAGCAGCATTCTGAATGAGCTGAAGGCGGTTAATAGATGACTTATCCATGCCAATGTTTAAAGAGTTACAGTCGTCCAATCTACATGTAACAAAGGCATGGATGGTCCTTTAAGATCTGCCTGTGAGAAGTAGGTCTTAGTCTTAGCTTAGAGACGATATTAGCATATTGGCTAACAACAGATGTGCATCACTTTTAGGTGTCTTCTGTGGTTTCCATCATTATTATATTTAATGATGAGAAACACTGTCACAACAAAGAAATAATCAACAAAACACAGATGTACTTACTTTTTAAAGCAGGTAAGAAAGACTAAAACTAACTCATCAAAAGTCTACGACTAAATAAATGAAAAAAACAAAAAACAAAACTTAAACTGGCCTCACAGGAAGTCACGGTTCATATGGCTCCTAAATGTATGACATGTGAGTCACTGACAGGTCTTTAATAAGATGTTATAACTGTGATAACAGCTGATTAAACCTCCCTGTTTGAGCCTGAAATTGAAACCATCCGATCCTTAACCGATCATTTAGTTTCTGTTCAGATTTCAGACGATGCAAAAAGTCATTTTTCCGATCTCTGGAAGTCGTATCAAAAAGTAAAGTTTGTTTTATTGTTCATGTTAAACTGAAAAGGACTTTTTAACTCCTGATGTCATAAATTGACTGAAAAAAGGCGACATTTTCCCATCAGTCTTCATAAACTCTGACTTTTCATAAAGCGAGCAGAGTAGTTGCTCCCTGCAGAGCAAAACAAAGAACGGCCCCATTAGCTCTCATACAGCTAAATTACATCTCCACATTTACATTTCTTATCCGGGAAAAAATAAATCCTCTCCCGCAGTTTGTTCATGATCGTCTGCTGCATTCATTTTCTCCACAAAGGTGAAAAAAAAAAAAAAAGCACTTTAACCACATCCTGCAGTCGCTGTGCTCGAGTCTGGACCGGTGGGAACGAGGCGCTGCCTGGAAACACATCCTGTATTTAAAGTCTCAGTTTAAGCAGATAAATCCTGCGTGTTGAGGCCAAAATAACAAAGACTTGAAACAGATGTCTGTTCCCCCCTCTCATCTCTGGAGAAATAACACTTAACCATATTGTGAGCATTAATTATTCTGCTTCTAGTGGCTCTCACGCTATCATTTATGTAACAATGACCAGCTTCCCTTGTGAGCATCCCTGCGTGGCTATTGGCTGGAGTGACGTGCAGACGGCTCCACACGTCTTCAGAGAGCCCTTCAAACTGCGAACAGGGTTTGTTTGTTTCAGCTCTGGCAGTTTGCACGTTCAACAGCTCTCACAGAAGCAGGGGCGTCAGCGTCAAATTACATCTATTAAAAGCTGTAGGGAGCTTTGGCTGCTGGGACGTTGCTGTAGATGTTGCCTCTAGTAGAAATTAAAGTATATATCTGTACACCGTCTCTGTTTGTCTGTTCAGATCCTCCTCCAGTCCTCTCACCTCACGATGGAGCAGATAATTGCCTCCCTTTGTGGACTACCTGAGATGAAGATCTGAACCCCTCATTGCCACCTTTTCTGCAGTGTTTTAACTCTAAGCTGAGTTATTTCTATATCTAATAACTGAGCTGAACTTCAACTGTGCAGATGCATTGAAAGGCACTCAAAAAGCATCCATCCACAATGTATTCAGGGTTCATTTGTTAAATCCAAGAGAGCTTAAATGGGTCGTCTGGTGGAGCAGCTTTGTCTCCACCACATCACAGCAGCCGAGCTGGTTGATCAAAGGTTTCCATTCAAGTCGGTGTGTGAACTCACACTGGCTAAGCTTTGGCAGACCCACCCTAAACTCTTCATAGAAAATAATCATAATAATTATCTTTATTTATGTCTTTGTCTTTTCATGGTAGAGTTTGAACTGTCACTTGTAGATGTAGTGATGAACTGTGTTAACTGACAATGGTTTTCTGAAGTCTTCCTGAGCCCACGTGGTAATATCCTTTACACAATGATGTTGGTTTTTAATGCAGTGCTGCCTGAGGGGTCAAAGGTCACGGGCATTCAGTGTTGGTTTTCAGCCTTGCTGCTTACGTGCAGAGATTTCTCCAGATTCTCTGAATCTTTTGATGATATTATGGACTGTAGATGATCAAATCCATCAATTCTTTCACATTGTTGAGAAACATTGTTCTTAAACTGTTGGACCATTTGCTCACGCAGTTGTTCACAAAGTGGTGAACCTCGCCCCATCCTTGCTTGTGAACGACTGAGCCTTTCAGGGATGCTCCTTTTATACCCAATCATGACCCTCACCTGTTTCCAATGAACCTGTTCACCTGTGGAATGTTCCAAACAGCTGTTTTTGGAGCATTCCTCAACTTTCCCAGTCTGTTGTTGACCCTGTCCCAGCTTTTTAGGAACGTGTTGCAGACATCAAATTCAAAATGAGGGAATATTTACAAGAAAAACAGTAAAGTTTATCAGTTTGAAGAATAAATATCTTGTCTTTGTTGTGAATTCAGTTAAATTTAGGTTAAACAGGACTTAAAAATCATTTTCTTCTGTTTTTATTTACGTTTTTCTCAACCTCCAAACCTCTCTAGAATTGGGGTTGTACTTATTTTTTGCTTTAGGATCTTCATTTCCCCGTTGTTAACGGAAGCTAATGGTTCTTCTTCGCTCGCAGCAGGTGACATTTATCATTTTATTCGTCGAATTCAGTTATTATTCACCTGAAGCTTCCAGAAGGATTCATCCGTCATGCCCACAGAGAGGTATTAGTGGGTTTCCATGCCCGGCTGTAACGGAAAGGTCAGGAGATTTGTCTCCTCCTTAACTGTATTTTTTCTTCCCTGCTTTCTGAGGAACAGTGAGCTGTGATGTTAAAGCCAGGCCACAGCCTCCACTCCATCACGGCAGACATCTCAATCCGTTTCCACTGTTAGCCTTTTATACCACATTTACAGCAGCACGGCTTTTCAGTACTGATCAGTCACTGCTCCTTTCCTCTTCATTCATCACCACCTCCTTCGTGCTGTTTCTCCTCATCCTTCTCTCTTTCGCTGGTACATTGGCCTGCTTTCACTTCCCCCAGTAGCAGACCAGTTCATACATCTCTGCCTCCATTCTGTCCTCCTCCCCCTTTCAGCCCCTTTCTTATTGCAGTGCTGAGTGAGGCCGGATGCTGGTAATCTGGCGCTCTGATTGCAGAGGACACGCATGACTGGCACCGAGCCTTGTTCCCAATATCCCTGTGCTTTGAGTCCTGACTTTAATCATTCCTAATGGAGGCTGATTAATACCTGGGACCAGGTGAGTGTTTGAATGTCGCTGCTCAGGGATGACAGGAGGTTTTCAGACAGAAATTGGTTTTCCCTGTTTTTCTCCTGAGGTGGTTGAACGGTTCGGGTTAATGGTCAGTGTTTTGTGACATGAATTTCTTAATGATTGACCACTTAACCAACAGAGAAACCCTCATGTGCCCTTTCATTTGATACCAATGTTATGCTAGTGAATCATTAGAAAGCAGCTGCTGCAGCTTGAATCTGGTAAAATGGTCCAACATCACTCAGGCCAAATCAGGCTTTGGTGGAGAGTCATCGAGACGATGGATTTATCCACTCGATCAAAAAAGAGACAAAAAAAACAATGATTTTATTTCTTTATCGTCGCGATGCTTCCTGACAATAAATCGGATTCTGTTGGTAAGTCTGTTTGTTTCCCTTTAAATGGAGCCACATTTGTTACTCCTCAAATACCCCGGCTGCGTCTGTGTTGCAGCTCCGCCCGCACTCCGTGTTGACCGCGTTCATCAACTAACACCGGCTGCGTGTCAGATTTCAGAGTGACGATTTCAGAGTAAACTCTTCTTTATGGTCAGTTTTACACCGGAAAGATTTCCGTTGACTTTCTGAAACCATGACGACTGTGGCTCAGTGGTAGAGTTGTCGTCTCTCATTCGTAACGTCGAGGGTTTCCCAGCTCCTGCAGTCACATGTTGAAGTGTCCTTGAGCAAGACACTGAACCCCCAATTGCTCCCACTGTTGGTCAATGGTGTATTAATGGGTATGAATGTGTTAGTTAAAAAAACTACTGGTCCAGACCACCAATAGATAGATCTTTCTACCATCAGTGTGTGGATGGGTGAATGAAACTAGCAGTGTAAAGCACTTTGAGTGGAACGACTAGAAAACAACTAGAAAAGCGCTGTGTAAGTACTGGTCCATTTACCATTTACCATAAATTAATTCAGAGAGAGTAAATTCTCCATCTGGTTTCATGAACTCTGACCTGCATGTTACGTCCACAGGAAGTGACTCCTGTGGTTGTGTAAAAGTCAAAGAGCCTCCATTGGCTCTCACAGAGCCGCTTCTCAACATTTACCTTCCTCATCCAGAACACAGCTGACAGCAGCACAGCAGAAGAAACAGATCGTAACATTTTAAACTGCAGAAACAAAAAGTTCAGAAGTGTGTATGCCACTTTAACCCCCCCCCCCCCCCCCTCCAAAGTAAACAAACAAACAAACAAAAAGGTCGCTTAAAGCTAAGACAGGAAGAAAGGTGGAGGATGCACTCCAGAGAGACGCTCACCTGTGATTTATGAACACAGGTGAGTGGAGTGTTTGCAGAATCTTTTGGCAGTTTCTGAACAAACATGGAGGATGGATGTTTTAAAGGTTCAGGTGTTTGCTCACCTGAGGTGAGTTCAGCCTAAAAATGAGCCAAAACCAAACTATGAACAAATATTAAATCAGCCGTGCTGACTCAAGTTACCTGATGGTTTCTATTTGTGCATCACTTATTGTGTAAGAAGTGATGCAGATTAACTTAACCAAATGTGAGTGTGTGTGGAGAGAGGACAGGGAGACGTCTGCTGATCCAAACGAGCTCAGGAGAAGATGCTGGTTTGTAGAGCTGACGACTGATGAGGAGGACGTTCCTCTGAGTCTCTGGACTCAGTCACTTTCTTTTCATTTTCATTAGAGGTTAAGAAATGATACCAGCAACTTCCCCAAATCTTTATCTCAAATTTAGCAGCTAAGCTCCGTGAAATTGAGAGTCCCAGTGAGAGAGGACGAGGAGTCATGTTCAGGCTGTTGAATTACCCTTCAGCGCACTATGTCCAATGTGTAAATGGTAGATAAATCTTATACAAAATATATATATATATATATATATATATATATATATATATATATGTATTAGTGGTGGGACTTGATTAAAAAAAATAATTGAATTAATTATGCCATTTGTAATTAATTAATCACATTTTAATCGCATCGATATTCAACATCAGCAGCAACACTTTTCAAACAGATTTTGGTCGAAGACTAAATCATTGAATAGTCACATACAGAAGTTTAAACTACAAAATCCTGTTTATTTTGATCAAAAGATGTTTTTTTTTTTTTTGAAAACGCGTCAATCTCCGCAGAGCAGATCGTACCAAACAGGAAAACAGACACGAAAAACGATCTGAGTTTCCGGTCTTTTCAAAATAAAGCACCATGTTCAGCCTGTCGATGGTAAAATTATCCTCGTATATTAGAACTTCGACACTGGCACAGGGCCAGCAGTCATCAGCGGGTCAGACCCAGAGGAAATCTGACGCCATGGACGAGGAAAAGTTTATATTGGAGGCAGAAAACCAGATAATTATATAGGATACAACACATCCTTTATATAAGGACACCAACAGAGACTAAAAGGGAAGGACTGAATTAATGAAGCTCTGGGAGGGCAGGTGAGTTTAACATACTAAATATCATGAAAGTAGTTGTCATGGGTGTGATTCCTGCAGGAACATGTGGTTCTCCTGTGATCTTGTGTATCCAGCTGCTATGAGTACGCTGAGCTGCGCTCCGCTCCTGAGACGGATGCAGTGTGAATTGGCTCACGCTGATGGACCGCGGCGCTCACAGAGTATTTTTGAATCCAGGCTTCCATCCGACTGTTTTCTAAAAGTAAATTTTCCATCCACCGAGCTAAGCAAGGAGCTGTCATCAGTGTTATCCATCACTCAGTGCGTCGCTATAATCTGTCTGCCAGAAACTCGTGCACTGAGAACCGTTCTGTGTGATATAGACTATAAAATAAAATACGATAAAATGCCTCATTTTTTTTAACGCTGTTAATTACCCCCCACGTTAATTATCGAATTAACGCGACAAAGTCCCACCACTACTATATATATATATATATATATATATATATATATATATATATATATATATATATATATATATATATATATATATATATATATTTATATATATATTTATATATATATATTGTCTGCAGGTCAAATAGTCTGTGTATGAAAAACAGTCCTGATCAGATCCTGATCCTGCCATAAAAACCTGCTGACATGTTTGTCCCATATCGCCCCCTAATGGTGAACATGTTCCTCGGTCAGATGCAGAGTTTGCTGATGTTTACACAGCAGGTAACACTGCAGAGAACTGAATTTGACGGCTTCATACTGCCAAAATTTGGGAGCAAATCTGAGATCTGCGCACATGGCTGCAGAGGAGCCACATTCTCATGTCAAGTGTTCAAGCTAGCAGAATATCTCTGTCTGTGCGAGCGATACGGTGGATGAGTCTGCAGTCCGTCTCCGCTGCCTCACGGCTCAGGATCAGATGGTTTCCATGTGTGAACTCACACTGGATCAGCTCTCTGTCGGCTCAGCTGCGTGGCTGGTCCGGCAGGTTGCATCTAATCAGCAGCCATCCTATTTTTGCGGGATGCCGAAGCTATGACGCGTCAATTCAGAGCAGAGAAGATCGAGCGGGACAGGAAGTAGTGCACAGAAACTACCTAAAAAGAGGCTGAGACTTTCAAAATAAAACAAACCGTGTCAAAATCAGAGCTCTCACTGAAGTTATCTGCTCGCTCAAATGTTTGACGTGGGTGCGGCTCCTCTGCAGCCGTGCGTGTGAATCTCATATTTGCTCTTGAATTTTGGCATAACTGACCACTTATCATCTGGTATGAAGAGACACCTGAGGAACAGGTGAGCTTTGATTTGACAAACAGAGCTGAGTCACAGCAGCTACATCAGTACGAGCCGCTGACCCTGAGTCACTGTCACTAAATCAGCCTCTTTGAAACAGCTGGGACTTCACCACCTCACCTGAAGACCTGTTTTCATCTACCTTTGCTCCTCTGGTTCCTTTCCCCTGCCTTTTCTCTCTCCTGGTTTAATTTCTGACTTCCGTCACTGCTTTTCCATCCAGGCTCTGTAACTGATGCCTGAATAACACCATCACGTCCTGTTCAGTCCGTCTAATTTGTACTTTCTGCTGTCGGAATGAAATTAGCAGGAACAGATCTGGAGGCTGTCTTCTCTCTGCCTCTTTCTTCAGGTCTACTTCACTTCAACACCAGTTTTAAGGAAAGTAGGAAACTCTGTACCCTATCACACCACGGGATCTCTTCCTGACTCCTCAAAAAGATTCACTGGAAGCTGAAGATTCTTTAGAAAATTAAAATTGAGGTTGTTTCACAGGAGAGATATCGCTGACAGTTTGCTCCTTTACCTTGAAACCCTGTTTTAAAGATAATGATGCGATGAGTCTCTTAAAAAGTGCCGACTCTCTCTAACCGGGGGTTGATATCATCACACCAGCTCTTACCTGTCTTCCTTCAGAGTTTCAAAGGAAGCTGTTGTTTCTCCGCCTCTGGCTCAGCATCGTTTTCTTATTCTTTGCACTGCACAGTTTATCTGAGATGAACATCTTGATATTCTCTCTCTTCGCTGTCTTTCCCCCTTTCAGCCTCCTCCTCCTCCTCCTCCTCCTCCTCCTCCTCCTCCTCCTCCGTCAAGCTGCTGCTGCTTAGAAGCTTTAAACATACCATTGTGTGAACTTCACCCATTTTACAGCTCCCCGAACGGAGTCACTCAAACGTAGAGATGATTAAAACCGAGCTGACAGATCTGCAGTGAGCCCCTCGCTCTCCATCAGTTTATTTAGATTCCTTTAATCTGATATCAGACGTTTAAAGTCATCATCCAATTACATGTCAGCTTTTTGTTAGCGGCCCTGAGCAATGGAGTGTGAATTTATTTATCACCTCCAACCAGACCAGCACACACACACACACACACACACACACACAGAGGCACAATGCATAAACAGGCTGAGAGCAGTTCCATGTGGAGTAACACTGGCGCCCCATCAAACTCACGTGCATTCATTTTTAATTAAAATCTAAAGTTGGCTGTTTTTGCCGCAGAATATTCTAGATCCCCTCAGGAGAGTAAAGAGTTCGATGTTTAATTCATTCCTCATCTCTCAGCCTTCAGATTGCTTGTTGTCATTGTTTTTCTACCTGACCTGAACTTTCTCTGAATGTTTTACTTTTTTCATTTAGGAGCTAATGCATTCCTCCAAGGTCCACAGAATACAAGATTATTAACCAGCAGCGCTTCTGTTTGTGGAGAAAAAAAAACAAAAACATGCACGTTATTCACGAGGTTTGAGAAGTTTGGCTCTCAGAAGAAGAGAAGTTCATCCTGTGGCTCCTCCCCCGTGATAATTGATTGGCTGAAGATGGCATACTGGGAGCTCGGTGGCTGTTATTTTTTATGACATCAGTTGACGGAGCCGGCGGTGGAATGAGTCCCAGGAAGACGAGTCCAACGAGAAGAGACTGAACACGCTGATCTGTAGTTTAGTCCCTCAACACGTCACAGGAAGAAAAAGGAAACGGTTCATGATCCAGTTTCCTGGATGCTGGACTGACGTGACTGACATCGATCGACTGTTTCAAGTATACGGCTGTGTCTCTGCCATAGACTGTATAATTAATGGACGTAGTCTCCGCGACGTCACCCGTCTGTTCCTGAAACGGACTTTTGAAGCAAAACGGTCGGCGCGGCCATCTTGGAAATGAGGCGTGCTGTGAGTCTCCACAGTAACAACCATAGGACGCTCCACAGTCACGTGATCTGAGCTGTGCCTCTGATTGGACGAACTGGTGAGCTTGATATTGTGGAAACTGCTGAATTAGAACAAAATCCCCCCCCCCGTACAGTTCGTGCCGTTTGTGAAATTAACGATTCAGACGGGAGACATTCTTTGTACCAGGCTGTAAATGTGCTTATTTTGGCCGTGAAAACGGCTTTTTTTTTTTTGGCTTGGTGTGTTTGTGACTTCCTGTACTTCCTGAGCCTCAAGAGGACACTCGAGGAACAGCAGACTTTAGCACTTCAGCATTGCCTCATATTTTCAGACTGGAGGTTGCCGCTTGGTCTCTGCCCCTCCCCCCTCTTGTCTCTCCAATCCCAACAGAGTCTCCTCAGATGTCTGTCTAACATGAGTCTGGTTCTGTCCGAGGTTTCTGCCTGTTAAAGGGAAGTGTTTCCTCTCCAGTGTAACTCACTGAATGCTGTAAAGGTCTGTCCTCATGGTGGGTTAAGATGAGATCAGACTTCTTATCTGGTCTTGATGTTGGTTTCTGTTAATAACATTTATTATCATTTACAGGTCCAGACCTGTTAACACTTTTGGGAATTGTCTTGAGATAACGTTTGTTATGAATTGGCACAAGATAAATAAAGACTGATTGATTGATTGATTGATTGATTGATTGATTGATTGATTGATTGATTGATTGATTGATACGGCTCTCATCTGTGACGAGTTTTCCTTTTTCTTTCTGTCTTTTTTTTTTGATTGAATTTGAACTGGGTTTTTTATTTTTCAACTGAACAAAAATTGGACTGAATTTTCCTTCCTTCCCTTAAAAAAAAAAAAAAATCAGACTAAAAACAAAAAGGAAAAAAAAAGAACAAAACGACATTTGGCAGCGATTTCCCTGACTGCTACCTCCTGACTGAGACAAGTTTTCACAACAACAAATAATAATAAAAACAACCGTCACTGTATGAAGGATCCAGAACAAGCTTGGCTGAGCTTCATCCTCTGATTTACAGACTAAGATCCAGGCGACAGAATCAGGTTTATAAAGACAAAAACAATCAAACAGAGCGTCACTTCAGGAACATGACACCGTGTCCTGAAAGCGCGCAGGTTTTAGGTATGAGGCTGCAACTAAAGATTAATTGTAATGATCAATTAATCTATCGATTATCTTCTTGATTGATTGAGTAGATGTTTAAAAAAGTAGATGTAGTATCAAAAAATGTCCCAGAGGACATCATCTGATGACAACAGACGCATGAAACTTTGCACATTTATGAAGTTGAAATCAGAGAGTTTTGACTTATTTTTCTGAAATAACGACTCAAAGCGATCAGTTATCGAAACTGTTGGTGATTATTTTAGTAATCGATCATAAATTGATTTTTCTTTTGATTATTGCAGCTCTAATCAGATATCACTCCACTGTGGAGCCTCCTCACTCTTCACTCTGCGTCCGTATGATGTCTAATAAAACCAGGAGACCAGCTGGAGTCGTCTGAGATTAACGAGGATTTTTCTTCCCTGTTTGTTATTTAGATAAACATGACGGCCCCCGGCATTAGACGACTCAGGTCACCATATTTCAATCACAGGTATGGGTATTACGAAGGCGACGCTCCGCTTTGGTAAACAAGTTGTCAAACTTTAAAACCAATAAATGTTTTCATGGGGCGCTCCCAGCAGCTTGGAGCTCTTCCTACAGATGACACTTTGGTTTCGTTCCTCATCTCACATCCTTCTCTCTCCTGCTCTTAAACCGCGTGGAGGCTTTCACATGATGCTGATTCCTGTCGACGCTCAACATACGTGTTATTTATGAGCACTAAATCGTTTCATTTTTCAGGCCTGAAATGAAAACACAAACGTATCTGACGCCTCCTGGTCACAGGTTCCTCTGAGGAACATCAAGCAGAACAATCTGAACACTGACAGCTGATAAATGTGTCAGTAGGAGCCGCTGGTCCCCTTCATAGACACCCCTGATCTCCTCATGTGGACTGAAGTGTTTCCTCCTTTGTTAACCCTTTAAAACCCATCAGAGCTCCAGCGCTGTCATTTCAGAAGTGCTCTTTAAAATTACCGTAACTCCTCAAATATTTGGGCCAGCGAGAAAAGAAACAAAGAAGAAGGAAGAAACGAGCTTTAGGGCGATAAACGGAGTATTACAGTATCACACAGGAATCCACGCGCAATGATGTTCCAATCATCAGAGCGTAACTGATGCAAGCTGTTAGCATTACCGTAACTCTTCAACCACTGAAAGGAGAGAAGAAGAGCTCTCCGGGCATGAATGCTAACTGCTAAATGCTAACTGTTCAAAAGTAAGAGGGAAAAAACTCCTTGTCAGGCATTATGCTCTCCTTTGGACGTCTCCATAGCAGCTTCAGATAAACCAACAGCTAAATAAAACTTTTACATTTACACTGCAAAAAACTGAAAACTAAGCAAATGTTTTTCTCTTATTTCTTGTAGAAAATGTCTTTTTAGACTTTATATGAGCCACACTGATCAGACCAGTCCAGAAAAATCTCTTATTTCAAGATATTTAAAGAAAAAATGTAAAAAAAACAAACAAACAAATTCCAAACACAGATTACACTGTTTTTATTCCTCTGTTTCCCCACTGTGTGACAGGTGTAAAGTCTTAGAGGACACATTGTCCCATGCCTTTTGGTCTTGCCCTCTACTCACTGGATTTTGGTCCAAAATATTTGACTGGTACTCTAAGGCCTATCATAAACTGATTTTGCCGGATGCCATGGTCGCGATTTTTGGCTGCTCACAGACAATTGAGGGCTTTCCTTCACGCCTGTGGAGTCCCCTGGCACTGGGAATGACTGTTGCGAAGAGACTCATTCTAACAGACTGGAAATCATCTTCCCCACCTTCCTTTCAAAAATGGATCGCAGAAATGATGTCAGCCATACGTATGGAAAAACTGAGATTTCTTAGGACCAGTTCAGTTCCCAAATTCTTAACAATTTGGGAACCATTCCTCACATACTTGGACAGAGCTGATGTAAGCTGAAACCCACTTTGTTGCCGCCTTGGACGTTCCTCAGGGAGACTTAATATACCTGTTGTTGCACTATGAGACTGACAGTGACACAAGAAATTTCTGTAAAACCTTTCTTTTAATTTTTCTTTCTATACATCCTTTCTTTACTGTACATGTCTGAGCCTTGTTTGTTTGTTTGTTTGTGCTGTGTATCCTTGTTTAAACTAAAAAATTCTATAAATAAAGTATTAAAAACAAACAAACAAACAAACAAACCAATTTTAGACATTATTCTAATTTTAATAAATTCTTCTTCTCCCACTGGCAGATTGTTTTTTTTACTTGTTAGAAACATTCAGACCTCTTTTTGGTCTTTAAATGTCTTGCAATAAGACGTGTTTCTGGACTTGTAAGCTAAATGTGGTTCATGTTGAGTATAATGAGACATTTTTTGCTAAAAATGAGACATCTCACTAAAACGTTTCTGTCCCTTTAAGGCCTGTGTGAGCCCACTTCCCTCTTCTTCAATTAGCCACCTCCCCAGGCACCTCCTCCACTGTTGCCATGCTAAATAGTCATCATCATTTAGTCAGCAGGTGTTTGAATGTTTCACACAGCACATCATGAAGTGAGGGCAGATTCTGATGGAAGAACTTCACCTCAGACTGGTTGAAAGTTCAACCAATATCTCTGCCTCTGCCTGTGGTCGGTTTATACAAACTGATACTGACGGATCTCTCTCTCTCTCTCACACACACACACATACACACACGTAACTACAAACAGAAATGAGTTCAATACATTTAATTTTCAATTGATTAATTGCACATTTGCTCAAGTGCAGTCATACTCATGTAAAGCTTTAAAAAATACAATCTCAGTCATCTCTGGCGTGAATCTGAGTGCTTTCTTATGGATGTCTTAAAAATAAAATACAGTTTATGACATAAACCTTCTCTTTAGAGTCCTACTCTTTGATAAATCTGTAACGTAAACACTGAGAAACAGGGCAGCATAACTGGTCGACGTCAAAGATACTTTCATTCATATTTAGGTAGTGTAACTTTCCACGTTATACATGTGCATTTCTCGTAGTCCGTGTAAACACATTTATGTTGTTTTTTTTTTTTTTATATATTGGAGTGCGACGTACTGTTCTACCCCTTAAAGAGAGCCCTCACATTACATGTAGAACAAATGACCAGCCGTCTATTGGCACCTGAAGAATCATAAACACTACGTCTTTAGAGCTGCAGCGGTTTTGTGCATGCTCCATATTGTACAGACAAGTTTCCCAATCTCCCTTTTTAGAAATAGCTCAACAGGTTTACAATACTTCACATTTTTTTTTTCTCAAATTAAAAAATATTTTGGATCATTGACTGTACACAATACCAAAAACAATGTGCTTTTTCCACATATAGTGTGTTCAACATGCCCTTCACCGGCTGTAGTTACAGTGCGCCCACTTCCCATTTCGTCGAGGCGGGTGGTCTTCACAGGATGCGTCAGGGAGGCCTCTCTCCGTGAAACTTTCGGTGTCTGTACCTGCCGTTCTTCTCCTTGGCGAGGTTGATACAGGCATTGTGCTTGTTGGTCTGCAAGTGGTTCCAGTACTTGATGAGTTCGTTGGGGTGGAACTGATGGGATGTGATCAGGTGGCTGTACTTACAACTGGAGTAAGACACCCGCCAGTGGTTGAAGAGGAACTCATTGGGAGGGGGCGCCGGGTCGATGCGCAGCTTGGCCAGGCAGATCCCCACGTAAACGTCCTCCAGGTGCAGTCTGCGGATGCTGAGAGAGGCCTGGTAGATCAGCTCAGCCATGTCCCCTGAGAACACGTACCCCGTGCCCGAGCAGAATATCGGGTAGCGCTCGCTCGGGTACAGCTCTGGTGGCATGTACCACTTGCTGTCCTTGTTTCGGTTTGGTGCATAGCCCCTCATCAGGTAGCCCGTAAAGTACCTCTGCTTGGGAGGTAACTCGGGCTTCAGCAGCTTTTGGATGAGATACTCGGTATTGACAAACATGTCGCTGTCTGTCTTCATCACGTAAGTGGCGTGTGGGCAAAAAGTGGCCACCCAGTTCATACCCATCAAGGTTTTGATGGTCAGATTGTAGTAGGTGTCCCGATAGTCCTGTTGGATGATGTCATGGTAGATACGACTCTCTTCCTCGATGCTGCTTTGGAGGAAGGTGTCTGAGCTCTTTCCTGTGCCCAGAAGGAAAAGACGCACAAACCCCAGCCCCATTGCTACGCTCTCGTTCCCCCATGTCTGTCGGATGGCGTTGCGGGCATCCGATTGGCCCGGCTCTGCAACGATGAGGAGGATGAGAAAGGGTGTGCTGTCCCGACACTTGTTGGGCTCATTGAGGATGTAGCGGTAGGGCTGAGCGCTGAGCCTCCCACCTACACCCATCTCCTTCTGTAAACTGTTGTTAGTGCTCATGGTGTCCCCAAGCCCCATTACACCCATCCTGGAAACTCCTCCTCCTCCTCCCCCTGTTATCTCCCCTGCTGCTCCCTCCGCCTGCTGGGAGCTGAGGTTGAGAAGAGGCTTTGGTGCTACATATCCTGTTTCTCTCCACAGGCTCCTCAGGGAGCTGCTCTGGTTTGCTTCTCCCTTGGTGCTGCGGAAGCCCCTGACGGTGTAGGCCAGTAGGTTGTCCCTGGGACCACTGCGCCCCGGCAGCCAGTCCTGATGGCTGAAAAACAAGAAGAGGGTGAAGAGCAGAGTCAGTGAGAGGAGTCCGGCCACGTGTGTTCGAAAGAGCGAACGCTTGACGGTCCAGGTCATCTTGATGGGACAGCAGTGCCGCCGTCTCCACTGCATGGTGCAGATCGGGGTCGCAGGAGGCTGCTGCTGCTCGAGAATGGGCGGCGGCGGCGGCGGTCACACACAGTCACCTCAAACATGTGGTTGCCAACAGTCAGAGAGTTATCTGAGCTGGCAGATGGGTTGGAGCGAGCCTCCTGGAGGAGTCAGGGGAACGTTTGAGCCCCCCAGTGCAGCTTGTAGACGGGTTAAAAGGGCCCCTGAAGGAGCTGGGATGGCAATGTTACTCTGGCCATGGAGGCGTCTCCCTGGCTCTTCTTTGGCACAGCGGACAAACACAAGTTCATGCTCTTTGTCTCGACTCCTTCAGGGTACAATGAGGGTCACCTCCTCTGTGTTTGCTCGCTCTGATCTGAAAAACAGAAAGAAAAAAAAAAAACAGAAAGTGTTGGCAGCGGTCCGAAAAGCACCTGGCTCTGAGCCACGTGTCGGGCGTCTGAGTTGTAGATGTGTAATCTTTTTCATTAGTGGGGACAAGTGAAGTTATTTCTTAATCATTTTATTCACGGTTTGTTTTGGCACAGTCACTGTGATCATGAGGGATTTCACACCCGTGCAAAAGCTCCAATTAGATCTTCCAGTGAGACGTCTCAACTGTGGTCCGTGGTGCCTTTTGAAAGCTTAACATTTGGCAAGGGTGGAGCGCAAATAAGAACATTTTAATGACTGGAGCTGAATAAACAGAACATTATGATGCAAACACTGAGTGACGACAGACGTATGACTTTGCTGACTTGGTGGATGTGGAGAAATGTGAGCGTTAGACAGAGCGTGACTGTGAAAAGGGAAGAATTACTGAGCGTATCTGAGAAAGGCACACACTGCCGTGTGTGTCGAGGGGCTGAGGTAGATCACAAAGCACATTTTCAGAACAGATCAATCTCACTTAAATGAGCTACAATGACAGAAAATAAGATGATTTCCCAGATTGTCAAAAACTCATCTTGCCGAGACCTAAAAATGGAAAAGTTCAGAGGAAACTATGAGCTGTAGGAGACGGCGGATGCTCCTTGCATGTCGTTATTCAGCTTAATGCCTGGGGCACAAGTATAAATTGCAGGTTTGCTCAACGTGGTGCCGGCTAACCCTACTCTGAGCCGCTTGGGTGAGCGAGTGTCATCAACCCCCCGCCGTGCGTCGACAGCAAGGGAGGAGATGCATCTGTCAAAATGAGTTTTCAGGGTCCAGCAGGCAGTGGGGCTGTAGCCTGAGCAAGCCTGTGGCGATAACAGCCTTCACCTGCCATTCACCTTCCACCTTTAGCTTATCAATGCTGCCGACTGTCAAGTCCAGACCACCCAGGCTGCTCTGGGCTTCGGCACAGACGTGCGTGAGAACAGGGTACAAATGAAAGCACGCACACATCACAGAAACGTGCGACACTGCTGACAAAATGTGACTTGAACGATTGCATCTGTTGCCCACAGGGGGATCGGCCCGGAGGGAGGCACAAAGTAAGCATCACAGCTTCTCCATCTCACTGAGGCACACCATCAGTTTGCACAAGCGAAAATGTTACTGTGCAAGGATGCAACCATATGCACACTAAACAGAGACCCACTACCATCAGGTCTGACCCGGGGCTGACTTAATGATACACAAACATATTGCACTCGTAATGACTCTTGTGTGTAAAGACTCAGGGGGCAGATGCATCGTGGACATCACGCATAATTCTATCCACACTAGACACATGCATCATAATTGCTCTTCATATCTGCAAACCTCCAGGTCGGACTCTGGTGAACATCAGAGCTGCAGCAGAGCATCCTCTGAGCCCCCCCCCCCTCCATGAGTGTCTCACTTCCTGCCTGCCTTCCCGTCATTAACGTGCACACACCAAATCACCAAGCATTATTCTCAGCCAACGCCACGTAACTTCCAGTTTTCATTTCCAGCTATGTTTGCTCATTTATCATGACAACTGGCGAGGAACACGATAACCTTTTCAGGCGAGTGTGCTTACCCAGCGCGAGCAATTACAGGAGAATGAGCGGGGGCCAGGGCGGGCTTTGTTTTAAAGGTTAACATACTTTACATCGAAGCATAGCCGGCTCTTGAGAGATTTCCGCTGTCAGCTAAATGAACGTCTAGTTACGTGAGTTCTGACGGAGCGAGCACACACAGAAGGGCGCATAAATACACACGAACACACATGTAGAGGAGGCCCACACACGCTCACATCCTCCCAGCGGCAGACGCCTGCGTGTGTGTGTGTGTGTAGCTTTGTTTCTGCTGTAAATGCCAGTTTCTTCGGGAGATCCGACGTCACTTTTAACTTTCTAACGGTGCCATTTACCTCCGCTCATTAATTCATTTTCTCGCCTCTCATCAATGTCACTTCTATGCGAGCCAATTAGTTACACTAGCACTAATTAAAGCCCCAGCGATTCTGCAGGAACGGTCGATAATCTGAGCGAAGGCTTGGGGGAGTGACACGGTGACATACTGGGCATACATTATGGCGTCGTCCCTGTCACCACATGAGCACCAGATTAGTGAAAACCAGAGCTGGAAACATATCGATTAAATCCATTAATTCAAATTATTTTCTGCAGATTTAAAAATTAAAATCCAGATTTTTTTTTCTTGCCTTAATCCGACTGTAAGTCGATGCAATGTTTGAAAAAATGTCCATGATGGCAGGTCCTGTTAGGCTTTACAACACGGGGACAATTAAAGGCTTGTGTTTGTTTTTTAAATGAGATTAAATATTGATGAGAGAGTTTCATGTTAATATAATATGCAAATACTCAGCCCTGAGTGTTTCTGTCAAACCTGCCGACGTTTGAACGACATCAACAACATTTCATGACACACTCTTAAACTCTAAGAGGCAAATTCAGTTTGTTTGGGTAAATATTTTGACTACTTATTATCTCTGGGAGTGTTTCTTTTTTGTTTTTTTGAGAGGGAAAAAAAATCAATTAAATAGAGTTTTGTGGGAAAAAAAAAATCAAGGGTTTTATTTTTAGGCCATGTCACTCAGCTCTAGTAAAAAAACAAATATATGAAAGTTTCGTTTACTACGGGCTGCTTATTTCGTTCCATGCCGAAAATAAGACACATTTTCCATTTTTGGCTCCACAATGAGTGTGAAAGAAGCTCTTCTAATGACTAGCAGCACACAGCCTTCATTCAGTGAATAAGTCCACTTTGAGGTAGTGACACATTTTCCTCAAGACAGCTCTCCTTCGTGAGGCGTTCAGAGCGGCTGCTCAAACTGGTAAAAAAACATAAATGAGAGGCTGGAAACATGCCGTCATAACAGGCCTGACTGTGAGGTTCCTGCTTCCAATGAGTAACTCTCATCCAACCGCCACATTCATGGGTAATTTTAATACTTAAGTGGGGTTAAGTAAAAGTTCTCTCATCAGAGTGAAGAAGAAATCATGAAAATGAAACGAGAGGGGAAAAAAGGCCCTACTGGAAATGGAACCAAGGTGGTTTTGGCTTGAATTTAAAATAATTACTCTTCACTTCAGACGGATCACCACTTTGTGCTTAAAATCTGAGGCCTATGAGAAAGACCTGAAAGCCAGTCCAACAATAAAGTTCTGCTGGAAAAAAAGCAACAAATGATTATAAAACTACGTCGTCCAGTGACTTCATGCTTCTATAAATGAACCACACGGTTACACAAGATGTGATTATGTCATGAGAGAACGATTAAACTTCTGGATCAAAAAACCAAATGATCCCAAAACCAGCAAAGTGGACTTCACTTCACAGCTTGACTGTTGAATCCATATGAAGTTTCCCTCCAACCTGCTTCACGTTGAAAGATTTATTTCCCCAGAGCCGTCACAAGTCATAAACCTATTTCTGACTCCAGTGTTTGCCATCAAATATTTAACCCAACAGGAAAGCTGGCTGACTTCGACTGCCACATTAAGCTTGTATTAAACCCATTTTTACCACGAAGCAGTAAAATGAGTGTTTGTGACTTTAAAGTCTGTTTTCCAGAGACTCACTCGGATGATTCTCTGCCTGAGATCATCATGACGATTTACACAACCAGGGAAAATCGACCTGTTTTAACATTTCTTTGACCAACTAGACAATTTTACAGTTAACATAGTCAGTAAACACAACCTCTGGTTTAACTCTTTGATATTAAATCTGCTTTGAATTCAAATTTAACTTATAACAGGAGCCAAATCTGTGAGGACTCAGTTTGCACTGTGCAAAGAAAATCACAAAAAGTGCAAAAAAAAAAAAAAAAAAAAAAAAAGTGAGCATCTTCAACCCCTGATCGGAACAGAAATAAAGAGGCAGGCTCCGTCTACACTGCAAAATTCTATGAGTTACAAACAACAAACGATAATACTGTGCATCCACATGAAATATAATACATACGTGAATATGTCAGTTTAAAGTAATACTGAATTATAATTAAATTTCGCAAAGGAAGCTTATTAGTACTCTATTATTAACTGATGGCGAAGGGGCGGAGCTTCACAAGTTTTCACTTCTGCCCACTCCTTTTCTAATATCTGTTTTTGTTTTTGTTAAAAACAAGGAGGAAGCAGACGTAAACAAAAAACAAGCATGGCTGTTCCCTCCGTCTCCAGGTTTTTTTTTCCACAGTCTAGAATGCCCCCAGACCGCCATCATTCCCTCTTCTGTGTCCTCTCCCATGTTGTGTTTGGTGTTAGCCGGTTGTTGCTACGCGTTGCTGTGTTTCTTCTTCTATGTTTTTGTTGGATCACGTTTGGTCAGGTCAGATTTCTGTCTTTGACTGAATGTTTCTGTGTGTGGTGAAACTGTCCAAACTGTTCAATGACTGATTGTTGATCTTCATGTGTGGGCTCTCTGACAGATAAAACATCTCTTCACATTTATAAAATCCTGATGTGAAGACCCGCTTCGGCCCTAGAGTAGGGTTCGTTGTTCCCAGTAGCTTCATCGGACCGAAAAGTAAACCCCTGTTTTTTGTTCCTCTTCACTTTTTGTGAAGCAGACCTCAGCAGAAACACAGTCGATTACTCGTATATCGATTTAAACTGCTATGACAAAGCCTTCTTTCTAAATGGTCATAAAATTACATCTTACACCAAATTTTAAACTTATCGAAGTTACAATTTTTGAAAATCAGAGACTTGAAATCGTGAAAAGAAAAAGACGAAGCAGGCAGCCGCAGACGACCTTTACTTCCCACTTCCTGAGATTTTTAATTCCGATGATGGGACTGAAGGTCAGGGTCTGGTTTACAGTCTGATGTTTTCTGTGTTGTAAAATGTGCTTTTCTGTTTTATTAAGCATTAAACTGGTTTAAAACCTGGACTGCTGCATGTAAAGAGGCCTCCTCCATCCATAAATCCGTCATAAAATTTGGTGTTTGTTGCTGTGTCACGGTGTTGTTCAGAGCCCAGGAAGGGGAGCTGCAGATCTGTTACTGTTTAACTTGAGACTCTGCCCTGGCTCCACATGGCTCACACTCAAGAAAGGAAACAAACATCCCAGTAAAGTCTGAAGAAATGTTTTTGTTTTTAACTTAAAGACAGCTTTATCTTCTATCACTCTCTCCCTCTCGGGGAGCGCTCATCATAAGCATTCTTACTGTACAGCTTACGTTAGCAAGACGCTGAATCTAAATTCTGCCGGTGTGGCTTGGCCTGCGCAGCAGCGTTTTAAGAATTTCATATCTGCTTTTGTTCTCTCGAGGTCATGCTGAGCTTATCTTATCTAAAAGCATCTTCCAGAGAATTCAGTCCGCGGCTTTGTTCTGAGCAGTCACTTGAAAGTAAAGAAGGTGCAGTTGAGTCCGCAGCTCTCTCCTCTGAGCATCTAGGACCTCATCTTAATCCCTCCTTGTCCTGGTCACTTTCCTCACCCTTATTCAGCTGATCTCTCACTCCACAGTCTGTCATTTTCTCTCTCGTTTTCCCTCCGACAGCAGTGGAGAGTTCACAAAGACCGCAAAAGAAAACAAGTGAACAAGAGAGGAAGGGGGTTGGTGTTTCTCCTCCTCCTCCTGACTTTCACCGACACTCAGTCGAGCTGAGACGAGCTCATAGACCTGATTTTATCAAACTCAGGTCAGATTCTGAAGCATTGTTGAAAAACTGTGAGTAGGTTGAGGTTGTACCGTTTGAAGCTGTACATCTACAGGCATGCTAAAGTTATTTTAACCATTATCTGGCTACACCTTCAAGAAAACTACTTCAGCATTTATAGCATTTTTATCCGTTACGTCGGTTAACTGATCAACTTCCTCCTCATCTGTTCTCATGAACTCATTTCCTTTCTGTAAACTGAATCATGTCACCAAACTGTAAACGCGTCACACTCAGCTAACGGCTCAACCAATTAGCCTGAGGCAAATTTCCATTACTTTTAAGCTAATATTTTATAGTAAGCTAACTATTTATTCTTATTTATTGCCACTCTTTGCTGTTAGCTTACTATTTAAACCGTCACTTGATGCTAAGTGATGTTTTTTTCAGTTAGCTACCTATTTCTAACAACTTTTAGCTAACTGTAACATTTTGCTGTGTGCTAATGTTTATCACTTTGGTGCATGTGATTACTATTTAACCAAAGCTAAGATGCTAAGTTTTAGAATGTTTTACTGTTAGCCAACGTCCATACTAATAACTTCAATGTTATTTAGCATTACCATAAGCTGACTATTAGCTACTTTCTTCTGTTAGCTAAGCATGTGTCCATAATTTTATTATGTATCCAATTATTGTTGTTGTTATTAGCTAACCTTAACATTATCCATCTAAAAACATCTATATATAACTCCATTATTATTTAGCATAACTAACTATACGCTAGATTTAGCTAACTTTTAGAACATTCTGCTGCTAGCTAGCCAGTCATCTAAAACTGAAATCTAATTATTCTAACATTTTACCATTAGCTACCTATTTTAAACAACTTTAAGCTAACATTAACATTTTGCTTTAAGCTAACATTGATCCCTAACTTGTCCAGCATCTGCAGTTAGCTTACCATAACTTTTAGCGAATTGATTTTTACCATTTTACTACTAGCTGACTATCCAAAGTGCTTTTATAATAACGTAGGGTTTGTTCGTCAACTGTCTACGCTATATTTTTAGCTTTAGCGGTTCAGTGGTTGCTTTTAGAGATCTTTAACGCTCTAATTCCTTTACCTAGCCTAACTATTTTAACTTTTTGTCAGGCTAACTACTCAAACAACTCTCAAACAGAGTATCCCACGTCTTTACCAATGAGTGCGGTGGTGAGCTCCAACCCCCTGTGACCCCAGCTGAGACGGATATATCTGAACCATTTATCCATTTCTGGTGCTCTCTGTGAAACTCTGATTTTTCACCCTCTTAAAAAAAGCAGTCAAGTATTCAATAACCTTGGTTAGAGGTAAAAAAATATACTGAGATAAAAATTAAATGATGTTGAATTGATGATTAAAACAACAACATGGAGTATTGAGTTTTTGCCAAAGTGCATCTTTGTAATAGGATCTTTCCTTTTGCTGCGTTAGGTCGAGCAAATAGGATCATCAGACGAGGTTCTGAAATTTTCAGCAGAAATGAAGGCCACAATCCAAAAACACTACAAGTAAATTAAATTTGTGGTACTCCAAGCATTAAATTTAGTTATTAAAAATTCAACAGACATTTACTTTATCACACAAACACTGCCCCCCTTTTCCTTCTGAATTATTCACTGACTGATGGTGTGTTCGTTCTTCGCCAGAGGAAGCGTTCCATCCGAGAAACGGTCCAAATTAAAGAGAGACGCTGTATTTGAGGGAGTGACCGCGAGTGTTTATGACTCAACTAGGATAGAACCGCTGGGAGAGGCAGGGTTGTGGTCCCTCTAAGTCTTGCTGAGCAGATGAATGACACGAGATGGCCGGCAGCTGTGTGTTTTTTATCCTCCTCCATCGCTGGAGGATGGTCAGATCTGGGTCACATCTGATCCTTAAAGGGTCAGTTCACTCAATTTACAAATGATAGAAACATATTTTCACACTTACTTCTGCCACGCTCTCTTTCTGGTGGAATCTAACCATGCAGACAGCTTATTTTCTCCAGGCTCCGACCACCTCTTAGACCTCTGCTTCCACCTCAGCACGATAAGAGAAGGTGAACTGAAGTAACATCTGTGACTTCCATGAAATGACGGACATTTCGTTGCTAATGCAATAAAACCAAAAGACCAATAATCCTTTTTGTTTGAAGGGATTATCAGAAACTAATTCTATAATGGGTTTGGTCATTTTTCAAGGATGGGTATTAAAAAAACAGCAGTTTTCACTCCCGTATCAAGAGGATTTAATGCCTCTCTTTAACGTGCTTACACAGTCAGCTGAACATCCTCGAGGTTTGGGCCAGAAACTACTTCAGTGGCACTGAAATGTGAGTTTTAGACCCCAAATTAGACGCACTTAACACATTTATGAGACATAATGACAAACACTTTTCATATTGCACCGAGTCATGGAAGCAGAAATCAGAGAGAGAACACACAGTCAGAGGGAGGTGAGAGCGTACCGTTTGGATTTTTATGTGCATTCATCCTTTAAAAATCTATAAAATGTGGACGCACGGTGCAGCTTTTGGTTTCATTTGTTCTTTAAAACAAACAATGACAAACCATCAACCGGCCTCTCAAATACATGAGACATTCAGGACATGACGCTTGTTGTAAACATCAGATGACGGTTGTTTTCCTCCACCCTGAGCGTCGGATCCAACCCTTCACATTCTGCTGCCGCCAACTTTCACGCCTGAATTTTTATTCCTTCACTTCAAGTCCCTCCGACTCTTTTTCAGGGGTACCGCTTTGACACCGCTGCAATAAATTATGAGGTGGTTTGAAAATTAGACCCTATTAAATTTTCATGGTCCAGCGGGCAAAGTGAATACCCAGATGGCGAGCTTTAGCTGCTGTTTTTTTTTGTTTTTTGTTTTTTGTAAAGTCGGTCTCAGCAGTTAGCAGATATCTCTGAGCATGCACGGGCTTCGGTGCCAAACGGGTTTTGGGCAGCTGGACGTGATGAAGTGGATAAAAAGCGCTGTTAATTGAAGTGGATCAATGGGAGCTCCCTGGCCTGGCTCCTTGGCAGGTCTAAGAAAGGGGGTTTCCTACACCTACACACCTACAGAGCTGAATACAGTGCAGGCAGCTGACCCTCCTTTGATGACAGCTGAAGGAGGAAAATTACCTGCGCTCTGGGCAAGGTGAAATAAAAGTAACACTCATCCTTCCACAGGGAGTGAAGTAAAAGGATTAAGTATTTTTTCATTTTGGAGAGCTACACCTGCTCAGAACACCTGCCCGAGGGGTCCTGCAACACTTAAGGAAGCCACTTGGGGGGGTCCAGAAAGTGCCTGATGGAGAAGAGATACAAGATGTAGGGAGGAAGAGGAAGGGGCTGGGTGCATTGATTGATGGATTGATTGATGGATGGATGGGTAGTTGTCAAGGCGGCTGGGAAGGGTGGCTGTCTGGATGTAATGGAGGGGAGAGGAGGGCGGGGAAGGCTAAATGAATAATGAGGATGTGGAGGACTGATGAGACGTGCGGTGTTGCGTACCTCCTCCTCCTCATGCTGCTCCTGCTGCTGCTGCTGCGGCTGCTAACAGGGCTGCGGTCGGCTGGCGGTATGTGAGGACCCCGGTGCCTTCACCCGCCATCACCGCCTCCTCAGATGAGGGACAATCTGTGGTCTAATGCCTCTCCTCCTGCTGCTCCTCCTCCTCTAATAACACTGACACCTTGGATGCGTTGCGTCCCTGCTCGTCCTCATCCCCACAGGCTGAACAGACCTGCAGGTTTTTGGTTCTGCTCCTGCAGCGTCTCCTCCTTGTGTCCGTGCTACAGCACAAGACTCACAACTTACTCAACATCTCCCGCTCACCTTCGCTTATTCCCTGATCTAACCGTAGTTTTTTCCGCCCCTGTCCAGGTGTGTAATCTGATGCAAAAATGCAGAGAACACCTCAGCATCCACACAAGGCTGATCCGCTGGAAGGAGGGGAGAGCAGCGGCAGCGGAGCGGCAGGAGTGCGGCTGCTCGCTCACGATGCTCCGCGGGTTAAAGCACAGTGTAAGCGCAGAGAGAGAGAGAGAGAGACGAAAACAAAATAAAAAAGAGAATATCCTCTCCCACCTCAGAGTCACATCACTGCCAGAACATGATCCTGAGTCCTGAAGGCAAAACAAAAACAACAAGCCGTGTACCTTCAGCTCCACGCTGTGTCCGTCTGTCTGTCTGTCTGTCCGCTCCTTTTTTTGTTTTCCTCTCCTCCGCTCCGTCTTGGTCCGGCCCCTGTCGGATCTCTTACCCGGACAAGGCAGCCGCTGGCTGGGGCAGGCTGGCTGACAGACACCGCTACACTGACGGAACTCGACCACGTCACTGCATTATTATCCGAGCATCTCACGTGACCCAGTTAGACGCTCGTGTTGCGTTCAAGGAGGTGAGCGAAAAAACACATCTCCTTGAACACGCCTGAACAGAGAATGCGTGGCAACAGAGTTGTGTTATAAAACTTTACTTTTCTTTCTATCAGGTGTTTCTTCACTCACACCGAGCAACATTCTAACAGACTTTACAAATTATATTCTCTAAAGGCAGTGATTTGAAGAAGGACTGGAAAATGGGCTCATTTCAATTTATTCTACAAATATGGGATCATAAAATGTTTCTCACACGGAACGAATTTAACATTATTTTTCAAACGTGTAGGAATTTGGAGGATTTTAGAACAGAAAGTCCTCGTGGCATACTGATATTAAGGTGTGACATTTCTAAAGATCTTCATGTTTTGGAGGAAAACAATCAAACACAAGGAGGATGTCAACAACACGTGTAGACGCTGTTAAATAAGCCACAGTCATGTGCAAAGCTTGTGATTTATTTTAACTTCAGCCCTTTTTAATAGTGATTCTGCCGTGATTCTGTTTTGGTGTTTCACACCAGTTTTACAACCTTTGAGACCGGTTCAGTTCTTTCTCTTCCTTTGAGATGGGAGGACTCTGGGACAAAATCTCTTGTGAGTCCATAAAAACCCAGAACCACAGCTCTGAACCAAAACAAAACTGGAGCTACTTTTTAAATCCTCTGTCAACATACTGCACACTTGAATCCAACATTGGCACAAAGAGTACAAGAATGCCCCCCCCCCTTTTTTTTTTTACCCAGAAACAGCAAATGTCAGAGAAGATTTGCTGCAAACTCCACAAATACAGTTTCCTTACAAATGTTGCTCCATTTAAAGTTCCTGTGAGGACTTCCTGAGTGATCCTGAAAAAGTCTCTCTTCTAGATCTCTGCCTGATCCTGATCCACAACTTCATATCAGATTATCAGCACCAATATAGGTTATTGATAGGCTAAAGGCTAAAATACAAGGTAAAGGCTCAAACACAAGCTAAAGACTAAACCATGAGCTAAAGGCTAAAACACCAGCTAAAGGCTAAAAAACAAGCTAAAGGCATAAATACAAGCTAAAGACTAAACCATGAGCTAAAGGCTAAAACACCAGGTAAAGGCTAAAAAACAAGCTTAAGGCATAAATACAAGTTAAAGTCTAAACCATGAGCTAAAGGCTAAAAAACAAGCTAAAGGCATAAATACAAGCTAAAGACTAAACCATGAGCTAAAGGCTAAAAAACAAGCTAAAGGCATAAATACAAGTTAAAGACTAAACCATGAGCTAAAGGCTAAAAAACAAGCTAAAGGCATAAATACAAGCTAAAGACTTAACCATGAGCTAAAGGCTAAAACACCAGCTAAAGGCTAAAAAACAAGCTAAAGGCATAAATACAAGTTAAAGACTAAACCATGTGCTAAAGGCTAAAAAACAAGCTAAAGGCATAAATACAAGCTAAAGACTAAACCATGAGCTAAAGGCTAAAACGCCAGCTAAAGGCTAAAAAACAAGCTAAAGGCATAAATACAAGCTAAAAGCTAAACCACAAGCTAAAAGCTAAACCACAAGCTAAAGGCTGAACCACAGGTTAATCTGTTTGTGATAATGTTCATTCCAGCCCACATGCAGCAGTTATTCTGCAGTGATCTGATCAAACTGGAGAGTCTGTCAATAAAATGAAGAGTGAGGTTACGTTAGCTCTGATTGGTCGATGAGCAGGACATAAGGATTCACTGACGTTACACGTTAGCCTACAGATACGTCTCAGAGCAGCGTCTACTAAACTCCAGAACAAACTGACAAAGTATCCAGTAAAAAGTCGTCTTGAACAAAGAAAAGTAGTGTTAAAAAGAAGATCTGATCTCTGTTCATTTCCAAAACAAACACAACACCTTGTTAAGAGTCATGACATCACCACAGTGTGCGCACCATTCCAGCCTCACAGCTGTCAAAAGAGAAACAAACAGAAAACAATCTTAGTTACAACAGTTAAAACATCTACCTAACATAACTGTGAGTCCTTTGGTGTAGATTTGTCTGTACTGATTTGTTTTTGTGATGTTAGTTTGAGTAAAAGGGTGAGACTGATACAGCAGGAAGTAGGAATGCAGCTGATAATTGTATTCAGCAACAATCTGTGAATATCTCACATGAAAAAAAGCTCTTTTCTTTGAGGCCAGGTCCACAGAGAGACGCTTCTCTCAGCTATGTGTTGAAGATCTTCAGTGGTCTGTTCAGAGCTATACATCAATGCTGATCCAACTCCTGAGGGACAGACTGGAAGAATTCGGTGCAGCAGAAACTTTACATTCAAAAACTCTTGGTTTTCATCGTTATGACTTTTCTATTTCTCGCAAGTCACAGAAAAAAACACACAAACGGCATCATGAGGAATGCATTTACAAACAGAGAACTCCTTCGTCCAGTTTCTGTAGTCTGCACTTGAACGCAGCATCAGTCCCTCCTCCCCTCCACGCCCCTTCCTCCCCAGACCCGCCACCCTGCTCCCCCTCTGTGGGCGGAAAAAAAGAGGGGATTTAACTCGGAAAGAGCATGGTGGCCGCTGGTTGTGGTGTAACAGCTGGATTTGCCACCATTGTGCTCTTTGTTTAACACTGATCCCCACTGGACAGTAGCTTTAAAGAAACACCTTTTTTTTTTTTTTTGCCCTGTTTGTTACATTAGTAACGGCTCATTATGCACACAGAATTACCTCCTATATTTAGCGTGCTCCCTCATCAAGACTGACAACAAAAAAACAAGAGAGAAACACATCCCAGGTCGTTGACGGCAGCGAATCTCTCCTTCCACAGCAGCTCCGTGATGAAACTCTGCCTGCCTCATTAATGACTTAAACACAATGCAACACCCTTCATCAGCCTTCAGTCATATTTACACTCCTGTACCTCCAGAGACCAGCGTGCTTCTTGATAAGCAATGAAAGCAGCCCTTCTCTCTCTCTCTCTCTCTCTCTCTCTCTCTCTCTCTCTCTCTCTCGAAGTGGAGCAGATGGAATTATGGCTCATGCAAAAAGCTGCTCACCACTTCAGGGACAATAAGCCGTTGGGAGAGCGGCCTCTTGCAGCACAGTAAATATTGTAAGCTAGCACCACAGCATAGCAGCACAGGTGACTGAATAATTAATAGGGGCTGTGTCTTTGACAGATATACTTTGGAGGCCATTAGCTCAGCTACCTGGCCGGTGAGAGCATATTTGTCAAAAGGAAGTAATGCCGGGGCGGTGATTGATTTCTCGTGGCTGCCAGGTTAGTGGGAGCACGCCTCTGTACATTAATATCATGTGGCATCTATTAGATAGGTGACTTCCTCGGCTCGTCGAGCCCGGCTGCCTCGGCTGGCTCGACTAAGACCAGCGTATCAAAATTTAAATTGTCATCATTAATTGCTGGAGCTCTGGGAGTATCTTGGAACACCAGGTCTACATCGAGAAACCCTGCACACACCCACAGCTGGCCTCATGTACAGTATACTGTACATAACCAACTCCTGTTTAACCTGAATTCAACTGAATGCACCACAAAGACGAGACATTTAGAGTTCAAACTGATAAACTTTATTGTTTTTTTTACAAATATTTACTCATCCAAGCCACGTCTTTTTCAGGGACGTCCCTGCTTATTTCAGCAAGACAATGACAAGACACATTCTGCACCTGTTACAACAGCGTGGCTTCGTAGTAGAAGAGTGCAGGTACTAGACTGGCCTGCCTGCAGTCCACACCTGTCTCCCATTGAAAATGTATGGAGCGGACTGTTGATTAGAGTTTAAACCCTGGGATACGGGATTCCTGGGAAATCTGGAAAAAGGGGGGAAAAAATTTGCGCCTCTATTACAGTGTTACGGTAATCTTAATGTAGGCTGCTGTGCTTCACTGTAGTTACGGTAACACAGAGACTCGCTAAGGCAGCAGTAGCCACTGGCAGCCTTGGCAACCTTTTTTCTTTTCATTTAGTTTAAATTGTAAGCTCTGTGTCTGTAAAACAGAAACATATTCCTGCTCCGATAAAGAAGAATTTTCATTAAATACAAATTCCAGTCGTTAATTATTTCCGTTCGCAGCTGAAATCTCAACAGCCACAGAACAGACTTTGGTTTAAAGTGATGGTTGAGGGAATCCTTGAGCGGGTTACTGTAGCAGATTTCATTAGTTTATATAACAGAGCTGTAATCTGAATCATTAAATGGTCTACTTTAATAATTTTATGAAGCTAAAATTGCCACCAGGGTGTATTTTTCTGTTGCAGCGCGATGCGTTCAGTGTAACCTCTAGGTTAGGTGTTAAAGAAATACGCCTGCCCTGCTCTAAAAATGGAATATTTCCTTAACTACTAATTATAACAGCTTATTGTTCCTGTTTGCAGCCTAAATCTCAACAGCCACAGAGGAATTCATTTTACATCATGGTTCAGGTAATCATTAAATGGTTTACTTCATCGTATTTCGTTTGGGAGTTCTGTCAACTATTAGTTTCATTAGGGTTTCTTTTTGCTGCGTAAAGCTTTTCAGAAGATCAGTTACAGACGACGTGTTTGGCTTTTCACAGTTAGCGTTGCAGCAGATGTGACTCCTGAGTCCCGACACGCACGGAGCTCTCTTTCATCATTCATAGCCTGTGCTGATGGACAAAAACTGTGTTCCTGCGCCCTAATAATGATAAATATAACATGCAAAAAATGCCACCTTGGGATTGAGGAACAAATTGGCTAATTGGCTTAGCTGCAAAAAAACAAACAAACAAACTTTCGGGAAAAATACTAAACCCTACTGTTGATCAACTGAAGTTGTTCATCAATCAAGAATGGTAAAGAATTCCACCTCCAAAGCTTCAACAATTCAAGTGTTGTTAAAGGAAAGGTGATGGAACACAGTGGAAACAGGAGCCTGTCTTTAACCCAGTTAAACTGATCTCATTGATGCAGCGCTTGGCGATAAGTCAACCTTTTATTTTGAAAAGCTCTGCAACCGAAGCTGTAGGAGTTTTTGTTTGTGGAAGTTGCTTGACGTCAAGGAACGTGCACGTCTGCGCGCTGAATAAAATCCAAAGTGAATGGACCGGTGGAATAAGACACTCAGCCTGTTCCGTCAAACCAAAACACAGCTTGAAAAGAAGTAACATGATTCAGAGCTGAGCTTTCTCTTTCAGTTCGGACTCCTCTGAGGAAGGTTTTGCTTCAGTAGTCTATATTTGCTGTCAAAGTAATTGGACGTCCACTTCAAGCTGACAGGAAGTGGACAAAGTTTCTTTCAAAAGCATATCATGGTTGGTTGAAGAAACTGACCTGTGCTCTGCACCACTTTGAATCTTGGAAAACAGATTCAAACGAACACAGAATAAGACGTCTGAAGTCATTAAAAACATGTTTTGTTCGGTGTTGTTAAACACAACTGCCAGAAACACACTCAGCTGAATGTTAGACTGGGTTTTATTCTTTTTCCTTTAACTTAACTCTGAACGTTTTCTGATGATGTCTGTAGCTCTGGATGCAGAAATACCACCTTAACAGGACGTGGAGTCCACTCTTTCCCCAACAGAAGAAGAAAAATGGAGTCAGCTTTGTGCTCGGCTTGGTTTTGTTCAGATGAAGAGACAGGACTTTATTTCTGCATCGCTCACTGAAAACGCGCTCGTCTGTGGAGCCCGTTTTCAGCAGGAAGATCATGTTCCTGGTGATGTGATGGAGTTCAGGATGGGAGACCGGAGCCAGGTCCAGGTGAGACTGACACAGGTGGGTGTGGTCCCGTGAATACAGACAGCTGCAGGTGGACCAGCAGCAGCCCTGAGCCCCGTAGCTCAGTCTGGATTTGTGATCAGCTCTTCCTGCTTATTTCTGATGTCAAACTTTCAATCTGCTGAGTTCACATCAACGCCTCTTTCTTTACTCTTTTATTCAGATGTTCTCAGGCCTCCACATTCAGCTCTTCTTTACTTTTCTCACGTGTTGGTTTTGACTGTTTGACCACATCTGTATCTGACAGCTGAAGTATGCTGTGACCACGTGCGTGTGTGTAAAGGTACGACAGCTTCAAATCGGTGTAGACTGAAGCCTTGTGGGGGAAACACATGCACGTATCTCTCCTTTCCCGTCTCTTTATATTGACAGTAAACACGACGTCGCTTCTGCCCATCTGCTAGAATCCAGACAATCCGTCCTGACAGGCGTGCTGCTATCCAAACCGCCTGCCAGCTCTTTGATTTGCATGCATTTTTCTGATTGAATCTGCTCATGAAAATGCATTTCCATATGGATCTGACAAAGATTACATTTTCATTTTATGCTTAATGCATCTATTGTGACATCTGACAGTTTAATTTATAGATAAATATGTTTCTCGTTTCTTTTAGGGATGTGTCAGTTGAGCAAATCAATTTTTCTCACTCAGCTAATTCAGGTTTTTTGGTTCCAGGTTCTAAAATAACTTTTTTTTTTTTTTTGTAACGCATGAGTTTATTTGCCTATTCATGATTTCAAAATAAATGTGCAAATGTATGCTTACTCCCGTCTGAGGAGTCCAGTGCTTCTCACAGAGCTGAGTCCTGAATCCTGCACACTGAGCAGAGGCCGGAGCCTGAGTGAAGGCAAAGATATTCACACGGACGTCCCTGCCTGCACTCCAGGCTCCGCCACAGGATATTGCGCCTGCACTCTTAAAGAGAAGCAATAACAGCTCGCGTTTCATCTGAGACTGCATTTCTTAAAAGGTGAAGCGTTGAGATAACAAACATTTTTTTTTTTTTTTCTTTTCCTCCAGCAGCATTAGAGAGGAGAGAGAAAGTGAAGTGCAACACAACCTCAGAAAGACGAGCCAAGAAGACTTAAAACAAATAAAAACAAATAAAAAAACACTGTTGACTTATCGAATGGGTGAAGTTACTGTGTGAATAGCTCGATATTACCACATTATTTGCATTGTCAGTTAGTATTTCTTTTCAGAACTTGCCAATATGGCGGATTGACCATGACTGAAAGCATAGAAATTAGAAATTATTCAAATGTGAGAGGGTTTTTGAGCTGCAATGCAAATGCTGGACTGCTGGTGTTTGAACTTATCGCTTCGCAGAGAAAAGAAACAGGGCTGCTCTTTCTTACTTTTGAAGTGTGTTTGAAAAAGGAAAAAAAAAAATACACTAAAGAAATATGTTCTCTTTCCTCATTCGCTTCTCCACAGCAGTCGTACTTCTGTGACTAGCACCTCACTTCCTGCCAAAGCACAAACATGCTTTTGCTGACTTTTCACTTCAAGCGAATAAAGCTAGTGTGATAAAAAATAAAAAGAGAGAGAGAGAGAGAGAGAGAGAGATCACATTACAGGAGCTGGAAAATGGTTTCTTTAAAAAAAATGACTGCAGAGGAATCAGTATGAAATTAAAGCCTCTGGATGTTGAACTCCAAATAGTGAAAGTGTGTCTGTGCCGAGAGAGTCGAGAGTCTCATTAAACATCCATAAAAAAAAAAAACACACTGAGTGAAAAAACCTTCAAAACTGTTAAAGAGTCAGAAGAGTCAGAGCAGACTGATCTCACCGTTTAGATCAGCTCAAAGCAGCGTGTGTCAGAGCAGGTTTGATTTCCTGACTGCTGACAAAGATCACTTTGTACTTTAGAGTGGTCAGAGGAGGAACTAGAGGAGGAGGAGGAGGAGGAGGAGTCAGAGGAGGAGGAGGAGTCAGAGTCGAAGGAGGAGGAGAAGGAGTCAGAGGAGGAGGAGGAGGAGTCGGAGGAGGAGTCAAAGAGGAGGAGGAGTCAGAGGAGGAGTCGGAGGAGGAGTCAGTGTCGGAGTCAGAGGAGTCAGAGACAGAGGAGGAGGAGGAGTCAGAGTCTGTGTCAGAGGAGGAGGAGGAGTCAGAGTCGTAGGAGGAGTCAGAGGAGGCGGAGGAGTCAGAGGAGGAGGAGTCAGAGTCGGAGTCAGAGGAGGAGGAGTCGGAGTCAGAGGAGGAGGAGTCGGAGGAGTCAGAGGAGGAGTCAGTCAGAGTCTGAGTCAGAGGAGGAGGAGTCAGAGTCGGAGTCAGAGACGGAGGTGGAATCAGAGGAGGAGCCAGAGTCGGAAGAGGAGTCAGAGGAGGAGTCAGAGTCAGAGGAGGAGTCAGAGTCAGAGGAGGAAGCAGGACAGAAACATTCATCTCTTGACACGACATGATCAGTTATAAATATCTGTTACACAGAGGGCGTTTGAATCTCTGCTGCTGAATCAATGCTCTGCCCCCCCACCACCACCACCCGAAAAAAAAAAAAACACCACTCAGCTGCTTGCATGAACCTCCCTCTGCAGGAAACAGACAGCTGCTGTTGACATTTAAAAGCCCCGGCTCTCAATTGTCGACCACAGCGGTTAATTTTTCTCCTCTGACATCACAAACGCTGAGTGTTGTTGAGGCTTCATGATGTTGGAAAAAAACTGACCACAAGGTCTGTTATTTAAAATGTGAACATCAGAAGTCACACCAACTGAGTGCCGTGAATTTTTATAAACAATAATTCACAAATACTGTTAAACCTAAATTCAACTGAACACACCACAAAGACAAGATATTTATGGTCACCTTTCCTTTTATCAACACTCAGTCAGTGTTTGTGAACTGAGGACACTAATTGTTGAAGCTTTGGAGGTGGAATTCTTTACCATTCTTGATTGATGAACAACTTCAGTTGATCAACAGTCCGGGGTCTCTGTTGGTGTATTTTGTGCTTCATAATGCTCCATACATTTTCAATGGGAGACAGGTCTGGACTGCAGGCAGGCCAGTCTAGTACCTGCACTCTTCTACTATGAAGCCACGCTGTTGTAACAGGTGCAGAATGTGTCTTGTCATTGTCTTGCTGAAATAAGCAGGGACGTCCCTGAAAAAGACGTGGCTTGGATGGCAGCATATGTTGCTCCAAAACCTGTATGTACCTTTCAGCATTAATGGAGCCTTCACAGATGGTCCAGTTAGCCATGCCATGGGCACTAACACACCCCCATACCATCACAGATGCTGGCTTTGAGACTTTGACCTGAGAACAATCCAGATTGTCCTTTTCCTCTTTGGCCTGGAGGACACCACGTCCATGATTTACAAAAACAGTTTGAAATGTGGACTCGTCAGACCACAGCAGACTTTTCCACTTTGCGTCAGTCCATCTCAGATGAGCTCGGGTCCAGAGAAGCCGGCGGTGTTTCTGGGTGTTGTTGACATATGTCTTTGTCTTTGCATGGTAGAGTTTGAACTGTCACTTGTACACTGACCAAAACTTCCAACGCAACACTTGGGTTTATTGCAACACACGTAATTTTCTTACGCTAAATTTAACAATACATAACAAATACTAAGATTCAAATCAAAAACACAGTTTCAGAGTCAGGAATGAGGAACAGATTTTTCCTGGTTTCAAATTCATTGCATCAGTTGAAGGCGCAATTCTGGATCACCAAAGTCAGTATCTTGTACGGCCTCCTCTGGCGTCACACACAGCCTTGATTCTGTGACGCATGGAGTCAATCTATTGCTGAATTTCAGCCTGTGTGATGCGGTCCCATTCCTCCTGGAGTGCTTGACGCAACTGTCGGAATTTTGGCAGGAAGTGATTGCGCAGGTGCTGGAGGTGAATATAGCGATCCTGCTGAGGGGTGGTGACACGTGGTCTGGGGGCACGTGGTTGATCTCTGGTGCTTCCTGTTTCATTATGTCAGCTCCAGAGACGTGATATGGTCGACACGTGGACGCCAAGGTTCCTTGCAACCCGTCTTTGCAACATTCCACCAGTAAGCAGACCAACGGCTTGCTCTCACTGATTTTGACCTAGGCACAGCATGGTCACACGTTGACCCAGGACAATGCACAGGAATATTAAAGTTGCCCATTGCTATAGATATTTATTGACCAAATTATGGAAGGATTGGTCAAAGAGTTCTACTCAACCTGATGGGATAGGCAAAATTCTAAACAATGTGCAATCAAGCGGAACGAGCTGCCCACACAACAAAATCAAAACAATTTTCTCAGCTTTTTATTTGTAGTTGATGTATCATGACTCAAAACCAATATCCCATTTTATGTACACCAAATATTTCAAAATTGTATGTGTTGCATTGGAAGTTTTGGTCAGTGTAGATGTAGTGATGAACTGTGTTAACTGACAATGGTTT
>CM061146.1:1224620-1257120 GCA_030710495.1 Labroides dimidiatus | reverse complement strand
AATAATAGAGAAGTGAAAACTCGCTTTTAGCACCACGGACAGAGACTCAGCCTGGGTTTAGTTCCTGGTTAGAAGCTGCTGGAACCATGGGAGCATTTTTAGTCTGTATGTCTTTTGACCAAAGAAATCCATCAAGCAGTTATTTAATTTTCTATCTTTGAGGTACCAACACTGAAACTGAGATAGAAAGGTATCGCCTGGCTCTTTAAGGCCTCGTACACGCGGTAACACGCCCGTTCATACAGCGGTTCCCTTTAATTAGAGCAGAGCTGCTGGCGGATGCACACGGTGTGTGCGCTGCTCTGTTAGCAGCTGCAGAGCGAAGGGCAAAACAATTAATGAAACTAAACTGAGCAAAACTACGGAATTCAGTTTTTTATGGAAAGAAAAACTGAACTGAGAAAAATATTGTTTTTGTTTTGATAACTGAAGAAAGGTTTTAAGAACTGAGGAACAAACTATTGATTAGGGATGAGCCGGATATTCGTTTCAAACGAGTACTCGTTACGGATAATGCATTTTTGCCGAGTCCGAGCACAACACGAGTTTTTTTTCGGATTATTCGTATCTGTGCTAAAAGAATCCTCATTGGGTATCAACAACTACTGTCTTCACTCTTCCTGCTCTGTGATTGGCCAGTCACACACAACACACCCCCCTCCCTGCACCCACATGCTGCAGCGAGGAGGTGCCTGCTCTCCTCTTTCACACACACACAGACAGGCAGCGAGTGACAGCGACTACTTCTCTTGCTTGCTTGAGTTGACTGTAGTTTACGTTGCTCTAATCTCTGTACTACTCACTCAGTTTTCTTCTGCTCGTCTCTATTGAGGTTTGTTTGGTATTTAAAGTTACTTCTTCAACTTATTTCCTGTCATACGCGATGCATGTGACAAGACGGGGCTGAAAACGGCTCGTGTCGCGCTGGTCAGGGCCTCTTGCTTCAATTCAGGACCGTTTTTTTAAGGTTTCCGTTGTATCTCATCTCTTTAGTTCATTTTTTAAATTTAAAGTTACTTGATTAACTGTTTTGCAACGTACACGCAACGCATTTGAAGGCTTAAAGCTGTAAACTCCTGGTGTCGCGTTTTTTTTTTTTTTAACTGGCTGCGTGATTTTAGTTTGGCTGGTGAGAAAGTTAGTTGGAAAGCTTTGCCCATTCTGAGCACAGTGTTTTTGAAAATACACTGAACAACAAGGCAGATTTATGATTTTTTTTGCCACTGAATGTTTGCACAAATCACCTGTTAAATTTACACAGATCATAAATAAAGAGACAGTCTTTCACACCACTACATACACATTTTACCAGTTGTTCATAATACATAGCTGATCACATAAAAGCCTTTTAGAAAAAAAGCCAGTTTCAGACTTAAAATAATGTTCGGATTTAAGTCCCGCCCGTTTTTGGACAAACACGCCCACTTCTGGTTTAGGCCCCGCCCCCTACGAGTACAGATATGGATACAGATAATATGGATGGGTAAACAGATACAGATACAGATAATGGTGTACTCGCTCATCCCTACTATTGAACCTGTTTTTTTTTTTTACTGTAACTGAGCAAAAAAAAAAACAAACAAAAAAAAACTGCTGAACTTTGTTTTTGTTTATTGAAAGAAAATCGGAGGAACTGATAATTTACTGAACTGTGATGATTTTTTGTTTTCTTGCTTTGATAAACTTTCTTGTCTTGAGTTGCTGGAAACTATTATAAGTTATGTTACGATTCCCTTTTTTTTTACCCAATAAATAATTAAATAATAAATTTGTCAGGACTTTATCCTGACTGACTTTTTTTAATCTCATTTTCCAACAACACTGACAGAAAGAGAACCCGAACAGGGCTGTGACTCAAAATCTGTGTCAACAACAAGCGTGTCCGGACGTGTGCATCGCTTTTAAGTGTCCTCTGGAAACACTTCTGTTGTGTTGTTGGTCTGTTTGCAGCGTGTTGTCAGACTGATGAAGCTGTTTTCTTTATTTGTTTGTGTTTAGTCTTTTTTTAAGCTGCAGTGCTGTGAGCTCTCAGGGCCACCGTACATCATGGAGTCAGTGCAGGTATAAAACAGTTTCTCTCTCTGCATTAGTGGAGTCTTCCAGGAACGTTATTCTGAGGCTTGACGCCAGCTCCGCTGCGTGATGATCAGGTTTGTGGTTAAATCTCCTCCAGGAAGACTTAAAGAGACTCTTCACTGAGCGTCTGACGCTTCCAGCAGCAACACTTAGCCCTCGTCAAAGCCAGAGATTCCTCTGAGAGGAGAATATAATGGCTCTCATTTGGTTGTTTTGTTTTGCCTCTCTGTCTAACTCATAACAGGCGCGCAGTTTGGCACGCTCATCCTCTGGCTGCTCTCTGTGGAGCAGACACATATAAATCCTTTTGCATGCAGTCCTGCCAAACTCCCCTGTGGGCAGGCTTTGCATTTGAAAAGTACAATTAGTCACCCCTGTTTGGGCTGAATGCAACATCTCTGAGACACGGAGCCCGAGGGCGACACAGGAAGAATGGCGGCGCGACCCCATACATTGTACCTCCGTGTCGTTCACGGGCTTTTCTTTCAGTCTCATTTCCTCTTCCTGTGTTGAACATCCTGAGACGAAATGCAAGGTGTGAGCCGTCACCTTCGGGGATGGGGTGGTGGGGGGTGATGTGCGTCAGTAGTTGTGTGTTTACGGAGCCTTCATTCACGCTGTATGTGTTTTGGCAGGAGTGTAAACACGCTGCCTGAGCTCCCCGGTCAGGGTTGAGGGAGTGAATTGGATAAACGGAGGCACTTCATCTAATCAGCAGGGCCGGCAGCGCGCTGCAGAGCCAGCTGTTGGCCAGACGCGGGCGGGGGTAAAATCTGCTTGTAGTACCTGCTTCTAGCACTGACCCCTAGCGTGCCCCCTCGCTGTGCCTAATCTACAAAGACATTAATACAGGCAGAGCTGACTCACCACCGCGCTGTTAGTGGAGCCTTTTTAATCTGGCTAAGTGTTCTGCTGGCAAACTGAGAGCTTTTTATTTTCCCTACAAACTCCCCATGAAGGATTAAAAACATGGTTCAACATGCTAAACGCTCGTGTTAAAGGAATGCATTTTTAGCCCTGTGTTTGTGATCTATTTTTTTTTTTTTTATTCCTCCTACAAGGCCTGAAGATTTTGGAACAGTTTAATAGCAGGAAAAAGCTGCGTGAAAATCCCCGGAGAATCTCGTTTGATAGCATGTTTTCTGCCAGCAGCCAGTCTTTTATATCAGGGCCAGGAGAGGCTCGCCGAGGTCAGGCGCAGACACCTACACAATCCTCCGACAGGCTGAGATTTAAAAAAAGGACTTTTGTTTGGTGACGCCGCAGCTCGGCTGATGAATGAAGGGAGATTCTGAGAATGGAGCAGAGCTGCAGTCTGCGTCTCAGCTCTGAAATAACACGGAGAGTTTCTGAGGAACATCGACCCACTCTCTGCTGCACGCTGAATGAGCTGATGGTAATCAGTTCCACTGAATTCATCATGTTCAGAGCTGGAATCTCCAGCTGGGCTCGTTCTGTCTGTCATGGTTTCGGTTCGTCTTTATGACTCAAACCTCCATAAACACAAACGCAGGAGTTTAAAGGGGAATCTGTGCTGCTTTCAGCCAAACTTCTAAAGACAAACTCACAGTTTGGTAAACAGAGAGTCCAGATACTGAAACCTTTGATTCGAATAAACCAGAGGGTTTAAAGAAGACGGACGTTATTAAAGTTCTATTGAGTCACACTGAACAAAACTGTTTAGAATTATTGCAAAACGTAAAAAAAAATAATAAAATAATAATCTGCAAATCCTTTTTATTTTGTACGTTCAGCAGAAAAAAAAAACGAACGAGTCGTGCATTTCTTGATAAGGGTGGTGCATCAGATTGTTTGTTTTACACACGCAGAGCAAACTAAAGGTGATAAACATGAGGACATTTAACCCTTAAAGGCCTGAACCAACAAAAAATGGTAAGATAAGTCTTTTTTTTTTTTTTTTTTTTTTTTTTTTTTGTTACTGAGATGTTTATTGACTATGACGCAAATTAGGGACACGTAAAGAAAAAAAGTAAAAGGAAATTTCTGAGGTTAAGGTTGTAAAATTTACAAGAATTAAATTATTTTGGTCCATAGCTACAGACTCAAATAACAAGTTTATTCTCATAAATTTATGGTTTTATACTTGTAAATTTATAAGATTCATCCTGTAAATTAACGTAAAAAAAGAGTCCTAATCTGTCTGTGTAGCTTTTTAGCTTTAATCCTCATCCCAGCTGGAACATAAGGCTTTAACGAGCTGCCTCCATCAGACTCTGTCCTGTTATTTATTTTATTTATTTTTATTTAACCTTTATTTAACCAGGTCGAAAACCCATTGAGATCCAGATCTCTTTTGCAACGGCGACCTGGCCAAGAGGTCAGCAGCACACGTCAATACATAAATACATTACAATAATGGAACGATTTTAAACAGACAATACTTAGAGATCAAAACTGAAGGTAAAATGCTAAAGTGACTCGAAAAAACCAACAAAACAAGAATATATTACAGAATATAATTAAAAACGAAGTGCTATGGGGGAAAAGTGCTAAAGGTGAAACTGGTTGATAAACACAGGCACTGGTCCATGGTCACTCGTCTGTCATTTAGCATGGAACGAAAGGCTCCAAGAGAAATAAGTTCAGACAGGTTAAAGTCTGTCTGTAGAGCGTTCCATGCAGAGGGAGCAGCAAAGCTAAACGCTTTTTTTCCCAAATTCAGTCCTGACACGAGGAACCAACAGACGAATGATGCCTTGAGAGCACAAAGCATAAAGGCTTCCAGTTCTTTGAAGAAGAGAGCAAAGATAAGAAGGAACTAGTCCAAGAAGAGCCTCGTAGATGAGAATCATCCAGTGCATATACCTGCGAGCACTCAAGGAAGGCCAACCAGACAAAGCATAGAGTTCACAATGATGGGTAAGACGACTACAACCAGTAATGAACCTCAAAGCACAATGATAGACAACATTCAAAGACTGTAAGCATTTACCTGAAGCAGACATGTAAAGAACATCCCCAGTAATCCAGTAATGGTGAAAATGTTGCGGATACAAGAATTTTACGAGCCCTGAGTGAAAAGCAGGACTTATTTCGATAAAAGAAACCTACTTTCACCCTGAGTTTTGTAGCAAGTTTGGCAATGTGAGCTTTAAAGGAGAGAGAGCCTCCATCAGACTCTGTCTTGTGCTGCATGTTGTGCCTCGCCCCATGTCAGGTTCATCTCCTTCAGCTCAGCTGTTACAGTCCAACGCCAGGTGGTCTTAGGCCGGCCTTTCCTCCGTTTCCCGGGTGGAGTCTACCCTAGAGCGACCTTTGGGATACGATCAGTCTGTGTAACTGACCCTTTAAAAATAATAATAATAATAATGATAATAATACATGCAGAAAATACTTTATTTAAAATGAGTCACATTTTAGATTTTATTCTAATACTGCCGCTTCAGCTGCCTGTCGAGGATTGATGATCCTAAAGGGGGTAGAAAACATTATTCATTTATTTTTTAAGCGGATTTTTAATGAAAATGTTTATCATGTTGATGAAGGAGGTTTTTTCAGACTCGAACACATGCAGAAGAAAATCAGCTCAGCTGCATTTACAGGACGGTCGAACTGACAGATAAATAAAGAGCGAGAGCCAGAGATAAGACTGACTCTGTCACTCGTTTTGATCATTAGTGTGCCATGAATCTGACCACAATAACTCCTGTTTATTCACTGATTCATCACTCAGGTTTATTCTTGTAGCCAGTTTGACATTTTTAGACACGATATTTCATCTGCAGCTGGAAAATCATGAACATGAAAGCACATCAAAGCAGCAAAACGAGCGCACGTTACTTCACATCTAACAGGCTAAACGCAGCGAATCAGCGGCTCTGATCTTCTACTGTGAGAGCCTCTGTTTCTGTATGAAGTCAGGACGACATCATCTGTATGTTTATGAACATACTGACATGTAGAAACCATCACGGAGCCTGAAGATGAACTTACACTCTGGGATCTGGTCTCAGATTCAGCTCTGGATATTTTCCCTCCTTCATTGTGTTTTGTAAGCAGATGCTTCTTTTTGCATAAAGCCGGCTCGGGTGCATGGCTCCGGCTCACAGCACCATATTTTCCAGGAGCCTTTTCTTTCTCTTGGCTCTACGCAACATGATTCTTGATATTTTCACAGCATGCTTCGGACATCTGTTTGTTTGTTTTTTTTCAGTTCCTCCTCAGGAGGCACTGAAAAGGGCCGAGACACTGCAGCGTAAAGATTTCAGGAGCTTTCAGTCCCATGATGGAGAGAGATTCTCCTGAGAGCCACAGAATGAAGTCTTTTCTGTTCAACCTCACCTCAGTGTCCTGCTTCAGTCCACTCAACAAACTCTGTCAGAAATCTGGGTGTGATGATGGATGACCAGCTGACCTTTAAGGTTCGTGGTCCTGTCGATATGCCCTCTATAACATCAGGAGGATCAGACCCTACCTGACACAACAGGCCACACAGCTCCTGGTTCAGGCCGCAGTGATTTCACTCATTGACTCCTGCAGCTCTCTTCTAGCAGGCCTCCCTGTGTCTACAATCAGATTACCCAGAATGCAGCAGCACGTCTGGTCTTTAACCAGCCCCAAACAGCACACAAATCCAAAGCTCTTCTTCTGGCTCTTAAAACAGTGACAAGAACGGCTCCTTCCTACCTGGAGTCCCTCATCCAGGTCTACACTCCTTCCCGCCCTCTACGCTCTGCCTGTGAGAGACGCCTGGTGCTCCCAGCCCAGCATGGTGGAATGAATTACCCAACTCCATACGATCCACAGAGTCCCCTTCTACTTTAAGAGAGGTCTGAAGACTCACCTGTTCAGGGAACACTTTGGACCTTAATCTGACCCTTCTTCTCTTTGTCCTCAGGGGCTGAACCAATCAGAAGGTCTCAGACTGAGCTCTTAGTGAATGAAAGCATGTTGGTGAATGTTGAATTAATAGTTTTTGCGACATAATTTTAGATAAAAAAAAAATCTTCTTCTGGCTCTAGATGGCAGCACCTGCAGCCAAACAAACTTGAAGGTTAAAAGATCATTTTAAAGAAACGGTTTGTTACGGTCTGTGTTCCTCTATCTATGGCCTCAGCTCCAGTACGGCTCTGGTCTTTATTTACACATTGTGTTGAGTGTAAAAATAACAATAAGAAAAAAAAAAAAAAAAAATGTGTATCCCCACTTTAAAATATTGTTAGAGCAGAAAAAGTTCCTTAACCCTTAAAGTCAGGGTTGGTAGCCACTAGGGATGAGCCGGATATTCGTTTCAAACGAGTACTCGTTACTGATAATGCATTTTTGCCGAGTCCGAGCACAACACAAGTTTTTTTTTAGGATTATTTGTATCCGTACTAAAAGAATCCTCATTGGGTAGCAACAGCTACTGTCTTCACTCTTCCTGCTCTGTGATTGGCCAGTCACACACAGCACAACCCCCTCCCTGCACCCACATGCTGCAGCGAGGAGGTGCCTGCTCTCCTCTTTCACACACACACAGACAGGCAGCGAGTGACAGCGACTGCTTCTCTTGCTTGCTTGAGTTGACTGTAGTTTACGTTGCTCTAATCTCTGTACTACTCACTCAGTTTTCTTCTGCTCGTCTCTATTGAGGTTTGTTTGGTATTTAAAGTTACTTCTTCAACTTATTTCCTGTCATACGCGATGCATGTGACAAGACGGGGCTGAAAACGGTTCGTGTCGCGCTGGTCAGTGCCTCTTGCTTCAATTCAGGACCGTTTTTTTAAGGTTTTCGTTGTCTCGCATCTCTTTAGTTCTTTTTTTATATTTAAAGTTACTTGATTAACTGTTTTGCAACGTACACGCAACGCATTTGAAGGCTTAAAGCCGTAAACTCCTGGTGTCGCGTTTTTTTTTTTTTTAACTGGCTGCGTGATTTTAGTTTGGCTGGTGAGAAAGAAACGGAATACTCAGAATGAGCACAGTGTTTCTGAAAATACAGTGAACAACAAGGCAGATTTTTTGATTTTTTTGCCACTGAATGTTTGCACAAATCACCTGTTAAATTTACACAGATCATAAATAAAGAGACAGTCTTTCACACCACTACATACACATTTTACCAGTTGTACATAATACATAGCTGATCACACAAAAGCCTTTAAAAGAAAAAAAAAAAGCCAGTTTCAGACTTAAAATAAAGTTCGGGTTTAAACCCCGCCCATTTCCGGGCAAAATACGCCCACTTCTGGTTTAGGCCCCGCCCATACGAGCACGGATACGGATACGGATAATATGGATGGGCAAACAGATACAGATACAGATAATGGTGTACTCGCTCATCCCTAGTAGCGACTGAAAACTAGCATGAATTTGAACGTAGCATCTCCTCAGCTCATGGTTTCTGTTTGCTCTACGTTAGCAGTAATCTGGGTAGAGGTAGTTTTTCTGCTGTTCTCCAGCGGACTTGGATCCTCTTGGACTCTGCCCGCACAGGAGGCGGGGCAGAACAGCAGGACGGGATTTGATTGGTTTAATAAACTGGATCCTAAACTCTTGGATTGGTTGGTGTTTCCAGGTTTCCTCCTGCAGATATTTTTCACTCTGTTTGAAGAACACATCATGGATTGATTGAAATCATTTTAACCAAAAAACAGAGTCTAACCCTGACTTTAAACTTTAATGACTTTTTTCTTGTGGTTTGAAACTTGCTGTGATGAATCTTGTCGTGTTTTTGTGACCATTTCAAGAGCAGGTATAAAGTTTTATTTCCTTTCTTGTTCTCAGTTTGCTGATGAAGGCCACAGTGCCATTGTTTCATGCCTCATTTTGTACAGTGAGAGCACACACACACACACACACACACGCATACACACACACCGCAAAGCAGCACGAGTAAGCGCTCATGCTTAAACGGATCGACGCCATGCTTTCTGCTCACATTTCCTCAAGGATACTTAGCGTATTCATAGCCTTTTATCCTCACGGAAAAACACATCAGGAAGGAAATGAAGCCACTAAAGAAAAACCAGGAGTGTTTCCCTTTCATTCATATCGAGAGACGACAATAAGCAGAGTCAATGAACAAATCCTAAACTGCCCCAGAATAAGAAGCAGCAGCGGCGGCGGCAGCGGCGGCTCAGATTCCAGCGTGTCTGACTGACTGAGCAGCTGATATTAAACATGATTGAATCTGAGCACAGACCTGGACTGCAGGCCTCTGAAATGTGATACAGCTGCTGAAAGCTGCGCTGAAGACTGGAGGAGGAAGTGCTTCAAATGTTTCACATCTCTGAGCTGAAATAAATCAGGTTTCTTTTTTTTATCAGGTCACTGAAACATTTCGCTGGCAATCAGAGAAAAAGGGGCCTTGAACCGAAATCAAAGAGGATCACAGAGCCCCACCAAGGGCCAAACATTCAAATAGGCTTCATAAAACCCAAATCCATCCCCTCCCTGGAACTTAAAGTTAACCTATAACAGGCTCCAGAGGGAAATGCGCCCTCTTTTTAGATATTGGTTAAAAAATGTTGAAAGGAGAGAGAGAAACAGTGAGTAATTAGTCTGCGGTTGAAAGGAGTCCAGAAGCAAGCACATACGTCGCTTTAATGACTCAGACGCGATGAAAGGCAGGCATATTTTCAAAGACATACATATTTTAATTGGGAGTTTTCAGAAGCTCCTTTCATCTCGTCCTCTCTGTGTTTTCATGTTCGTTCATTAAGGTGGTAAAAAGATGTCCCTCAAAGTGTGTGGAGCTGACAGAAATCCCACCATGAACCCACAAACAATCCCAGGTGATTAAAAACTGGACATCTGCCCAGCGAGAGGATCGTTTCTGCCTTTATTTCCAGCTCCGTGTCCGTTTGATCATCACTGCTGACGTGACGGGAAAGAAAGGAGCGCCGTTCAGCTTCAGAGCGCTTCCTGTTCCCTCAACACATGTCATTTGGCCTCAATTATTGTCTTCTTAAGCTGCCTTTCAACACAGCGACCGCCTTCTCTCCATTCATTCAAATGCCACAGCTGATAAAGGTGAACAGTGGAGCAGCAGTAATGTGGCAAAATGATTCATTTTCATCAATGTGAGCGCCGCCGCTCGCCAGAGGAGCTGCAGGAGGAAAAAAAAAAAAACAACATTTCAGTCTGGTGAAGTGTGATTCCTGTAATGTCACGGTTCCAAATAAATGAAATCGGTCGTGCTTAAATCTTCTTTAAACATTAATCTCTGTGTTGCTGTAAAATTAGCTCTCATCCTCCCAGAAGGCTTTGCTTCTGCAGTCACAGCAGCTTGTTGGAGTGGGAGAGGTTCTGACTGAGCTCATGAAGGGAGCAGCTTCTGTGCTTTCGAAGCAAACAAATGTTTTTACATTTTGTTTCTTTCTTTTTTTCTTTTTTCTGGAGAGAATCTCTGGAACACTTCTTCCACATCTGGTGGTGTTTCCACTGAATGCTTCCTTAATTCCTCTCCCAGCATTTCAAACCAGATGGAAAAACGTTTGTTTTTCTTCAAGACAAATGAATGCATAAAAAAAAACAAAATATCCTCTGTTCTCACTTTTAAATTCTCTTCTGCTATTTAACATTTCAAAGCTTCTAACGTGCGTCTGCAGGTGAACGAAATGCATCAAAGTATGATAAGTATTATGTCATCATAATAATAATATCACTGATGGTCAAAACGCTCAGAGATGTGGTGTCGCATGAATCTGCAGGAAGAGACTGAAAGACTCTCCCTGAAGTTTGGTTGTAGGAGCTGACATGAGGACAGCAGCGTCCAGGGCTGAGTGTCGGGCTGGAGGAGGAGGAGGAGGTCTGGGGTACTAGAGTGTCAGGCCCATGGAGAGGAATCTTTATTCAGTGCAGACTCAGAGTGTCTGGATGAAGATGAGGGGGAAACTGCCAGAGCTCTGCGTGTCCTTTAAAAATGTCTTGGTCAGATTGCTCTGTAGATTTCTTTGGAGCCATCTTCTTTTTTAGGTTACAGGAAATTTCTTAAGTTGAAGCTCAAACTGACAACGAATCATCTACATCAACAACTGCACCTCCTCCACTGCTCCTCTCTCCCAGGGTGTCCCCCTATAACACATGTGTCAAACTCAAGGCCCGCGGGCCAAATATGGCCCGCCACGTAATTTTATGTGGCCCGTGAGAGCTTAAAAGGTTTGAGTGTTTAAAAATCAATAGGTCAAAAGTGTGCTTTGACCAAAAACTACATTTCCCACAATGCCTGTCGACTATGATACCCGCGATTTGACGGCTCACCGCCACTACACAGCAGTGTTTCTACATCAATGCCAACGAGTGGAATTGAGAAATAAATAATGATCCCAAAATGTCCAAGAAGAGAAAAGTTGATAAAGATGGAAGACTGTTTCAAGAAAGATGGGAAGGCCAATACAAGGAGAAAGACCGGTATGTCTTTTGTGTTACGAGGCGTTGTCTGTTGTCAAAGAGTACAATCTGCGGCGGCATTTTGACACCAAACACGGAGCTAAGTACGCAAAGCTAGCCTTCAAGAAAAGCAACAAATTGCCCAAGAATTAAAAGGCAAACTGCGGTTGCAGCAGAACGTGTTTTCGAAAGCCACAGCCCAAAATAAGGAGTATTACGTTTATTTCACATTACATTCGATTACATTTACTTACATTTATAAGTTACATCTGGCCCTTTGAGGACAGCCATTAGGCTGATGTGGCGCTCGGTGAAAATGAGTTTGACACCCCTGCCCTATGGCAAGCCGTTTTAACATTTAAAATCTGGGTTCGACTATCCGAAATTCGAATTTTGGCAAGGCGAAATGTGAGTTACAGATATCTTGAATTCAATTTCGTCTAGGGGAAATTACGTCACATTTGCCATTCATGTGTATTGGATGACTCATTTTGGATATCCAAAATGTGAATTACAGATATCTACAAGTGAATTTTGGATATCTGTTTTTTGAATCCAAGATATCTGTAATTCAGTTTCGCCTAGGCGGAATTCAAACTACAGATATCTTTAATTCGCCTCAATTTAAGATATCTAAAAATGTATTTCCGGATATCTTAAATTAAATTTCGCCTAGGCGAAATTCAATTGTAGATATCCATAAATACATTATTAGATATCTTAAATTGAGGCGAATTAAAGATATCTGTAATTTGAATTCTGCCTAGGCGAAATTGAATTAAAGATATCTTGAATTCAAATTACAGATATCCAAAATTCATTTGTAGATATCTGTAATTCACATTTTGGATATCCGCAATGAGTCATCCAATACACATGAATTGCAAATGTGACGTAATTTCGCCTAGGTGAAATTGAATTCAAGATATCTGTAATTCACATTTCACCTAGTCAAAATTGAATTCAAGATATCTGTAATTCACATTTCACCTAGTCAAAATTGAATTACAGATATCGGAAATTCGATTTTAGGATAGTCGAACTCGGCTTTTAAATGTTAAAACGGCTTGCCATAGTCCCCCAGGGCTCACTGCTTGGTCCCCTCCTCTTCTGTCTCTTCATTCTTCCACTCGGTAACATCGCCGCTCTACATCTCCACCAAAACCATCTCTGATGCAGCCCACTCCAATCGGGAATTGTTTCTCTTAATTCTGTAAATTATCTTTGATCATTTTGAAAAAGCATTTATTATTGATGATAATTTTATTATATTAAACATACTGAGGTGAACTCCAGCTGTTTGTATCAACATCCTGTAGATTTCAGGGTTTTTTTTCACTGACATTTAAAAATGACGCCATGTATGATTGAGACCGACAGCTCTCCTCAGGTTAGAGGATCACAAACTTTGTGTCTGGATGAATTTAACTGAACAGATAAATAAACGTCAGCGCGGTTAGTGGAGTCAGGTTGATGCCACGTACGAAGCCAAAGCAGTCAGAGGTCGTCTTCGCTAGCTCTGCACATCCCCCTCTCCTCACCCCATTTGTATCTGACAGATTGACACCAGGGTGTGTGTGTACGTGTGTGTGTGTGTGTGTGTGTGTGGAGCAGTGCTACGGGGGCTGAGGCGGAGGTGTTGATCAGTGAACTGAAGCTGTGTGACTCATCCCTCCACCACCACCAGCAGCTCCACTGAACAGCTTCCTCCGACTGAGCCCTGACATCCACAGCTAGATATCATCAATCATCAGGTTCAAGTCCTCCTCTAATCCCAGCCGGGTCATCTGTACACGACAATCCAGCCCCGGCTGAGTCTTCTGCTGTATTATGTCAGGATACAGTGAACAGGCTGCTTCTGTAGGAGCTGGTGTGAAGAAACGAGTCCTCCTGGGTCTCTGACAGATGGTCCGACCCTGAACGTGAACGTTTTTATCTTCTTAAGACAAAAGAAACAACAAAATGAGACCAAACCGTCTGTTCTGGAGCAGTTTACAGTCTTTGATGCTGAAAAACGGATGTGAAAGTAGCCATGATGACTACTTTTTGGTTTAGTAGCGATGATGTCGTCTTGGTGATGTCATCACTGATTCCTGGGGTTTTGTGGAGCCCTATAATATTAGAGTTGCTGGTTCCAGATAAATTATGGCTAATCCGGGACGTTGAGCGGTAGAGTCGATGCTTTAAGCCTCCATCATGTTCACCTGCATGTCAGATTGGCCACGCCCCTTTGCTATCCATAATTAAGCGCCACTTTTTCCCTGAAGTTATTCTCCGGGTCTACATTTATAGCTCATCTTCTGGAAGTTTTTTTTCTCCAGCTGTAACTTTTATTTACCCACTTCGTTTCCGTTTATCACTCAGAAACCGGATGTGTAGTTAACGGCAATAATTCATCAATAAAAAGAGTCGGACCCTCGCTCGTGACTCTTTGAAGCTGAACCCAACATTGAAAGACTTTTTGCAAAGCTTGCAGTATGCAGACGCCTGTCCTAGCCAGTCCCTGAACTGGGGGTCTTCAGTCCACTCACTTTTGAATTTGGACCGTCTCTCTGCGATTGTCCCTCACTCCTGTAATAAGAGGACAACACACCTTTGAAACAGACTGTCAGACTGATCGCGGTTTAGGTCTTTGCACATTGAGTCCGTCATTTTCAGACGCGTGTTTTGGATCCGTTAAAAAGAAAAGTCAGACAAAGACGTCTGAACACTGAACCCCACGAGTTTCTCTTTCTATTAATTGTAAAAAAAATTGCAGTACGATAAAAATGGAATCACGGAGGAGTGATCAAGAAATTGATCCTGAGCAGCAGCTGTCTGTGTGTTTCGGGTAGGCACACACACACACACACACACACACACAAGTCTTCATTCATCATCTAAACAGCCTGAAATCTCAGCAGACATTTCTATCATTGCTGAATTAACCTGCCAGTTAAATTAAATGATGGTGATGATGTTACAAGTAACCTACGGTGTCTCTGAATGGTCAAAAAACCCTCGAAACGATCTGGATGGATCCAGGAAAAAAAAAGCAGAAAATTGAACCTGTTCTGGAAAAATTATGATGGACGAAAGTTTCAAATTTCAAATTTATTTTCTAACGTGTCAGTTTCAGACAAAAACATCAACAAAAAGACTCTGCGTGCGAAGGCCTTAATGCTAATTTAGCCGTGTTAAATCACAGTAATTTATGCTAACAGCAGGAGGAGAAAAAACGCTCTTCAACTTCCAGCTGCCAGTTTAGTCTCAAGGCGTTAAATCCTGAAAAGTCACAAAATGTGGTGACCGTCAGGTGGAAGCATTGGGTTGCAGTTTCCAGGACGTTCAGCACTTTGGCTTTTGGAGCCAGCCCCCAGTGGACACTCAAGGAACTGCAGCTAGTGCACTTCATCTGGCTCTAATCCTCAGCACTGAAGGGTCCTGATTGATGGGCACAACCTAAAGCCAGAAAGCAGGAAAATGTTCACTGATGTAACATATCAGATGAGAAGATCGCTCGTTTTTCAATCTCGCCGCTCAGATTAGTAACCAATACTGGAATGGAAGGATGCAGTGATCCCACTCTGTGCTCCTTTGGCATCCTTTAGCAGACTTAGCCCCTCTATACCCTTCAGTCCTTTGAGGAAAGGACTCATTGCTCATAGCTGGCAGTAAAACTGAATCCAGGCCTGCTTTGAAACAAACATGAGGTTGGATGTTCAGGTCGTGATGCTTCAGGAACTTCAGGAAAGGCCTAATTTGGTCCAGGAAGTTCAGTTTACCTCAGAGTAGTACTCGCCACTCCAACCTGTTCTGGATCAGTTCAATCGACCACAGCAGGACCTCATCTGATGATGATGATGATGGACTGCAGTACTTCTGTAATGACCCCAACATGTTCTTACTGACACCCCCCTGTGCTGGCACCCTGCTGTGCTGGCCTCATTTGACTAAAGGAGGGCAGCTGATCTCATTAAGCCAAACGGGGTCTGAAAATGGCCCCACGGTGACTGACAGCTTGGTCACCCCACATGTGTCGCCTGCTGGAGCACATGATGCTGTCATGTTCACTGAGCAGCTCCAGCTTCTGAAAAGTCTGGTTTCCATCCAGTCGCTTTCGACCAACATTTGACCAAGACGCTGAGCTTAAAGTTGCTTCCATTAACGAATTAATGTAAGTAGTGCTGAAGTCTGTTTATTGAAGCCTTTATGGTTAGCGAAGTGAGTGTTAGGAGGAGAAGGAAGAGCAGAGAGGTGGAACACACAGAGAAGAGAAGCTGAAACTGAAGAATCGCCCACATGGTCCATAGCAAAAACCGTCGCTGAGCAGAGCCTATAACACCAACTATAACGGTTATTCCATTCTGCAAAAAAAAGACCAAAAAAAAGACCAAAAAAAGGTAAAAATCTGACGGGAATGTTCTGTAGTGAACTCAGACTAAGGTTTGTAATATAAGGCTTAAATTTTTTGAGGACAATGTGGAGTTCCCCAAGGCTCGCTTCTTGGTCCCCTATTTTTTCTCTTTCTTTGTGCATTCCCAGAGTCTGTTCTTAGTATATATAAATAATCTTTCCATATCTATGCTGATGACACTCAGCTGTACTTGTCTTTGAAACAGACAGATATCCACATTCATTCATCCCACAGCTTGAAAATCTAAATGAAATCAGGGCGTGGATGGATTTTTCCTCAAGCCAAACATGAGCCAGACAAAAAAAAGTCATTTTTTGACCCAGGGTCAAGTCTTTTTATCCTCTAATAACGTCATAAAGATGCATGTTTTTGTCACAACTCGTCTTAATTCTGGTGATAAACTTTACGGTAGTGTTAGCCGAGCTTCGTCTGCTTGACGAGCTGCGAGTTTTCCGTCCGTCAAGAGAAAATTCAAATTAAGCAGAGCTGTGAACGAGGCCGATGGCATCGTAAATGATGTTTGTTGATTTAATTTGAAGGGGGGTGAAAAAAAAAGCTGCCTGCTCACCTCCTCTTCTGTTTACATATGCAGAAAGTAAGCAACGTGTCATCATCCATCATTAGGAATCATCAATCAGGCTACGGCTCCATGTTTGTAATAATAACAGCCTGAAATCTGACTGCTGTAATGAAGAGACAGTTTTTAAGGAACCATTATGCTATAGCTCCATGCTGTGCTAAGTGCAAATTAATTCTTTACAGCTCTATAACCCAGTGTGGGACTCGGCTTCCTGCCAGGCACACGGCTGACTTGTATTCACTTTGACATTCGAGAGACAGATTTAGTTCTTCTGGGTCTCCAGAGTGAGAGAGTGCAGGTCTTTGGATGTGATTTCAAAGTGAGGCAGAAATCAGAAAAGTTGTGTTGACGTTTTAATGTGCTGACATTTTACTCGTCACTGCATACAGCTCCTTTGTCAGTGATTAAAAGACATAATGACACTTTTGGGTGAATTTTCAGCCTTCACATCCTTAAAGGAAATGTACTCTGACTTTAAGATGGTATTTCTAAGTTTAGACGCATCTCGGCATATTCTCTGCTGTATCTCCGTGTAACACAGTCGGCTGTAACTTATTGAGGATATCACTGAGGAGGAGGTGTGGAGGAGTTTCTGAAACGTGTCCAGTGCAGCGTGGCTCAGAGTCGTTGATTCTCCGTTTCTGCCATATTGCTTGAAAGCTCGCTCTCCTACTTTGTTTACTGTCATCTTACAAAGCTGAATAATGAGCTTCCAGCTCTTTTCACTGAGCAGTATTATTTGGCTTAGCTCAGCAGTACAAGCCTTGGCTCCACAGAGAGGCATCAATTAGAAGCACCAGTACCTTGAATCTGCACTGAAACGGGAAGAAAGAAAGACGTTCATATTTGAAATGTAAACATTTAACGGTGCTGAAGGAGGTTGAGTTTGTTAGCAAACATCTCACCAGGGTTTCTGCTAAATGATTTAACCAGACCCTTTACTATACATTACCTTAACAAGGCCTGTGTTTGTTTTGGAAATGAATGGAGATCGGATCTTCTTTTTAACACTACTTTTCTTTGTTCAAGACGACTTTTTACCAGATGCAACGCAACAACAAGTAAACTTTGTCAGTTTGTTCTGGAGTTTAGCAGACGGTGCTCTGAGACGTATCTGTAGGCTAACGTGTAACGTTAGTGAATCCTTCTGTCCTGCTCATCGACCAATCAGAGCTAACGTGACCTCACTCTTCATTTTATTGACAGACTCTCAAGTTTGATCAGATCACTGCAGAATAACTGCTGCATGTGGGCTGGAATGAACATCATCACAAACAGGTTAACCTGTGCTTCAGCCTTTAGCTTGTGTTTTAGCCTTTAGCTTGTGTTGTAGCCTTCAACTTGTGTTTTTCAGCCTTTAGCTGGTGTTTTAGCCTTAAGCTCATGTTTTAGCCTTTAGCTTGTGTTTTAGCCTTGAGCTCATGTTTTAGCCTTTAGCTTGTGTTTAAGCCTTTAACTTGGGTTTTTTAGCCATTAGCTTGTGTTTTAGCCTTTAACTCTTGTTCGAGCCTTCAGCTCGTATTTTAGCCTTTAACCTGTGGTTTAGTGTTTAGCTTGTGACAGTAGTAGTTGTGAGTTCAGCTCGTGTCTTAGCCTTTAGCTCATGTTTTAGCCTTTAGCTCGTGTTTTAGCCTTTAGCCTGTGCTCTCTCTCTCTCTCCTGTTTCTCTTTCTTCTTCTCTTCTGTCCTTTTTCTGTCTGTCAGTTCAGCTCCAGTCTCCACCATCTCTACTAAATTAATCACAGAAATCGTTTTCAGCAGAGACAAACTCAGATCTCTCTTCTCTCTGATAAACTTCATCAGCTGGCGTGGTGTTGTCATGGAGACTTCAACGTGCTGTAAATCAATCCGGTCCTGTCTGACCCGATCAGGAAGCTCAGAAACATCATTTATCAATAACCTGTATTGGTGCTGATAATCTGATTGGAAGTTGTGGATCAGGATCAGGCAGAGATCTAGAAGAGAGACTTTTTCAGGATCACTCAGAAAGTCCTCACAGAGACTTTGAGCCCTGAGACTCTGAGCGAGCCTCAGTATAATGTTATCTCTGTGATAAAGAATAAATAAAATCTGACTGGCTCCTTTAAGAACATCACATCAAGAACGTGATTCTTCTGGGACCGAGCTCATCAAGCTGACTCACTCACAGCTCACAGCTCACACATCACTATTGTTGCTGTGAATCTTTGGGCACGTCTGAGAGTCGTGGAAAGATGTTCGTCCTTTACTTCCCTCTGTGGCTGAAAGGACGATGAAGTGGTGCAGCACAAAGTCGGTCCAGTCACCACCAGATATAATCCAAGAGGTTTTAATGTTCCCAGACTGAACCCTGCAGACCTGCTGCTGAAATAAAACTAAAATATAAATATGAAGACTTCATCTGCATGTTTTTTTATTATGCATGCAATTTTCACCTGGGAACCATCAGAGTATTCATGGTGAAATAAATGTGTGAAGGGTTCAGGGAGGTGTCACTGCGTGGGATAGCTGCTCGGTTCAGGTGTCTGTGGAATATGTGCGCTGCATAGAGAACAGCTGTGTGAGGAGATAGCGTAAGTCCCTGTCACCGACATGACCTGAAGTGATCGTCTCAGGGATTTCCTCTCACCTTCTGCCCTCACACTCCTGAGACACAGATCGACTGTTTTGACAGGCGGTATTTTTTTTTCCAGTGGATTTGGTGTCACTGAAAGCTGAAGACTGACAATCAGGCGGAGCATTCGCACTCAGGTCTGCACTGAAGCTGCCAGTCTTCCTTTTAAGAGTAAAACCCACGTCTGGCCACTTCAGCTGAACCCCCAAATATGCAGCAGAGGCCGCTGACAGCCGAGATCAAGCAGGAGCCGGCTCTTTGTAGTCGCTGAGAATCTACATATTTACTTTGTGTCTTTCAGATCCAGCCTGCCGCCGCGTTAAAAGGACAATGTCACCCGTGCAGACTAAGTGTGGCACTCAATTTCCTTCAAAGGAGATCCGGGAAGATTCATTGAGGGACATCCATTAAAGTGACATCCCACATCGCTGGGACAATGGAACGATTTAGCGCTCCATCTCCATGAGAGCCGAGCAGACAGTGAACCATGGGTAATAGCTGCCTCAGAGGCGGGCGGCAGGTCAGCAGGTGTGTGATGTTCTCTTCTTTGGACAAGGCTCTCACTCCGTGTATCTGAAAGTTTCCCCCCGATCACGTACTGTACATGATTCAGCGCTGACAGGCGCAGCAGGGGGGGCGAACAGGCTGCATGCAGGAGGTGTTCCACTTAAATCAGCAGGAGACGTTTGTGCCGCCATGAAAACAGTGATGTCACACGTGTGTGAGCAGATATATAAAACCAGGTCACGGCTGGACTGTTGGAAAAATGACCTACAGCATGTCAAATCAGTCTGACACCAAAATGAGTTTTTATTTTTGCACCAAAACTTCAACTCGTGCTGCGACACGTGACAACATAGAATTATCATCACAGTCAGTTTAAACACCTCTTGTGGCCTGTTTTTAATTGGAGGGTCAACCGCCAGGATCGACTGCACTTTAACAACTCGACCACGTCCTCTCCGAACCTCAGCCATGAATATTTCATGTGCAGATAATGCTGAAGTCTTTTATTGACAATAATGAGGCTAAATGTGATTCTGACTTTTAATATATCAGCATGTTTGGCTGTGGATGAGGTTGAAGAGGGATTTTAATTTCAAGTCTAATTTCTGAACTTTGGTAAAATAAAAAATTGTTCACATCAAATTTCAGTTCCATCTTTTGCCGTAATTTCTCCTTGACCTGAAGAAGAATCTGCAGCTCAGATAATCCTCTGAGGCAGGGGCGGACTGGGGCAAAAAAGAGGCCCGGGAGTTTAGTACCTGACTGGCCCACTCAGGGGCCCGGGGTGGCGGCTGATGGCGGCGAATGATGGCGGTGGATAAGGGAAATACACAAGAGATACCGTCAGATCTTCAGCTATTTTATTAGTGAATCAGCTGCCATGTTGATGTTGGTTGACGCCACTGAGCTGAACTCGACAAACAATGACGTTTGACATCTAAACTAGCCTTCATGTGTTGTGCTAAAAGTTAACAAGCTATCACATTAGCATATAGCTTACCTCACTAGCATCCCCCCGGTCACGGTGTCCTCCTCCTCCTCCTCCAAACGTCATCGGCGATGCCGCCTCCTCGAGAGCTGCAGGTGATGCTGTAAATGTTGACACCCTGCTGCTGCATTAATACTGGTGAATATATCTGGAAGTTTTTTGCTCTTGGCAGCATCTGCTTGTAGCGCCTGTCTCTTTTTCTCCGCTCCACCTTTCCTTTTCTTATCCATGTTTGCAGATTGATTGATTGATTGACACATGCAGAGGGAGGAGGGGCCGCGGCCCTCGGCCTTCGGCTGTGATTGGCCCACATGGTGATTGACACACCATGTGGGCCAATGTTGATTAGCCAGACACTAAAGAAATGGTAAACCAGCGGCGGAGTCTTTTTTTTTTTTCCAGTCTTGGCCGTACCGGCCCACTGAGGCAGCGGGAACCTCCCGATGGCCAGTCCACCCTTGCTCTGAGGTTTGGGGTAAAAAAACAGTCACTGCTTCAGTTTGGCCCAAGAGTCACATTTTTTTTTTCTCTAATACTGAAAAAAAATCTAAGAATCCTCTCTTTCAAAGAGATAGTCTACAGAAGCCCAGAGGGTCAACTACACAAACATTTGTCACATCAAATAAATAATTAAATAAATAAAAATTTCAAACTTCAAAACGAAATGTAAAATCTGTCAATAAGCACATAAAAAATGTCAAATAACTTCATGACATGCAAGAAGAAAAATGTTACAAAATGAAAAAAAATTTCATAGAATAAAAGTTAACAAAAACTAATAATTTTGCCTCAGGCTGAATATCTTGTTTTATTTTTGTTTTGTTTTTTTCAAAGAGTTTCATGAAACCTCATTAAAACAAAATCTGATTAAACAAAAACATTTCTTGCAAAAGTAAACATAACATGGGAAAACACTTTACAAAATTGCAAAAAAAAAAAAAAAATTTAAACAAAAAGTTAACCAGACAAAAATATCAGTAGACTGATTCGTTAATGTACTGACTTTTTTAAAGTTTGGTTGAATATTTTCTTGTTTTCTGAAACTGATTTAACAGGATGTCATCAGATGGTCGCGTTGTGACAAATATTTTTGCATTTTGTTTTATAGTTCGTTAATTATTTTTGAGAAATACTTCAGCATTTTAAAACATTTTACAAAAAAATTTTTTTTACATTTTTTGAAACATTTTGCACGTTCAGTGAAATTGTTTTTTTGTATTTAGCTGAAGGTTTTTCAGTCTTTTTAAAAAAAAAATTTTTGATGTTACATGATATGTTTCTGTGCTACGAACTTTTTGGGGCATTCGATGAAATGAATGTGCATTTGTTTTGATTTTTTTGCAGTGACCCTCAGGGCTACCGTAGCTATCACTGAGCTCTCAGTGCTTTGTGTGAGAGTCTTCCTTTAAAATCTGCTCAGATTAACTGTATAAATATAAGAACTGTTGACTGTAAGTAGAAACCAAGAGATTCTAGAGAACAGGACACAAACTGTAATCCTGGTGTTGAATCAGCTCCTCTCTCATCCTGCTCCGTTCTTCCTCCCTGTAGTTATTCTGTAGATTTACAGAATCATCCTGCTTCTGCTTTTTGCAGCTGAGGATAAAACAGACACCCGTCTTTGTGTTTGCAGCGTTTTCAGCTCATATACCAGATTTAAGGGTTTCAAACCTTAAAGCAAACAATAACAAAACCTAAACCCAGGTTTGTTTTCCACCAAGTACCTGAGTATAATGTTTCCTGTCTCCCTGCTGTCAGCGCTGAACTGATGCTTTCTCTCTCTCTGGTTTCTGAAGCTCACACCATCCTTGTGTGAACCTACACATGTCAGCATTTATCCCGTCTTTGGCCAGATCTTTTGGCTGCGTGAGCCACACGAGCATCACAGACGCATCTGTCTTCATCTAGTCCACCATATGCGTCCCTCTGTCACATGACGCTGTGTTAGATTCTGAGGAAGTGACTGTTTTGGGCAGTGGGGAGTGAAATGTCTGTTACTAGTCACTCTGGCAGGCGGCTGGTCTCTCTGGGGCTCAGTTTTTCTGTATCTTCAGGGTCTCAGAAGCAGCATCCTCCTCTCTGAAGCATGTTTCTCTCTCTGTGAGGCGACTGGTCGAGGCGTGAGAGCCAAACGTGCTGCCTCCACAAACACAAGGTTTAAGTTTGAGATAAAAACACTTCAGTTTACGGACGATTCACAGCAAACAAAGTAAAATCAAATGTTTTGGTTCAGGTTACATTTTTATCTCTGTCCATCAGTCATTTTTATTCATACAGCACCAAACCATTGTCTCATAAGAGAGGGATAGGAAGGTCTTTGGCTGGTTGGGCTTCAGGATCAAACAGGAAGTTGATTTTGGTCCTTACTTACCGTAAAATACAAAATATAGGTACCATTGTTTTTGATCTGTCCTCCCCAGTGACTGTTCCCAACAGCAATGTGCAGTTTCTGTGCAGCTGCGTGGCTCATTTGGGTATCATGTATTTTCACCATGTGTGATTTGTAATCCAGTTAGCTTCCAGCGCATTGGCTAAGCACAGCTTTGACCATCGTATTGATCGACTGACTGCCCACAGTTCACCAAGAGTCCTGCCCCCCTTACCCCTGCTGCTGACGCGTCTTAAAGGAGTATTTTACAGCAGAAGAAGAGCTCTGTGAGGTTACTGTTTTACTGATGTAACCAAGTTAGGAATGGTGAGGGACTTCTGGTGTTAGCAATAAAAACCCAACAACGCCACCCAAGGAACCCTATTTTAACTCTGACCCCTTCAGCAGAGGGTTTCCCCTTTAAACACAGGAAAGTCCACAAATGAATACAAAGACGTGTTTAGAAAAAATACAAATATATGATCTTTATTTTATTCACAGCAAAGTTAATTTAAAAACAATTTTAATAAATAGACGCGTGCAAACCAGCAGCTGGAGGTCACTGTGGAAAGAAGGCAAACATGACTGGTAAACTGATCAGGCTGAACTTAGGAAAAAAGAAAGAAAATAGAAACGCTACACATCTAATGGAAAATAGAAATGACTGTTAAATACAAGGAAACAAGGAAAAAGCCTGCAGCCACTGCACGGCCTCCTAACACAGCCCGGACCAGATCGAACCCAAACCGTTACAGAGCAGCGTCTCCTGACAAACCCTTAATGAGCAGCATCTTAACTCAAGAAAAGAAAAATTAAACTTCACACAAAACGAACCAAAAAGAAGCAACGGAAGGTGCAAAGGAAAACGACAAGAAACTAAAAAGAAAAAAAACAAAAACAAGGACAAGAGCAAGACAACAGTGGCAAACTATAACAAAAAGCAGAACATTAGCCACTGACAACAAAATCACTCCACAGAAATGCTGCAAACAAGTCTGTACCTCGGCTGTACACGTCCTCACGTCGACATTACATCCACACTATAGACCCACCACCTCTGCTACAAGCAGCCACACGAACAATGCCCTGGGATGAGAAGTAGAGTTATCGTAATGTTTTTATCATAAGTTACATGCAACAAAAGCTCATACCTGTTCCTCATTGGGAAACACACAGAGGACAAAAGGTGTTCCGACCGGTAAATATATCCCCCAGGAGGCAATGCGTGTGCCAATGATCTGTTCCCAACGAGCCGAACCAGCCGGTTACACTTGAAAGTAGAAAACTGTCGGGCGCTGAGTGGATTCAGCAGCACATACCCTACATAAAGACACCATCGTCTTTATTACATCGGTCACTTGTTTGTCTCCTGGCCCAGCCCGTCTTTCCCAACTCTCTAGTTCCTGTTGTCCTGGTCTGCATCACTACATGTCCTGATAGTCAAAGATGCATGACGACCAATGAAATTTCCGATCGCATCGACTCATGTAAAGTCACTGATGCTGGTGTTTGCACTGGCTCTCATGATGGAGCATAATTAACAAGAAGTCCCAGAGACCATTAACCCTCTGCTGTGTGAATACACTAAATGGACCAATCCAAAACCAGAACAAATAAAGTAATACAATAATAATAATTACAAAGCCTAACGTACTTAATCTAACTGATCAGTGGGAAATTAAATGACCATGTGCATATATTCTTCTTCTGATACTGATGTCCTGATTCAGTCACCTCGAGGGTTTTCAACAGAGAAACGTGGAAAACGGATCAAAAAGTTTCTGTTTGCATAGTTTTTTTTTCATAACGTCACCCCTATTTTTGTTTACATCTTTTACAGTAATGGATGAAATATGCTTTTGTGAATAGTTTTTATGTCAGAAGGCATTTCACCACCTCTTTACAGTGTTTTGTGACCCAAACTTAAGAAACCAATGACACGTAGTATGTAGCTCACTTTTTTGTCTTACACCATCTTGGTTTATTGTTATTGTTTTTACCTTGGTTTTTATTTTTCCATGGTATGATTTATTTTATTTTTATAGATGTATCTTTTAATGAGCCTCGCTCTCATTGGTGGAACCGTAGAACTGCTTAAATCATGTTTCGGTGTCCTCATAGAGTCAAAGTGGACGGATCCTCTTGCTGCAAAACAAATCGACCTCCAGGTTTAAATAAAGTTACCTTCAAACCTTCATACCTGCACACACTCCAAAGTTTAGAGGTTAAAACCTCTGCTCTCAGCTGATTGGTTAACTGAATCCGGGTTTTCTACTTTGAGTGTTTGAATGAATTTCATTGGTTGTTTTGTTTAACTAAGGTTTGAATTCACTTCTTTGCCTCATGAGAAGCACTCAAAGTAAACTATGAACAGAGTCGCACCAGAGATCAACTTTACTTTGGTTTAATTCTCTTTGTTTCAAAGGACGTCAGATTAGAGCTCTGCGTTAAATGGATTAACAGCCTATCACCTGGTTCTTAAGTCATTTTTATTTAATTTTAATGAATATATTTTGCCTCTGTACTTGTGATGAGTTGTTTGAAGGTTTGAACTTTCTTTGTGAGTAAAAACATCAACAGTAAATGAGTAAAGTGGAACTCGATCCTGCACCTTTTCTTGTGTTGTTGAAGATTTTACCTGTTTTCGACTGAAAAGTCGCCTCAGTGGCTAAAAAGGTGCAGACGCTGATCACTCTGAGTGAGCTGTTTAATGCACTCACTTTAGTGTTATTTCATTACCCGCACTTTTTCTTTCAGAGCAGTTTCCTTCTTTCCTCCGTCTGAGGTATTTGTTCAAACCCGAACAGGAAGTGAGTGAAAGGCACAGCAGCAATCCAGTAAAAGTTCTGCAGGAGAAAAGAACAGCGTTTGACTCTTTCTGTAGTAAAAGCTCTTAGCGTAGTACTCGGCCCATTCCGGCTCTAAAGTATGAAATGAAATAGAAAATTCATGCCCAAAGGAAACGAGTTGAAGCGTGGAGAAACATTCGTAATAACTTCCTGAATTTTCCACGTATGACTCCAACTCTTAATGGCAGACGTGTTCAGAGCTTTTTCTTCAGATGGAAAACTGGAGTTCACTTAGTCACAGAGAGGTGAATCTTAGGCCAGCGCGTGTGTTTTCCACCCTGAGCAGATTAAACTCCCCTCTGTCAATATTAAAGGCTCATCTGAGGAGGTTTGAAGCAATTGGCACATCAGTCTGCAGGATTTCATCACGGCAGCGTGAGGGAAATAAGGTTACAGCCTCCCTGTTGTCCTCTCCCAGCCGTGGAGATCTTATTGCATGTTTGCATCGGGTTTCAGTCAGCTGAACGCTCGGCTTTATCAGATGGAAAATCTCTTCATTAGGATGTTTCTCCTTTTCAATAGACCTAATGGGTCCAACATTAAAACTCATCCATAAACCTTAGCATGGCTCACAAACTGCTGGTACGGAAAGTTTCCATCTCGGATCTAATTCACGGAGCTGAGGGCGAACTTTAAAGAAGCTGTTTGCAAAAAAAAGGAATTTAATTCAGTCAGAGAGCGATCATCTGAAATGTTTTTAAGACGTTAGTTGTTGAATCCACCCTGGAGGCCTCCGTAATCCAGCTCTGTTGAAACACAGCGGCGTAGGAGAGGAACAGCTCCGCTCTCTCCTCGCTGTATCTGTGTTTACATCTTCAGATAAAGAGGAGCGAGCTTCCTTTGCTGTCGTCCTTAAAGGCTTCGTGTTTCAGCAACAAGGAAAAATCAATTCAGGGAGCGTCCACGTGGAAGAGAGAGAGTCCACTCCTCTGACGTCTCAATGGTACGGCTCAATCTCTGAGGTGAATTAGTACACTGGCACTTAAAGAGCTGGTGTTAGATGGACATTATCCTCCTCTTCTTTTTTCTTTAAGGGATTCAAAGTCCCTTAACTTCCTCACACTGAAGCAGCTCTCGTCTGCTCTTATCTCTGCACCTCCAGCAAATCTCCGCATACAGAGCACAAATAGCTGTGATGTTAAGGGTAAATGTAGGGAGAAGCGTTCATTCAGAGTCAGAACCACTCACTACACTCCTGTTCTGCAGGATGAAACCAGTCCAATAAATTGCTTTCCATAGGGATGAAATGTACAGTACACCTCGCCGCTACACCGCACAAGATCGCTCACTCGTGGAACACACTCCTGTGATTAATAACCCCACAACTTCCAGGCTGTTTCCAAGTGCTTACAAGATCAAATTTGCACTCCTCTGCCCCCCCTTTTTTTTCCCCCCTTTTTATACACCTCAGGTATTTTGTTTGGCAAGCACACGAGACGGCTCCCATTAAAGCAGCCCGCCACTGTAAGTCCATTAGACTGCTGCGTGCATACATCACCATAAACTGAAGCGAGAAGAGCCGCACACCAGGAAACTTAGCGGTTCTTAAAAAGTGACAACTCTGTGCCGGGGTAATCAGGAAGCAATGACCTAAATCCCATCACGCTTTTATGATCGCTCACAGTCCATCAAGCGCTAAGCTTTATTACATCTGATGGACAATCTCACCGCCGTGTCACAGAAAGCCGGATTACTGGAACAAGTTATTTCCTTCATCTGCTCTTTAGTTTTGATTTATTGTTTCTCTTTTTTTTTTCCAGGAGGTTGTTTTTATCATTTCAGATGATACGCATTTGATTTTATTACAACTTTCAGCTGCGAGTTCACTCGTGTGCTCAGACACAACCCTGAAGCAGCTTCCTGAGTCATAAGGATGGTTCCAATGACTGCTTTCATCCCAAATATTTAAAGAGAGGGTATTCAAGCTTCACCATATTTTAAAAATGGATATAAAGTAAGATTTCTGGATGTTCAGACTGAGCGTGTGCAGATTTTCAGGTTGGCCTGTAGCTCCAGGGCCTCCAGGGGGGCTGGCCAATCACAGGGAAAGGGATTTGTGGAGCAGGGAGCCTTAAAGAGACGGTAACTACAACAAAGTGTTTCAGACAGAGGCTGAATTAAGGGTTTTCTTAAACACCAGGGAGAGGAAAAATAGAGATTTTTATGAGCCGTGAATCATGTGAAGCTTCCACAGACTAAAAAGAAAAAAGCAAAATACCCTCTCTTTAAGCTCCTCAAATAAGATGAACAACTAAAACAGACTATAAAACATTGAAATTGAGTATTATCAGCATTTTCAGCAGCCATCTACCCCAAAGCCTGTTACCGCTCAGCTCAAATAAAGTGACATACACGGCTTGTGTTACAGCTCGTTGTTGGATCAAGAGAGGAGAATTCTTCTCATCTTAGTCAACCTACACGACAATTTATCTTTGCAGTGTTCTTTCACGGGGAATTTAGATTCAAGAAATCAACATTTATTCGGCCACAACTCTCCAATGACATGTACAGTGTGTTAAGAGTCACAGCAGTTAAAATAGCCATATTGTTGGCAGTCAAAATCAGCTGCAGAGAAAAAAATTAAAGAGAGGGGTCCTGTGCTTTTTCTAGTCTTCATATTGTCCTTTTTGTGTACCCGTAGAAGCTTTACTTGATCTACAGCTCCGAAAACAAAACAAACAAACAAAAAATATTCTCGTCTTACCTTGGTGTTTTACAAAACACTCATTTCTTTCAGCTGCTGTCTCTTTAAGGCTCCTTGCTCCACAAACCCCTTCCCTCTAATTGGCAGACCTTGTTGTTTGAGGCCCGCCTCAACCAATCACCTCATTATTTTTTTAAAGTCTTGTGATGTTTTAGTGCTATTTTTGTCTTTAATTTTTATTGGTTTAAATTATTATTATAATTATTTCTAGAACGAGGCATTTTGAGCAGGCAGGTTCAGGGATTTCTGTAACGGATCAATATGTAGAGGTTTGAACATCCAACGTTATTACTTTATGTCTATTTTTAATTTATTGGAAAGCAGAATACCCTCTCTTTAAAGAGCAGAGAGAGTGAAACCAAAACTTTGAAGATAAACTACTTTGCTCAACAGGAGGCTAAAAACAATGTTGTTACCTGGATACTTTCTATCAAACAGCCCAAAACAAGACTCGGTGTTTGGAGAGGTGAGGGAATAAATACCTGAACAATCGCCGACACATGTTTCAGCTCAGACAGACGGACGGCGTGCTGCACCATGGCGTCCATGTCAACGGGTTGTAAGATGATCGAGCTTCTCTGAATTTCACTGACGAGTCAAACGTGTGCTCCTTTTTGTTCTACATAAAAAAAAAAACCTTCAGGAGTGATTTAGTTTTTCATGCAGGAATTAAAACAAAGGATTAATTTTTTTTTTTTTTTTTTTGACAGTTTTAAATGGAGAAAGATGAACACTGTTGGAATGACAATAATCCAAAGCAGATAATAACAGAGATTTTTAATGTCAGAATTAGGCAGATAGATGTTAGACAGTAATAATTACGGGTTTTAAATGTCATCTTATCTCTGCAGAGAAACTGGAAACACTCTATTAGCTGCGAACAAACCTGATTTGACACCGATTGTTCCGTCTAAATAAAATGGAGCATGAGAACTGTATGTCGACAAGAGAAGCTAACAACAGGTGCTGACGGAGACTCTCCATCATGTAATGACTGGAAGCAGTCAGGACACAGCGACTTGATTATGTTCTACCTCTCTGCCAGCCTCCTCTCCGGGGGAATGCTGTTGCTAGGGGCTTTCTGCTCACAGATGACCAGCGCCTTTTCATAATGGTCATCCTGCCAAGCATGTGATCCTCCTCTGGTGTAACAGGATCTGGGCTCTGAATAATACGTCTGTGTTCCCACTTCTCATCACAGAAACAATGACGTCCACACAGTTCACTCAGCAGGAGGAGAGATGCTCATTCTGGCTCGCTCAGACTCACCGGAGCTCCAAAAACTCTGCAGCTCTCCAAGATTCAGGGACAAAGGCAGACTGAATGCTGTGCAGAGTTACAAGCTCGAGCGCTACCTGTGCAGTGAAACACAGCTTTGAATCACACCTTTTGTGGACGTATGCTCCCTTAGTTTTATGATACTATAATCTGATAATTTTCTGCAGCTACATTCAAACCTGATATGAGGCCTAAATAAGACAATGATGCAGTTTGAAGTAGAAAAGATGTCTTCCTTGTTTTGAATTCTTGGCTGAGCGGGTGGAGTTTGCATGTTCTCCTCGTGCATGCTTGGATTCTCTCCAGCTTCCTCCCACAGTCTAAAAAACATGCTCATCAGGTCGATCGGTCACTCTTAAATTGCCCATAGGCAAGGGTGGGTGTGTATGTGAATGGATGCTGGTCTCTGCATGTTATGGGTAATGTGGGTGAGAGATCATTGAAGAAGGCGGATGAGTTAAAGCTTGTTTGAAGGTTTTTATGGGGTCAAATATCACAAGTGTCCCATGGGTGGCACTATTCCTATTACCCAAATGAATGTCTATATGAGTCCAGAGTGGGACTGTGCTCGTGTGCTAAATCTGGAACAGATCGGACAGTGTCTGAAAGATATTACTGTGCATTTCCAGAGGGTGGCGCTATTGCAGTAGCAGAAATTTGAGCATATGGATGTGTGTAGAGGTGGACCTTGATCACGTCTGTGGAATTTGAACCAGATTGGAGGTTAAATGAAGGAGCTACAATGAGTTCTTGGTTCATGGCAAGAAATCAGAGTTTGACGCGTCACTATGGACACAGTGTTTAACTACAGGACATGACCTGCCTCGTGATGCTTTATGAAGGCCTGAAAGGCATTACAGAGCAGAGTTTTAAAATGTTTATAAAAGGGAGGAGCTTTTAATCCGACAGTAAAACATGTGACTTCCTGTTGACAGTAGGGGGCACTGTCCTTTAAGGTGAAAAAAGCATTGAAAGTGAACGTGTGTGCATTTAGATATAGATCCAACATTGTATATGAGACCAATTCGGGTTTTCATTTTGCTGAAAAAAATTGTGAACTTTTGCCACACCCATTGAGTTAAAAAAAAAACCTTAGATAACTTTTAATCATCAGTGTTTTTAGTATGCATAAAAAAATAAATAAATTAGAGGATGATCCAAAAAACAAGTGGGACAAGTTCGTTCAAATACGTTCCCTATGAATCATCAAAATTGGATGTTTAACTCAAACTTCCTGATTAGAATTTAAGATCGTGGTAAGAGACTTTTTTTTAGGTCTAGCCATGATAGTTATGTACTAAAAAAATTCAGGACTGTCGCTCAAAATAGCCCAAGGGACTGCAGTTTTATCTCACTAGGGGGCAGTGTGGAGCATGTATCGACACAAAACACTGGAATCGTACATTTTGTTGCTGTGACTGAATTTTGTGGCGAGGTGTGGAAGGCATGCAATTTGGTGTTAAAGAGGGAGAAGAAACCTAAGGGTTTGTAGAGGGACTTGGACCTGATCCTCAGGCTCAGGCCCTAATGAACATATATGTGTATGACTGATGGAGGTCAGTCTTTAAGTATAATACTTACTGACTCCCTTTGAGGTAACGTATGTTTACTAAGATTGGCCTCTTTTATTCTTTGCCGGTTCGTTGACCTTCTTCCTCGTCTTCTCAGAGGTCATCCTCACCCACGACTCCACAGACCTGAAAATAGATGCTCTGTCACTGCCATCATGCGCTCATTATTCATTTCATTTTCTCTGCGAGTAAAACATCTATTTCTGAAAACCGCTGAAGCTTAAAACACAATGAAGTCACGCACACACACACACACACACACACACACACACACAGAGCGAGAGAATGACAAACAAAGGCGCTGATAAACGTCGCCTCTCCTCAGAAATGTCGTGTTTGTGTGAATGTCTGCTCTAATGAGACGGAGTGAAAGAAACCAGATCCAGCCTGACTTGACGGAAACAACAGAGCCGAGCGCTGCATCAAGTCAGTGACGTCTTTGACTGTGAAAGAACTGCTTCAGCATCATCTCAGCGCTCTGTACTCTGACAGCTTTCTTATTTTTACTTTAAGGCATCATCACAAAATTCAGTACTTTTTTTTTTTTAACTCTTTGACAAACAAACTACAAAAACATGAGGCGCTTCTTACCTCAGGGCATCTAAACAGACTCCAGAGACTTCATCCTTCATCTTTTAAATGATCCATCACTTGACTAAGATGTTGTCACTTCTGTGCTTACTACTCAGGGAGTAAATGACTGATGCTATTAGAATTCATCCAGCAGATAATATGTTGCCCAAACACCCCATGGGATCCTGAGTTGTGAGTCACAGCTGTTAGCATGTCAGATTCCTCTGCTGCTGCGTCCTAACGGTGCGTCTGCGAGCTTCGAAGGAGTGTTTGCTTTGCAGATATCAGTCAAGCTGTGTGTCAGTGACGGCTTTCTGCAGACTGATGTGTTGTTTCTGTTAACGAGAGGAAACATTTGATTGGTCTATTAATCCATCAGTAAAATCTAAATTAGATCAAAGAGGCAGACGCAGCGTTCGTACATGGGTGACATCAGCAAAGCTAGTTCTGCTTTCAGCCAGATCATTTAAAGGTATCCTGGGAATTATTGATGGATAATCTGCTTTCACCCCTTTTTTTCCACAAAGTCACTTCCATGGTAAACTAGAAGCCTAATCCTGAACCAGTTCTTTGTGAAGCCTAAATGAAGCTCTTCCATCAGGGGCTCCTCCTCCTCCTCCTCCTCCTCTCATGTTTTTACCACAGACTGTATAAAAACAGACGTCGTCTCTGTGACGTCAC
>CM061146.1:1184620-1219620 GCA_030710495.1 Labroides dimidiatus | reverse complement strand
CCGCCGTCCTGTGAGCAAATTGTAAAGTAACAGCCTTTGACGGACAGATTGGACGGATGGTTTTTAGGTGGATTAAGAGTGACTGCTTCTGTCATTCCACAGAGATGACACCTCCTTTCCTCCCTCCTCTCCTCCTCCTCCTCTCTCTCTCCTGCTCCACTGGGGTTCATTCGTACTCGCCCCGGCTCCGTGCAGGCTTCTTCACCTTTTGCTTCAAACATGAATAAACAGCAACGCTCAAATCCCACTTAAGATTCTGAGCCCGGGCTGCCACTTATTTTCCAGAGGACTGGATCAAGAAAGGCCGAAAAGGCTGCTCGCAGGGACGGAGGCACCTCTGTTTCAATGCACGCCCTTGAAAACACAACAATAAACGCGTACTCCATCACTGTGCATGCTCGTGTAAGCTCCTCTGACGTTTCCCGGGGAAAAATATACAAGAACAAAGCTCATAAAGCGCTCCTCTACCCTTGGATTCAAGGTTAAGTGTTTGCATTGTGTGGAAAAACTCCTGAGGTTTTTCATTCAGCCTCCGGAGGTGAACGCTGGATCCGATGGCGACGTCTCCTGTTGCTGAAAAGTCTGATAACCGTCCTCTGTTCACGGTAATTAGATCAGGAAATGTGCGTGTAATAGTGTCTGATTACTGATGGTTACTAACCCACTATTTAATCAAACTCAGACACTAATTCACATTTGATGAGTTTATATGAGCCGAATGCAGGAGCAGATTAAACATGTTCATCCCTCACTCCTTCTCCTCCTGATGTAATTCATAATGCAGTTAGCCTGCTTTCATTAGCAGCTGGTCCGTCCTTCTCCTCAGATATGATGGTGGGAATCACCCTCAGGTAGAAATAAACTCTGCTTTTCTGCTCCAGTTATAACTCCAGTGAGGTTTGGATGTAAATAAAAACAGAATACAATGATTCATAAATCCTGTTTGACCTAAATTCATCTGAATTCACCACAAAGACCAGATATTTATTCTTCAAACTGATAAACTTTATTGTTTTTTTTTTGTAAATATTCACTCATTTTGAATTTGATGTCTGCAACACGTTCCTAAAAAGCTGGTTCAGGGTCAACAACAGACTGGGAAAGTTGAGGAATGCTCCAAAAACACCTGTTTGGAACATTCCACAGGTGAACAGGTTCATTGGAAACAGGTGAGGGTCATGAAAGTCTCCCTGAAAGGCTCAGTCGTTCACAAGCAAGGATGGGGGCGAGGTTCACCACTTTGTTAACAACTGCGTGAGCAAATAGTCCAACAGTTTAAGAACAATGTTTCTCAATGTGAAAGAATTGATGGGTTTGATCATCTACAGTCCATAATATCATCAAAAGATTCAGAGAATCTGGAGAAATCTCTGCACGTAAGCAGCAAGGCTGAAAACCAACACTGAATGCCCGTGACCTTTGACCCCTCAGGCAGCACTGCATTAAAAACCAACATCATTGTGTAAAGGATATTACCACGTGGGCTCAGGAAGACTTCAGAAAACCATTGTCAGTTAACACAGTTCATCACTACATCTACAAGTGACAGTTCAAACTCTACCATGCAAAGACAAAGACATATATCAACAACACCCAGAAACACCGCCGGCTTCTCTGGACCCGAGCTCATCTGAGATGGACTGACGCAAAGTGGAAAAGTCTGCTGTGGTCTGACGAGTCCACATTTCAAACTGTTTTTGTAAATCATGGACGTGGTGTCCTCCAGGCCAAAGAGGAAAAGGACAATCTGGATTGTTCTCAGGTCAAAGTCTCAAAGCCAGCATCTGTGATGGTATGGGGGTGTGTTAGTGCCCATGGCATGGCTAACTGGACCATCTGTGAAGGCTCCATTAATGCAGAAAGGTACATACAGGTTTTGGAGCAACATATGCTGCCATCCAAGCCACGTCTTTTTCAGGGACGTCCCTGCTTATTTCAGCAAGACAATGACAAGACACATTCTGCACCTGTTACAACAGCGTGGCTTCGTAGTAGAAGAGTGCAGGTACTAGACTGGCCTGCCTGCAGTCCAGACCTGTCTCCCATTGAAAATGTATGGAGCATTATGAAGCACAAAATACGACAACAGAGACCCCGGACTGATGATCAACTGACATATATCAACAGTTCAGTTAATCCTGTTCCTGCGCAGACGGAAACACTGAAGATACTAACTGAGCTACAAACATGGCTGTTAATCCTTGAACCTCCTTAACGTTTTGTTTTGTATCTAGTTTGGTCTGAAAAACCAACTCACTGATACGTAACATCAGAAAGAACTGAAATCCTGACGAAGACGTTCAAGCATTTAAATCACATTTACAGCCCGAAGCTGTGACGCCAAAGAGAGAACGAGGAGGAGAGAAGCAGCTGTGACGAAGACGTCCTGAGAGGTGCTGAGAAAAGTGAGAATAATTATTTTCCAATTGTAGCAGCAGCAGCAAAAAATAAACACTAACACACACACAAAAAGTCCCCACATGGAGCAGTGGGAGGGAGCCGGGTGAAGACTGCCTGCAGATGAAGAATGCTGGCGTGATGTTCATTCAGGTTGGTCATTTAAAAAGTCGCCCCGTTTTTTTCTGTCGAGGCTTTTTTACATTTGGGTCAGAGAGAAATATGAGAGTCATTTTTTATCTCACGACTGCCCCAGTACGCAGGACCACATCCTGAACCAGGACACGTGGACCTGTAAAAACAAACGATTTGAAACCACCGAGAAGCCTCATGTTAAACGTTTGTTTTGCTAATTTCAGAGCACTCACGCACTGAAAGCTCCAGTTTTTTTTTTAATGTTCCACCGTATGATTGTTGTTGAGGTTTTGTTTTGGCTCTTGGATGACTCACACACACACACTCACACACACACAGAGGAAACAGGAGAACAGCCCTGAAGTCTTGGCTCTGACGTCCTCGTTGCGCACTATAACACGATTTTCTCGGCTGTTTGAAGCAGCAACTTTTCGTCCTTTTTGGCACCATCCGTCAGCCCTTCTGGTTGATACCCTCACCTTATTGCCCTCCTTTTCAAATGGCCTCATGGGAAATCTACAGCAGCGCTGTATTAAGTAAAACCTCATGCTTGAGGAGTGCGGCCTGCTCCTGCTGACACATAAAAATGATGGAGACTGTGCTGACTTCAGCTGGATATAATTCTATTACAGCGCCAATTTGTTGTTGGGGTTTCAGTGCCGCTTCATTCAGTTGTCTGAATGACCCTTCATTTATTTTAGTGTCCTGATGGGGGGGGGGGCGGCACCTGAGCACTTTGGAGGGTCCTGTGGAAGCCGAGCCGTCAGGGTTCAGCTGAGGGATGGAGATGATGCATCTCTTCCCTCCACTCTGCTGCTAATGCACGACGGGTCCTCTCTGCAAATGGAGCTCTTAGCTTTCAAAATAGATTAGCTGCTTTTTTTTTTTTTTATTTATTTATTTTCTTCATCCACTTATAACATGAGAGCACGTGTCTCATGTGGAACTTATATGTTCAAACATCCATAATTCATAGCGGCGGCGACATTTCCCTGCTTCTCATTCGTCACGTTTCTCGACTGCGGAACCTACGGCGTCAGTTTCGTGCTATTAAACAAGACTCTTTGGCTTAATGTTGGTTTTTCATCACATCTGACGCTCGCGCGGATGCCTCGTCAATAGCAACCACCCACATATTTCCACACGCTTGAAAGTGTGCGATTGTCTGCCTCTTTAAGCTCTGACACAGGCCCCATTTACAGCACATTAATACTTTATCATGTTGACTTTTACAGAGTGTACTTTCCAGCTGTTCCACATTAAATCTTTTCCTTCAGTCTGTCCATCACTACTTTCTTTCTCTCTCTTTCCTCTGGTGTGTGTGTGAGAGAGAGAGAGAGAGTCGTGAGTCGTGAGCGCGAACAGGTGGCCCCTGACAGGAAGTGGGTTGGCTCGTGCTTGGTGTAACCCTTCATTCTTCTGTTGCTCCCAGAGGAAAGCTCTGCCCACTGTGATGTGATGAGTGTGTGGGCTGAATGAACGTTGGTTTGAAGACGTCTGCTCATGGACAGCTGTTCACTTTCAAACACTCCTCATTCTTCATCTTTAAGCAACTTTCCCCCCAACTAATGACACCCAGAACTCTTCATTTTACACATTATTATTATTAAATGCATACAAGCTTCCACCAATCTTCTTCTTCTGTTACTAGAAGTGTCACTGTATCATTTCCTGTTCTGTGTTATTTGTTTGATAAAGACCTGAACTCATCAAACAAACTTTCAGCTGAACATCTCAAATAACAACAACAACAAAAACAACCCGAGCTGCTTTATTTTTAACAAAAACATGAAACTGTTGGCGTGGCTTTTGTTTATTTTTTGTCCATCAGTGTTCGGCTTCCCTTGTGCTTCCGTCTCGTCAGGTTTCTTTGTCATTATTATTCTTTGTGATTCTCGTCTTGTTCAATATTTACGATCAAAACTCTTCATGTGTGGGGAAAGCTGACGACTCCTGAGTCATGACTCTGTGAGTTGTGACGTAGAATGGAATGTAGCCAATCAGGAGGTGAGCTGACTGAGGAACGAGGAAGCAGACGTAAACAAAATCAAGCATGGCTTTTTTTGGTCGTCCTCAGACCGCCATCATTCCCTCTTCTGTGTCCTCTTCCATGTTTTGTTTGGTGTTAGCTGGTTGTTGCTATGTGTAGCGAACCCAGCCAGAAAAACGATGAAGTGTACTGATGTTTCTCAGGATATTTTATTTATGTTCAGCCGTATCCGTGATTTGAACACAAATGTACACCTTTTCCCATGAAACACCGTAAGAACTACAGGACAGACAGATGGCATGAAATTAGCTCTTAGAAAACTCATAGTGTAAATAAGCTATCAGATACTGATCTGTGTGACGGGTCAACAACACACAAAGACATCAATAAAGGTTAATCCATGAAAACCACAAAAAAAAAAACCTATAACCACTGTACAACTTTCAGTGCATGAACAACCACAGCTAGCAACAGGTTGGTGTGGCTAAGATGAGAAGCATGACCGTTCATATTAACGAGGCATATTAAATGTATAAATCGCAATGAACAAAATAAAACACACACAATACCTTGTTCCCGTTCCAGCTAGGCGCTAAAATTATCCAAAAGACCTTTCCTCGTTAAAGAATGTCGTGATTCTTTCCTTTGACAACTCCTCCGGTGAGAAAACCTTTTGTTTACATGTCAAGTCGCGCCTTTTCAGTCCGACCTCACTTCCTTTAAATGACTATCAAAATAAAATATACCTTCAATATAAAAGAGACACAGATGAAACACAGGCATGAAGCAGATAAATACCTACAAAATAAATTGCATTGAGAACATTTTTGGGTCATTTACACTATGTGTTGCTGTGTTTCTTCTTCTATGTTTTTGTTAGATCACGTTTGGTCAGGTCAGATTTCTGTCTTGGAGGACCAGATTCTAGATCGGTGGTGGGACAGAATGGTTCTGTGTGTGATATGAAAGGTTTCCTCTTTATCTTACACACCTCGTACCTGATGCCATCACAGTCCATGAGGGTCCAGCATTCGGGCTTTAAGGGGGACACCTGCTCCCAAAACACCAACAAAGCACTGATCAACGTGCAAACTCAGAGATTCACAGATTGGGTGACAGCGTGTTGGTGAATTCATGAATGTGAAGCCGTGACTCTGTGCTCACGTTAGTCTGCTGACATTAGCATCCAGTGACAGCAGTATGGATGTTGATTCTTCTCTTTGACCCAAACTCAAATGTAAAACGTTCCTTTTCGTCCTTCAGCAGATCCTTATTTAACCGTGCTCCAGAAAACAAACACTTGCGCTCCCTTTCCTGTTTTTATTCTTTTTTTTTTTTCCTCCTAACATCGGTGTGTGTTTAAGATTTGTAGCTCCGCTCTTTAATGGGTTCATGAAAACAAAACAGAGGGCCGTTCTCCGGAGGTGAAATTCAGGCACAGTTTAACATATTTACTGTTCCCTTAAGGGAAGTTTAATCTCCTCTCAAAGCAGGGACATTTGTTTGCAGGTGCACACGGTTATTGTTTTTCCCAGCTGGGATCAGCAGATCCTCAAGGATATTAAAACTGTGGATAGTCACATAAGCACACCCGGAGGAACACGCCGCCTCGATGCTGCAGATAGCTGTTATTACAGAAAACGCTCGGTTGGTGGGAACGCCTCTCTGTGTGTGTGTGTGTGTCTCTTTATCTCTCATGTCATCCGTACGATGACGGATCGCCGCGCGGACACGTCACGTTAACCTGAGCTCAGGTGATCAGTTTACAGACGTCTGCACAAAATAACTGAGCAGATAAGAAACAAACAAACAGCTCGATGGTAAATGATTAGTTTGCTGTGCGAGTGTCTGAGATGAAAACAAGGCGGACCAAAAACAGACACGAGGGTCAAAGAGATGACATCACTGAACCAGGACGCAGTGACGCCCGAGCCGGACGATGACGATAGGGACATCTAGTGGACAGGTAGAGAACAGCAGGTGTGCTGTAAGAGAAGAACACGTTTTAATAATGGATTTTATTTATAACGTACGGAGTCCCAGACATGACATGCTCAAAAAAAAAAAAAATTCGTGCCCACGAAATACCAATTCGTGCCCACGAAATAAGTATAACGTGCGCACGAAATACTAATTCGTTCCCACGAAATAAGTATAACGCGCCTTCTAAGGTCTGAGACTGCGGTCACGCCATCTACGCTTCAGAAAAGCGCTGTCGTGCTATCTACGCTTGAAAATCGATCGCCCGTCTACATTGCTTAGTACGGTAATGAGTGTGTGCGGCTTCATGGTACATTCAAGTGCACCTCGTAAACTCAGAAATCAATACTCGAATGGCCAAAAGTTTAGTTCCAAGTTCCAAAGGGAGAGTTGCTTTTTTGGTCATATTTTCATTTGTTGGTATACATACATCTGTCATTGCTTTCATTTAATATAACAACAAACAAAATAAAATAATCAATAAAAAAAAAAAAAGTCAAACCAGGTCATTGATATATTGGCTGATTTGAAAAATTCATTAAAAAAAATCTTGAATTGTTTTCGGGAAACTGCACCAGATTCTTGTTCTCCAGGTCCCCAGGTACCACTGTGGTGAATTTCAAGTCATTTCACTGTACGGTTTTCAAGTTATTGCATGCTGAAGTCATACACTGTACACACGCATGGCTACAGGAGCTGATTTGAAAAATTCATAAAAAATCAATCTTAAATTGTTTGTTAAATTGTCGATTTTTTATTGATTGATTTTCAAGCGTAGATAGCACGACAGCGCTTTTCTGAAGCGTAGATGGCGTGACCGCAGTCTCAGACCTTAGAAGGCGCGTTATACTTATTTCGTGGGAACGAATTGGTATTTTGTGGCCACGAATTAGTATTTCGTGGGCACGAATTATTATTTTTTTTGAGCATGTCATGTCTGGGGCTCCGTAATAACGCACTTTACATTCACGGACAAATCTCAAAGTGCACACTCAGGAAAACAATAAAAACAGTGATTAAGACAGTAAAAGCGATTAAAAGGAAGTCGGTAATAAGCAACAAAATCGATCAGGATAAGCGATATGAAATAAAAAGGCTTTTAGTCCTTTTTTAAAAGAGTCCACCGTCTGTGGAGCCCTGAGGTGGTTCCACAGACGGGGAGCAGCAGCCTCGAAGGCCCTGTGGCCCATGGTCCTGAGCCGAGTCCTGGGCGGGTGCAGACGGTGCAGTTGGCCTGACCGGGTTCAGTCTGAAGTGTGTGGGTGGAGGAGTTCAGTGAGGTAGGTGGGGGCAGCACCGTGCAGACAGTGATGGGTGTGAAGGAGGATTCTGGATTCAATGCAGAGGTGAACAGGTAGCCAGTGCAGAGTGTGAAGGATGGGCGTGATGTGGTCATGTTTACGCACCCTCATAAGGACTCAGCCTTTGGAGGCTCTTGCCTGGGATCCCGATGAGGAGTGCGTTACAGTAATCCAGCCTGGAGGTGACAAAGGCGTGGACGAGCCTCTCTGCAGCAGGAGGCTTTAAAACATCAGATCGACACGGAGCTGTTTGTTCTGAGTATCTAAAGGAGGCGCGCACCTTTAATCGCTGCTAATTACTCATTCAGAGAGATTAATGCTCCGTTTGTCTGCGTGTAACATATTTTTTTTTATCCAAACAATATTTACTAAAGCACGCTGACTGAGAGCTGCGTCTGTGAAGCCAAAATAACATCAGTAACATCAGATAACATCATGAAAAGCTTTCTGAAAGCTCTCTGTCAGGACGAGTCGTCGTCGTCTCCTCACAGAAACCGTTTTGTTTTCCTGACGCGCGGGAAACTGATCTGACTGCAGCTTCTTCAAAAGCCTGAAATGAACGATAACAACAAACTTCTGGACTCTTCATGTATTTGTTCTGATTTCTATCAGTTTGAAGGTTGTTAAAGAAAAGCTCAGTCACTTCAGACGAAGAGGATCGTTTTTATCCTCCAGCTGCTGAGGAAACTGATCTCACTGCGCCCGGTTTTGATTGGCTGTCAGTAGATTTATAAACGTAACTTAAAGCGCTAGTCATCCTGACTTGTTATAAAGTCTGAACTAAAAAAAGATGGAACACAGGAGCAGAACCTGGAGAGTCTGATGGGGTTACAGTCCGTGACGTGAATTACCGCCATCGCTCCTTAATCTGATGATTAACTCCCCAATTATTCAATGAATCTTTAGTGGAACGAAAAAATAAATAACTAAAAACTTTCTCATTCCAATTTCCCTAAATTTCCCCAGTGTGACTTTTTTGGATTGCTTCTTTTGTCCAACAAAAACCGTCCAAAACCAAACTGTGACGAATGTGAAAGAACAGCAGAACGAACTCCCCATTGAGACGCTGAAATGAGGGAATAATTTGAATTTTCTGCTGGTGAAATAACAAATGGATTTTGTTGACGAGAGTTTTCTTCCTTTTCTTGGTATTAAAAGTCTGGACTTGTTTTGTTTATTTGAATTTTAATTGTCACTTTTAATTGTAGTCCATGTTTGTTTGTTTGTCTGTGTTTCTGGGTGGTGTTCAGAGTTTCCTGTCGCAGTGGGAACTTTTAAGAAAGCTCCTGAACCCCCCCAGCGTGTGGAATCCTGCAGACAGCACATCGTGAAGCTCACAAACAGCTTCTCATGTCGCTCTTCGTCCTCACAGACGGCCCGAATGCCAGCTCGTCTTCCTCCCTCTCTGCAGCCCGCGTGAAAGTGATGTCTGAAAAGGTCACACACACAAACGCTGTACTTTCTCTGCGTCTCCTTTGCATCAGTAAGCCTGAGCGGCGCGGTCAATAAACGGGGATGACAGGCCGGATCATCGGCGGCTGTCTCCGGGTTCCTACCTCTCTGTTGTTTTATCCCCCGTGTGTGCGTCTCTGTCGAGCCCGTCTTCATCTGGACACTCTTACGCAAATATTGATCCCAGCCGAGAGCACGGGTGTTACCCAGAAAGCTTTCTGACAGACAGTGACCAACAGGATGTGGTGGAAATAAAGAAGTGTGTGTGTTTTCACACTGATAGTTTGACATGAGCGCTTTGGAAAAGTGGATTTATATCAGAGGGAAGAAAAAGCAGCTATTCATGCAGTTTTCATTCTGCTGTCTTATCAGCATCATGCCTGGGTATCATCTCTCCCAGTTTTAAACCCTTCCTTTTCTCTCTGCCTCAGACTCGGCGTCCTGAGCCTCACAAAGGTGTTAAAGGATGCAGCCAGCAAAGGTTTCCTCTCCTTCAGCCTTCCCCTTTTGGGCACGCTGACATATCGATCTGAGCGCGCTCAAACCTGAGCAAAGGCAAAGACGTCTGTGTCCGTTTCAACTCGCAATGCACCCCCCCCGGTTTCCATGGCAACCCAAGGCCGTGCGTGCTCCTGTCTCCGAGCAGCCTGCAGGTTGTCATCAGCGCCTGAGGTGTGGTAATGTGGTGTGGATTTGTGCCTCCCTCCGTCTCTTCCACAAAAAAAAAAAAAAAAAAAAAGCATGACGGGGGTTGTGCAGAGAGAGGTGCAGTCACAATTCGTCTCTGTTGATTATTAGCTGACACACACACACACACACTGCCGTGTTGTTGTCTGTCTCCTCGGTGGGGGTTTTCACAAGGTGACTCTGCTGACTCTTCATCATTTCAGCGTTCGGGTCATGCTTCGGTTCCACCTCGCTGCGGTTTCGCCCGTGTTGAAAACATTTCTCTCCCTTTTTCTGCTGGTCAAGCACAAAACAGTTTGTGACAATATTTGTTTCCTGGAGGAGCGGCGCTGAGAATGAATTGCTCGCTGGCGTTCAGCATCCGTTCTGTCAGTGAGAGCTGAGTTCACACTTTGAACACGTCCGTCATAAACGTGTGTTCAGATAAATGAGACGACGGGACGCACAATGAGCCCCTCCATTACTCCACTGCAGCCCCGTGCACAACATCATCAAGTTAATGTGACGTGACTCCACAATGTTTGCTTCTGTCGTTGGTGGATGTAATTAACTAATCTCACATGAGGAAGAGGACCCTGTGAATTAATCACAAGGAAATATGTTTCTGAGGTTGTCGGGCTGGAACACAACTGGAAGAACTTTAAATTAATTTCAGGAAAGTCTCCCATCATGATAATTCAAAGAGCAGTTATTTCATCTGTCTGTTCATTAAGGCGGTTAAATGTTGTGTTTGCTCTGGATGCAGAAATACCACCTTAACAGGACATGGAGTCCACTCTTTCCCCAACAGGGAGAAAAATGGAGTCAGCTTTGTGCTCGGCTTGGTTTTGTTCAGATGAAGAGACAGGACTTGATTTCTGCATCGCTCACTAAAGACGCGCTCGTCTGTGGAGCCCGTTTTCAGCAGGAAGATCATGTTCCTGGTGATGTGATGGAGTTCAGGATGGGAGACCGGAGCCAGGTCCAGGTGAGACTGACACAGGTGGGTGTGGTCCCGTTAATACAGACAGCTGCAGGTGGACCAGCAGCAGCCCTGAGCCCCGTAGCTCAGTCTGGATTTGAGTTTCTGACTCTGGATCAGTGAACAGACCTCTGATAGAGCTCTCTGTCTGTCTGTCTGTCTGTCTGTCTGTCTCTCTGTCTGTCTGTCTGTCTCTCTGTCTGTCTCTCTGTGGGCTCCATGATGGCGGCTCAGAGCGCGTTGCTTTATGATCAGCTCTTCCTGCTTATTTCTGATGTCAAACTTTCAATCTGCTGATGTGAACACAGCGTTAGGCTACATGTGGCGAGCTAACAGCGCTCACTCAGCAGGACACCTGCTCAGTTCTCCTCTGGTTCTCCTCTGGTTCTCCTCTGGTTTTCCTCTGGTTTTCCTCTGGTTCTCCTCACACCACAGCAAATATATTTCCCAACCCCCCCACCCCCAATCGAGAAACAGAAACTTTATTTATTAAACATTAATCTTTATATATTTGTTCAACAGCACACAGTCAGCTCGCTAACTGAATCATGTTGCTAGCTGAATCATGTTGCTAACTGACTCATGTTGCTAACTGAATCATGTTGCTAGCTGAATCATGTTGCTAGCTGAATCATGTTGCTAACTGACTCATGTTGCTAACTGAATCATGTTGCTAACTGAATCATGTTGCTAGCTGAATCATGTTGCTAACTGAATCATGTTGCTAGCTTAATCATGTTGCTAACTGAATCATGTTGCTAGCTGAATCATGTTGCTAACTGACTCATGTTGCCAACTGACTCATGTTGCCAACTGACTCATGTCGCCAACTGACTCATGTCGCCAACTGAATCATGTTGCTAGCTGAATCATGTTGCTAACTGACTCATGCTGCTAACTGAATCATGTCGCCAACTGAATCATGTCGCCAACTGACTCATGTCGCCAACTGACTCATGTCGCTAACTGACTCATGTTGCCAACTGAATCATGTTGCCAACTGAATCATGTCGCCAACTGACTCATGTCGCTACCTGACTCATGCTGCTAACTGACTCATGTCGCTAACTGACTCATGTTGCCAACTGAATCATGTTGCCAACTGAATCATGTCGCCAACTGAATCATGTCGCCAACGGACTCATGTTGCTAACTGACTCATGTTGCCAACTGACTCATGTCGCCAACTGACTCATGCTGCTAACTGACTCATGTCGCTAACTGACTCATGTCGCTAACTGACTCATGCTGCTAACTGAATCATGTCGCCAACTGAACCATGTCGCCAACTGAATCATGTCGCCAACTGACTCATGTCGTCAACTGAACCATGTCGCCAACTGAATCATGTCGCTACCTGACTCATGCTGCTAACTGACTCATGTTGCTAACTGACTCATGTTGCCAACTGAATCATGTCGCCAACTGAATCATGTCGCCAACTGAATCATGTCGCCAACTGACTCATGTTGCTAACTGACTCATGTCCCTACCTGACTCATGTTGCCAACTGAATCATGTTGCTAATTGAAGGTCCACCATGTGCTCATCAAATGCTCCCATTAGACAAAAACTTCCAGCCTGTCAGTCAGCCTGTGTAATAACACTGAACATGAAGTTCAGTTTAAAATCTAAACTTTATTTTGGGGGAACTGGGAACTCTGAAAGCACCTCACGGTGATACTGACCTGAGAACACTGACTGGAAGTCACACGGCCCTTATTGGTCCGTCCACGGTAGCTTAGTCTGCTGCCCACGTCCCTCCAGCTGCAGGTGCTGCTGGAGCCTATGAGCTCTGGGAGATGGGTGCTGTCCACTGATGATCCATTTAACGTGGCAGGTGTTGACTATAGGAGGGAGGATTGAGCTCTATAATAATACAGCACAGAGCCATCATGTAGCTCTGCATCCCAGCAGAAGGCAGATGTGGCTGAGCTCATGATGGGAAGGAAAGTGTCCAGTGAAGAGATAAAATGAATGTTAAACAGTTGAAGATTATTTTTTACAACATAATTAATCCATCATAGATATTCTGAGATTGGTAAATCAGCTCCATCGGAGCAACAAATGCCTGGAATTCTACGTCTGATTGGCTGCTCGGGATCGAGCCGTAATAGACATTGGATTGCGCCAGGGCCGCCCCTTTAAAGCCGGCCGGTGTCTGTAAAAATGGCGGCGGTTATTGTTCATTGTCAGCAGCAGACGCCTGTTTTTCTCGGCCTCCAAACCTCGTTAGTTATGTTGAGTTTTGTTCGTCACTTTGTTTGTTAGCGTAGGATAATTCTGTTTCTTTTGAGTTGAAACTGATCTTTTGTTAAGACGCGTTTTTGTTGCTGTAACCTTCGTTTTCTTGTCTTCTCTTTGACGATTGGTACGGTTTGTTTCTTTTTGCCTGTTTAACTTTTTATTTCGTTAAGTTAGCTTCAGCGTTTTGTTAGATCTCTGGGTTTTGTTTTGAACGAATAAATCATTGATCATCCAGAAGAAGAACGCTAGTTTGATTCTGTTGCAGGTTTTTTGGGGGACTGAGGGAGCAGGTGGTTTTGGGTATTCTTTATTCCTCTTTGTGTTGCATACCTGTTCCTCTAGGCGGGTGCGTAACAAAGACATATCAGAGAGTGACGCAGCTTCACCGAGTTGAAACACAACATAAAATCACGGCTAAAAAGTGAAGTACTCTGGGAAAGTTGTTTTTGTCTTTTCTTCAAATTTAGAGCTCTTAGTTTGACAGTGTTTTAATCTTCAGGTGGTTGTGATATTGTGGTGTAGTATGTAGAATGTAGTAGTGTATATTAGCTGAGAGCTAACTCTGGTACAGCTAAGCAGCTGTGTATTGTCCCTGTCAAAATAAGCCAACTTCCCAGACGCTTTAACCACACTGTACTGGTTAACTGTGATGAGCAGCGGCTCTGACCATCACTCCAACGGAAAATCCTGTTTGGATCCTTCAGAAAGCTCCAGCTCACCTAGCTGCACCACCAATCTTTGCACGGCTTGAAATCGATACTCGCCCCCATCCCAGCTTCACACATGGCCCCCAGAAGGTCCGCCTTACACTCTCCTCGTAAAAGATTTCCAGCACATGGGCGAGTGCGGTATAAAAGAAAATGGATTGGAGCACAGTCTGGGTCATCTTTGTGCGAGCACGACGGCTCACACAGGTGCTTTTAAGAAAGGCCAACAATTTTATGTGAATACAATAAAGTGTCTGCCACCTTTGGGATGGAAACGCTATAAAAGAAGGGGTGTGTGCAGGTGTTGGGGACCTTCCATGCTACAATGGAATAGCATAAAGGAGTAATGAGAGCAATTGAAATTCAATTTATCCAGACTGGGGGCGCAGACCAGTGGAAAAAGACTCCAACGTTTATGCGAGCGTCTGTCTGATGCTCCTAACGTTTGTGTTTTTATCTCTGCAGCTGACAGTGGGGGAAAAAAAGAGAGAGGGAAAAATCAACGTGAGTGTAAATAAAATGTAAAATTAAATTTGACTCATCATCTCTACAGAAGCTGCTTCTGAACTCCGTTCAGCCTTAATTCATCCTCGTTCCATGAACTGTGCCCGAGTTATGTAAATTAGCATTACATGCTGTTTGTTTGTCATTATGAGCTCGTGTTCGGTCAACGAGAGCTCTGCTGTGATTTAATTAGAGGGTCTAACAGATCCTGGCGTTGCAAATGTAGTACGATAATAAATAAAGACTTTTAAAGCTCCAGAGTGGAGTTACAAACACTGAGGCCTCTCATGACCTTCAGAAACAACCAACAACGCTGTCGTTTTCCCGCTCGTAGTCGCTGCGAGGGGTACGAGCGTGTCAGACGAGAGGTTTGACGGAACACGCCGTTTTAAACTTTCACTGCAAATCTTCACAGTGAGGGATGCTGAGGGACTACAGACTCAGGTGTAATCCTGATGAGAGCTCTGCTAACGATGCCTTTTGTTACGTTTCTCAGTAACAAACTCAAACACACTCCTGTCAGTCTCTTGGAAACGGACGCTTTCAGGACCACGATCAGTTTTTCTTTTACTGTTTGTATTTTTCAGACGTTCTTTATGGAGGCTTCATCCTCAGACAGTACATCCATACACCAACATCAGACGGCGCCATCTTGGATATGACGCAAACTTTGAACATCCTTTCTAACATAGAGCGCCTGTCAGTCACGTCAGCCTCTGATTGGTCAAACTTGTGACCCCGCCCCCCGTACAGTGTGCTGATAGAGAAATTACTGTTTCAGCCTCAAGCTGTTTTTTTATGCTGTTACAGTTTGTTTATTTGTTGTTGTTTGTTTGTGTGATTTTGGCTTGTTGTGTTTGTGGTTTCCGGTCTGTAGTCGATGTTCAATCGAGAGCGACTTTTAGCACCTCCACACATTGGTGCCATTTTTCTAAACCTGATGTTGCCCCTTGGTCCCACCTTCTTTCAGAGCTTTTTGGACTCTCTCTCTCTCTCTCTCTCTCTCTCTCTCTCTCTCTCTCTCTCTCCGTGGATATTTATCCGTTCTCTTATTTAGTCAAACTACTCTGCAGGTTGTTTCAGGATGTTTTGGTCCTATTGAACGCTGTAGAGATCCGGGGGGGGGAGTCTCCACGAGTTAATGAAGTTGTAGATACGACTCAAAACGACTCGTTACCGTCACACTGCACACTGTTTATTTTATGCAGGGGAAGCTCAGACGCTGTCCATATGTCATTACAGACTTAAAAGCAAAAGGAATCTATCAAAATCATTACTCACGTGTCTTGTCCAGCCCGAGAAAAGAGAACTGAACTCTCTCAACTCTGACCTCTGGTTACCATGGAAACCAACAGAAACAAAAGTCATTTAAAGAAACAGCATTCAGGAGGCGATCCTTACAACGCCTTGTTTATTCTATTTATTTAGCCTTTATTTAACCAGGTAGAAATATCCCATTGAGATCAGGATCTCTTTTACGAGGGTGACCAGGCCAAGAGGTCAGCGACACACGTCATGGTAAATACAGTTGCAAAGAAACAGTTTAAAACATAACAACAATTTAAAATGCATTTTTTTGTGGATAAGAAAAACGGAGTAAAGGACAGAGGATTATTAAATTATTACTGTGAAGGATCATACTGCATATATAAGCTACAGGGTTGCTAATGCTAAGCTAACAGACTGTCCCATACTTCTTTGTTTTTGCCTTTTTTAAACTGTCCCTGAAGAGCCTCCGTAGGCTGCTGTAGAGCAGATGTTGTGTAATAAAGCTCAGTGTGGCAGCTGTTCATCATCAACGTGTCTGATTTTACGATTTTATCAGCAGCTGTACGAGGTTAGCTGAACTCAGAGCACTCGGTCATACGGAGGAACAGCGTTGCCAGACGTACGATGTACGATCAATAATTCCAAAAAAGGCTAAATGGACGATAATTTGACGATTTCCTGTGGTTGTTACAGATCTACCCCAGTCTGACGGATTTATCCGTAAACCCTAAATGCATCTTATGTCATGTGACGTTTCCAGCCAATCATAGTTTAAGTGTCATTCGTCTCAGAACGATTGACAGCCAATCACGGTCGTAGGAGCTCCGTCAGGAGGAAGTCAGTCAGTTGAGAGAAAAATGAGCACCGGAGCCTCGAGCTGCTGATCAAACGCTGCTGATGTGGGGCAGGACGATGAATGCCCACAAAAGAGCCTGTAGGACACTAAACAGAGGGATCAGTTGGGATTTTAGCACAACAATAAGACAGTTGTTTTGATCATTATCAGTTATTTTGATTATTTTGTCGGGTGTACGATTGGCTCAAACGCTGATCGTCAATCAACAATTAGAAAAGGCAAAGATCTGTGTTTAAATTGGTTATTTCTAAATATTGTTGGAAAAATGATCTGATCCTGTCGGTATCTGTGGCCAGGCCGGATCGTCCCAGGAGAACATGAATCCATGAAAGCACTGAGAAGCAGATCTGGACTCTTTCTGTGAGAAAACGATTTCTCTGATTCATTTGTAGTCAAACAAACCTACATTTTGATGTCTGCTCTGTGTTATTTTGCGTTTGGCCTCTTCATTCTTTATTCAACATCAACTCCTCCTTAAACTCTCCCCCTTTGCTCAAATCTGATTCCAACATATTGTAAATGTAAATATGGATTTCGTGCTGAAGCCCTGAGCGTCTTGAATTCGACTCTTGTTTATATTCAGAGATTCATACTGCGGCTTGCACTGTGTGAACTCTATACACGTCACTGTGCATTAAAGAGAGATGACAGCCGCTGACAGGAAGCTGCGGTGAAAAGTTTAAACATAACCTTTACCTCGGCTTCCTTTGATGTCGTAAACAACATCAGCCGTCACACATTTCCACTTCCTCTCCATGAAAATGAAGGATATCAGTTTCATTACCCATAAAACACTTCCCGATGACAAAACTGCGGGAAAAGTTCAGCATCTCTTTGTTTACTCCTTTTCTTTGAAATGAGCTGGATTATCTTTGGCATCGAAGTCTGTGAATTCATACGCAGCAAGCTTTTTCTTTCCTGCAGACAATGACACGCTCGTTGTTCCTGCAGATTGATCCACTGAGGTGGAACATGATGCCTTCTGCAGATATTGATTACGTCGGCGCTGCACAGAAGCAAATGTCAAATCAAGCTTATCGTATAAGTGAAGTGTGGTTCTTGGACGGCCGTACCTGAAACAGATGGATGAGAAACTACATCGTCCAGGCGGAGCATCACATCAGACAGGACGATTCTGGTGCTCTTCATGCAAATAATCATAATGCTGAAAACAAACTCAGGGAGAAGTGACAGGAGTATCCAGGCACCCAGCACTGAAAACAGGGTTTTCAGTCAGGGGGAGGGTGGGCCATCTGCCATGTCATGTGGACTCCAGCTGCTCTGGGAGTCCAGATTCCCCTCTACTTACTGCTTCAGCGGGTGACGTTGAGCTCTCCTCACGAGCCATCCAGCGAGACAACATAAAGACAGCATAAAGTAAACATGGCTGTGGCCAGTCAGTTAGCCCCCCCACCCCCGCCCCTCCCGTCCAATCAATTGAGTGCTCCTCTTCAGAGGCCTCGAAATAGATTGAGCTTCGCTTTGTGCCACACAACAGATGAGAGTGCACTTAACTACCAGGAGAAAATGGGGCGCATTTCCATCCTCACTGCTCCAAATGTACATCAAGACGGGTGTATTCAGTTTTGGTAACATTTGACCGGCAAAGTGTGCTTTTAGAGCCCATTCTGCAGGCACACTTTAACATCCTTGCTCTGAAAATCACAGTAATAATGTTTCTACGTATCTGAACCAGAGGCTGCAATCACAGAGAGCCACACAGGGAGACACTCATACGACCAAAACTTTCAGCCTGCAACTTATTCATCCCAACTTTTCACTTCATATCAATAAAGAGCAGCAGCTCACGTGGCACAGAGAGTTTGTTGAATAGATTATGTAAAATCTCATGTGTTGGATTACCTGAGGTAGATGATAGAAGTTCAGGTTGGATTATGTGAAAAACATCATGAGAGAAAGCACTTCATACCCTTAGTTTTATGGATGTGTGGTTTGTTGTTGTGTTGCGTTAGCTTAGCTCGCTAAATTTCTCTGAGGCTAGCTTTGGTGAAGGGATTCCAAGTAAACGAAGAATAACTAGTAGCTTACCGATCACTCTTTATCAATCAACTTGTAGGTCAAATTTAAACTGTAATTAGGATGAATCCACGGCCAGGTGAAGGCAGACCTCTGTTTCTTTTAGTGTTTCTTTAATGTGGTGTTTACCTCTGTCATTCAGCTCCTTGTGTTTCTGGAGCTCTTTGCAGTCAGTGTGTTGTCTTATCAGGACACGTTGACCGTTAACCACTAATTTAAGTTTTTGTTCACATTAACAGTCATGTTGTTTCCAGGTTTAAAATGTGAACACTGATACTCGCCACAGTGTCAACAGGCAGGTGGTGGGTTATCAGGTCCAGCAGGGCCTTCTCTGCTTCCCTACACGCCACTGGAACCCAAAGATTACATTTTTGTCATTTTATACATGATCTCAAGAGTACGATCCAAGATTGTTCCCATTAGTTTACCTCCCCAGTAACTACGTGATTTTCAACTGGGAGAACTAGGGTCTAAATTCAATAAGTGTTTGTGAACTGAGGACACTAATTGTTGAAGCTTTGGAGGTGGAATTCTTTACCATTCTTGATTGATGAACAGCTTCAGTTGATCAACAGTCCGGGGTCTCTGTTGTCATATTTTGCGCTTCATAAGGCTCCATACATTTTCAATGGGAGACAGGTCTGGACTGCAGGTAGGCATGAGCCATGATTTCCAAAAACAGTTTGAAATGTGGACTCGTCAGACCACAGCAGACTTTTCCACTTTGCGTCAGTCCATCTCAGATGAGCTCGGGTCCAGAGAAGCCGGCGGTGTTTCTGGGTGTTGTTGATATATGTCTTTGTCTTTGCATGGTAGAGTTTGAACTGTCACTTGTAGATGTAGTGATGAACTGTGTTAACTGACAATGGTTTTCTGAAGTCTTCCTGAGCCCACGTGGTAATATCCTTTACACAATGATGTTGGTTTTTAATGCAGCGCTGCCTGAGGGGTCAAAGGTCACGGGCATTCAGTGTTGGTTTTCAGCCTTGCTGCTTACGTGCAGAGATTTCTCCAGATTCTCTGAATCTTTTGATGATATTATGGACTGTAGATGATCAAATCCATCAATTCTTTCACATTGTTGAGAAACATTGTTCTTAAACTGTTGGACTATCTGCTCACGCAGTTGTTCACAAAGTGGTGAACCTCGCCCCATCCTTGCTTGTGAACGACTGAGCCTTTCAGGGATGCTCCTTTTATACCCAATCATGACCCTCACCTGTTTCCAATGAACCTGTTCACCTGTGGAATGTTCCAAACAGGTGTTTTTGGAGCATTCCTCAACTCTCCCAGTCTGTTGTTGACCCTGTCCCAGCTTTTTAGGAACGTGTTGCAGACATCAAATTCAAAATTAGTGAATATTTACAAAAAACAATAAAGTTTATCAGTTTGAAGAATAAATATCTTGTCTTTGTAGTGTATTAAATTTAATATTATGTTATTTAAGTTTAACACAGCATCCCAACTTCACTGGAATAAGGGTTGTAAAAGAGGAAAATTCATTGTCAACGATCTAACAAGTAGCACATCATAGCATGGAGAGCTGAAGTTTGAGGATTTGGTGATGGATTATGGTGATGTTATTATTGGATGGTTTAGGCTTGAAGGTCTAGATGTAAAATGTGCAGCTCACCACCGGGTGTGCTGGACAAGTTGCAGCTGATTGGTTTGATTTGATTGGATGTGCTGGATCAGGCTGTGTGGCATCACTTTGCTTTGAAGAGATGAAACACCATTGCTTCAGGGTATTGATCAATAAGAACCAAGTGTGTTGCTCAACCGCTTGATAATGAGCAATTAGCAGATGGATGGAGTAAGGCTCTAAGAGAAGTTTGGAAAAGGAAACAATTTGGCTGATTCCAGCAGATATATGACGTATCTCTTTAACATATGACGTTCAGGAATTAGTTAAAAATCCTTCATACTCGCAGCGGCATTGGAAAGGTGTGACGGAGAAGAAACGTTGCTCATGAATTCTGAGTAGTATTACTGTCAGAGCACAAAGTAGCAGCTCAGCATTCTGTCGCCTCTCTGATGGCTGTCTTGGAGATTAGCTACATCAGTAAACCTGAATGCCAAACGGGTAAAAACCCAGCACCATGAAATGGGTTTCAGGCAGATAAAAAGTGCACACAGAACACTCACCTTTACGACTACAAGTATATGTTGGCGAAATACTGACGGTACTCTGTTTTACAGGGTCAGCTCAGTTTGACAGTCCTGAAGTTCAGTGAGCGTGGTTCGGGGTAAGTCACTGTTGCTGAAATGTTCCTTCCAGTTGATAAAATGGAAGTAAAGCATTTCTAAAAGCCCTGAATTGATTCTCTCAAATCTCATTACAATGAGCCAGGGTACCATGTCTGACATAAAACCTGCAATAAGGCCTCATTCTGCTTCAATCAGAGCTTTTATTGGATTGTTGAACATCACCCAGAGCTCTTTCCACCCACACCGTCTCCCGCAGACATCAGGCAGAGTGCTTCCAACAACTTTTATAATACCCAAACTAACAATCAAGCTGTGATTGAGAAGAGGTAAGAAAAGATGTAGGCTTTGAACTTTTCTCTCAAGGTCTCTTCTTCAATCTTCTCTCAGATTCTTTCTTTTTTCTGTCCTCGGCTGATTGCAACACCGTGGATGCCCTCGAGGAAAGGCGCTCTCTAAGCGTGTGCTGTTTGTGTCCTTATCTGAACAATTATTGCGCCTCTAAAACAGCCCGTAAACACTTTTGCCTTGAGACATGTTCAGACGACACTTTGTTCAAACTACGAGCATGCCCCAGCCTTTACGATGCCCCAAACTGATACTCAACCTCTCCGTCCCTTTTCCCAACACTCCTAAATCAGACTTTGGAAGGCAATAGCTCCCCCAAGACTGTGCAGTCAATTTTTATTTCTGGGAGTTATGGTTCAGGAAGCATGTATTGTGTTGTTATGTAGTGGAGCAACATTAAGGACGATATCATCTGCATACAGCTGTAATCAGCCTAATGTGACACACTGTCTGTGGATATACAGATGTCAGAATTTTAATACCAATAAAAACCAAATTACTATTAATTCCACTTTTTAGATATCACAGGGTTTATCAGATACCATCATGTAGCAGAAAGAGTGTGACTGACTCCCTCTGATTTATTGCCGTCTGAAATGCCACTGGGCGTACGACCAAAATTAGCATGCAAACCTCCCGCAATTAATCTTGTTAAATAGGTACAAATGAGTGTCAGTCCTGTTTGCCATCTGCTCTGTAAATTTCCTGAAATACCTGCCATCGTTTGGGGTGCTAACAACATCCAGAACAGTGAATTAAAACAGATAAGAGCCGTCTCGCACTCTTGATGGATATTATCTCCATCGCACCAAGTCGACGTGCTCTCCTCGATTCAATTAGAAAAGCAATCTGAGTCACCTCCATGACAAATTTCACACATTTTACTCAATAGTGTGAATCAATAGGAAGAGAAAATGGATAGAAAAAGGAAATATCTGCCCACACATCCAGACTTCTTCTTCTCCTCCTCCCCTGGTTTGTAATTGGGAGCCTTGGCTAATTAAAATGGAGTTCCCGGGCAGTCGATGACGGCCGTTGCTGCTGTGGTTCTCCCCTTCAGATGTTCAATGAAGAGGAAGGGGTATTAGAGCCATAAGGAATGACACAAAGCTGGCTATTCACACATAATTGCTCACCCAGGGAGGATGCAGCGAGGCTGGTGGCCTGACGAACGCCCGGGGTGTCAGTTTCTGTCAAGATGATGAAGCTCTCCGATGCCCCTCAGCTCTGCTCTGAGACCCCAGCGCAGTCCAAATGGGACGTCAAGTTTAACTTTATAAATCCAAAAACTGATGAAATATGAGATGGCCGAAACCTCAGACTAAGCCTTCGTTAGGTTTTCTGTGCTAAGGCCCTTAACTGGGGCTTGAATCGACTCGGCTAAGGATTTATTTATAGAGCCAATAAATCTGTGCGTCTCAGGAAACGGAGGGTTTGTTAGGAACAGAACTCCGTGTTTGGGAGCATGTCTCTGAGCTTCATTATTCTGCATTATCAGTCTGTGAAGTCCAGCTGAAACCCAGCCGTCAGACATACGAACCCTTAAGAGTCTGAACCATCAACACATAAACAGAAAATTCTGATATTTGGGATACGAGATGTTTATTAACCCTTTCAACAAAATCCACGAAATAAAAAATTTGTTCCTCTTTGTGTTGTTCTTCTCTGATTGTGTCCTGTGTTGATGGAACCTCAACATCTCTGCTTGTCTGAGCGACACTTTCATCCTGATGTCCTTCCTCACCGCGATTATATGAACCTTCATCATCGTCATCATCATGTCCATCATTCCTCATCCTCATCTTCCGTTAACTGCTTCATCTCACTTGAGTTCCATCCAGTAAATTTTCAACAGGCTTTATTTCTCTCTCCTCTTCCTCTGCTCTTTATATAGTTCAGTGATTATGATTTCATTAAGATAATTAAGTTGTGAAAATCGTGTTTGTTTTTTTCATTGATATGATGTAGATTATATTACAAACATGTTACATAAACATTTAGAGAAAAAAGTGATTTAACCACCTGGAGAATCAAACTTGATTCGAACATTTTAACACGATTTAAATAAAAAAAAATTAAAGTCAGGGTTGGTGATCAGATTTAGACTTTTTGTTATCCTGGTTAAAATGCTCTTTATGTCCTGATGTCAATCAATTCATGATGTGTTCTTCAAAGAGAGTGAAAAATATCTGCTGTCTGCAGCAGGAGGAAACCTAGAAAACACCAACCAATCCTAGAGTTTAGGATCCAGTTTGTTAAACCAATCAAATCCCGTCCTGCTGTTTCAGTGTTCATAACCAAGAGGATCCAAGTCCGCTGGAGACCAGCAGAAAAACTACCTATAAACCGATTACTGCTAACATAGAGCAAACAGAAACCATGAGCTGAGGACCGCTTTGAGTCTGTGGTTTGAATCATATGGTTATGAATCAGCGTCGCTTTGGAGGAGCTCTGAGTGTTGGAGGACGGAGCTAAACAGAGTCCTGCTACATTCAAATTCATGCTAGTTTACATTGACTACCAACCCTGACTTTAATTACTGAGAGCATATGTATTATTTCAATGCTGAAAATTCTTATTTTTAAAAAACGAGTAACAGTTTAGACGTTTTTCTTACTGTAACTTCTTTAAAATGATCAATGATAATCCTGAAAATCAGTGTGTGGATGATTTCATGAGACGAATCATTTTAAAAAAGGGCAAAAATACAACTTCAGCTTCTTGTAGAGGGATGATCATCCTCACAGGGGGTAGGAAACTTGTATCAGGTCTAACAAATCAGGTTTAAGAAAACTGTTTCTCATGTTGATGAGACAGAGGTGTGAGAAACTCATGGATCAAATATGATACGCTCAGCAATAAAGGGTTAAATTTGGTTTCCAGAGATCCTCTGCAGATGAGGAGAGACCAGCCGCCTCACAGTGAGCTCAGCTGACTCTTGGTCTGCAGTGTTGGTTTGGCAGCACTCACACATCTCTGGTGTGTATTATGAAACACAGTGATGGCTCTTTAAAGGACGGGACATGTGATGATGTTTTTGGTGTTCTGGTTTCTGTCCATAATCTGAGTCCTGTCTTACGTTCTGATGGCCTCGGCTGTAAGCAGGAAAACGAGGCGGGATGAAGCAGCAGTTATGCAATCCTCAAACCCATTAGTGTTCACGTAATGACAATTTGGATTTACTAATCTCTTTAAACGGACATCTGCATGCAGGGACGGCTGACAGTCTGATCCTAAACTGGGTTCTCAACTTGTTTTTCAAGCTGCAAACAGACTCAAGGACCTATATCTCCTTATTTCATAAAGAGGAAGACGAGCAGGTCAGGAACACGTTACTGTGACTTTAAATGTTCACTACTTCTCACACGTTTATTGATCTGTACCCGAGCGCTCTGATTCGTCCTTCTTTTATACTCTTGTTCCAGGATTGGTTTTAGAGAGAGAGAGAGAGAGAGAGAGAGAGAGAGAGAGAGAGAGAGAGACCTTGGCTTAATGTTTGTGGAGCAGCTGTTTTTGTGAGTTTATCACGCTCAGTTTGACTCGGAGCATGTCACATGACTCTTCTGGTGCCCGGTTCATGTCCCTGTTTCTTGTCTTCTGACTTTGGCAAATCATCTCTTGTATACATGAGGTGATTTCAGACTCCAGCACACACTTCACAGCTGAGTCGTACAATCTCAAGGACGTCTGTGTTTTAACCCCGTGTGAATCGACCATGTCCGTAGTTTGTGAGGTAAAAATTCCCGTGCAAATCACCAAGACACACACAGGTCCTCTGATAATCCTGATCCAGTCTGAATCTGCATCTCTGTAATTTTGGGTGGTGGTATATATCTATTTTTAAGACGGTCTCCAAAACTCAAAAACAAAACCACATGAAAGTTATTAAATGGAGCAGAAAACCTGTTCAGAATGTAGGACATGAACTAAATAAGGTCTAAAAATGTTGATTGTGGGTCAAAATAGTCTGAGAATGAAACAGTCCTGATCAAATCCAGATCCTGATCTAATCCAGATCCTGATCTAATCCAGATCCTGATCTAATCCAGATCCTGATCCTGCCATAAAAACCTGCTGACATATTTGTCCCATATCGCCCCCTAATGGAGAACATGTTCTTGGTCAGAAGCAGAGTTTGATGATGTTTACACAGCAGGTAACACTGCAGAGGACTGACCACTGATCATCAGGAATGAAGAGACACCTGAGGGACAGGTGAGACGCCTGAGGGACAGGTGAGACAGCTGAGGGACAGGTGAGCTTTGCTTTCCTTGGTCTGTGATGATGGACGAGGAGGTAAAAGAAATGGTTAATAAATAGATCGATATGTTTATGAAGATGCAGTTAGGAGCTGCTGGTTCCTGTTTGGGGGTAAATTGAAGCTCCTGTGGTGAAAACCAAACCCAGGTCAGGAACTCTTCAGTTCTTCTGTGACCGCGTCTCCTCCTAACTCATTCATCAGACGTCACCTTCCTCCTTCACTCGTTCAAAGTGCTTCTTGTTTGTCTATCATCACTCACAGCTCCTGACTGAGTGGTTTTCCGGCCCTCGTGGGGGCACTAGTGCACGTGGACTGTGTCCAAAGAGCCGTATTTCATCAATACTTGGGAGATATTAATATTCCATATTAAAGGCCTGAGAGTAGATTTGAAGGAACAGCCATGCAGGAAGGAAACTGCCTTGAAATGTAATAAACAAAATTGCTCTTTGCCGCTCCCAGCAAACTGCCTCCCTGAACGGCTCTCAGATATTGGCTGCCTATAGAGCTGTGTAATGATTTGCTCTACACTGTACTGATGGCTTTTTACTTAACTTCCTCCTCCAGTTGTTGCTCTTTAAACAAACAGGGGACTGATTGCGCCTCTTCTTCTAGTACCCGCTCCTCAGTCAGAGTTTTCTGACGTGCTCGTCATCAGAAGCGACCCGTCTTCCCACAGGGAGGCATTAAAATTAGAAAACAGACAGGAAGATGGAGTAGCCAGACATAACCTCACATGACATGGATTCACATCTGGTGCAGAGGAAGACAGACACATGTCCTCTGGAGGAGGAGGAGGAGGGGGGGGGGATTAGAGTTTGATTGATGTTGGAGCTGCAAAATAAATCAGATCTGACCGGGGGGGTCACTTGAATAAGGTGACAAACTGGCGACTCTGACAGACAGGGTGGTGTTTTAATTTCTTTTAGTTAATTTGTCCCCAGATGTGAAGATAAACCTTTGAACTCTGATCAGTTTATCATCTCAGTAAAAACTGTTCAAAATGTTTCCACCAAATTACCGACACGTACCGACCCGTACCGACCCGTACAGACCCGTACCGACCCGTACCGACCCACTTTTTGGTTCCCCTCTGTTGGGGTGCCGGAAACACCGATCCGACTCCAGAAGGTGGAGCTAGAAACACTGCAGTCTGTTGATACGTGGAAATAATTGTCACTTACCGTGTGACAGCGGTAATACCAACAACACATGACCTTGCCATGTTGAAATCTACAGGCGACTTCTTTCTGTTCTTCTTCTTTGTTTGGAAACTGGCGTCACGAAACAGTGTTCCTTGGTCAACCACGGACCTTTCTCTGTATTATTTTCACTGTTATGTTTTTCTTCTTTGGTGGATTTATTAGCGGGGTACACCGTCATGCTGCTATGCTATCACGCTATTGCGTAGCTGCATCCGGCTTACACTCGAAGGACACGGCTGGCTGTGAAAACAGGATCAGGTTTCACCGATCTGAACCGTACTGAACCGTACTGATCCGTACCGGACCGCTTGGTGGAAACGGGGCTCAACAGAGCAGCAGCGTCCCTCACACAGAGTTGTCTCAGGTCATTTAGCAGACGAGCGCTGGCCTGTGTGAGCCTCGCCTGTGTCCATGTGAGGAGCAGCCAGAGGCCCCGTATGTCCTGACATGATTAAAGAAAAGTCCTCACAGAGGAACATCTGTTTGGCCGGCAGACACGTTGTCACCCGGATGAGGTCGAAGGAAGGATCCTCTGGAGATTATCATCTTGTTTTTTTAATTTAGACAATCTCCTCCTCCTCTCTTCCTCCATCGCTTCATCTGCTTCCCTCTTCCAAACCTGCTCTCTCTTCCTTTCCCCTTCATTTCCCCTCTAATGCGACTCTATTTTTTGATACTTCCTCTTGTTTTTCTTTGAAGTGGTGCTTATTTCCGTGTGTTTAACCAATCTCGAGCGTGCAGCTGTTGGTTAAAACATAAACGATGATGACAACAGCACAGGCGGTGGCGATAATCACTATGTTTTCAGTGCCATTAAAGGGTTATTTAGAGACAAGAACAGGCAAAAATGTAATCTACGTTTTACTCAAAGGGGAAATCCTAATGAGAAAATGGGGCTTATTGCTGAGGGAACGAGATGCGGTAATTACATTAAAAAAGATAACAACTCTTTATGCATCAGGCTCAGACTCCATCAGGATATAATGGCAGTACTCCTTGGAGATTAATGCTAGGGGAGATATGAAGTGCCAGATGATTGATGGGATCATTAGCTTAGCGTTCACGTGGCAGCACAGATGGAGATACTCTGAATTTAAGGTACGAAAGATGAAACATGAGGATAGTTTGGTTCAAATATTAAAACAGAAACTCAAACGCTAATAAAGATCGGTGAAGCTTTCAGTGAGGCCTGTGTTCCTAATAAAATTAAAGCGATTAAATCCAAAGGCGTTCGCCGCCCTCCACTAAAAGCTTTTTTTAAAACGGTTTATTGGCTGCAGAAAGCCGCCTCTGTGTTTATGCTATGATATCACCTGTGTTTGACATTCATTTCTCTGACGGCGCTCACATGACACGGTGGCGAGGCCTGGTCACACCACCAGCAGCACCGCGCCGTCACTATCCATAATTGCAAAGTGATAACTTGACAGACGGTGTAATTACTTGTTAACAAGGGCGGAGGAGGGGACTATCTGAGATCTGCCGAACACACTCATCCTTCCCCCACGAGGTGAGGGACAATGAAATGACCCCTGTTCCGGCGTTGCTGTGGTAACAGGTAATCTGCATAATCCTGGTGGGGTTTTTTTTAACTCGTGTCTTGTCGATATCTTCGCTATTGCAGGGGCGTTGCTGCACTTGTCGATCAATATCACTCGCTGCGACATGATTCTCCTGGATTATCTATCGATGAAGTCTGTGTTATTGTTGGTTTTATTGCTCTTGTTTATTTTCCTGCTAATCCTGACAACACGAGAGAACGCAGCCGGACATGTTTGATATACAGAATGAACTGAGTTGATCTAAATATAAAAACTGGGGGCTCGGAGTGATTTTCTCTGGCTGTGAGCATCAGTCGTCCAACTTTTCTCTTTTCAGTTTTACATTTAGTGACAAGGTCACTCTGAGCTGCTGGAAAAAAACGCTCCACTCTTTCACCTTTGTCCATTTCTCTCAGAGCTATCATTTGATTTCCCATCACCTTCAAACAAATAAAGTTTGTCGGGCAGTACGGTCTGATCCAGATGCAACTAAAAATGCAACAAACTTTAGAGGAAGCACTAGTTTTTCTCACATTTTGTTCTGTCACAGTCCTCAATCCAAAATGGAATAAATTCATTTCCCCTTAAAATTCTACACACAACACCCCATGATGACAACATGTAAAAAGGTGCTAAAAATTTGCTCAGTCCTCTGTTGGTGCTCCTCTGGCAGCAGTTTCAGCCTCACGTCTTTCTGAATATGATGCCTGGAGCTCGGCTCACCTCTCTTTGGACGGTTCGGTCTGTTCCTCTTTGTGCTCAGACATTTTCTCTCCAGAGATGTTGGATCAGATTCAGGTCTGGCCCCTCAGGGACCTTCACAGAGTCGTCCTGAGGCCCCTCCTTGGATATATACGCTGTGGTCTGAGGGTCGTTGTCCCCAGTCTGAGGTCTAAAGCGGACTGCAACAACCCAAACATAAACATCGACCCGGATAACTGTTTTTATGGCAACAAACTGATTAAATGCAACTGCTACACGGAACATGATTATAACACAAGAATTAACACGGACAACAAGATGAAAATTATCCACTTTAACAGCAGGAGCGTCTACACCAACTTCAATCAAATAAAGGAATACCTGATGGACTTTAAGAACCCTTTTGACATTATTGCAAAAACAGAAACACGGATTAACGAAGAGAAAGGTATGGACTTTGAATTAGAAGGATATAACTTTGTCTGCGGTAGCATGAAAGTATTTAAGAAAAAAAATGGTCAAAATGACCTTTGACGGATGGGTTGTTTGGTCTGTAAGACAGCAGGAAAGACGAAATGTACCTAAACAATGATGGTGAATGAAGTGATGGTGTAAGTCAAGATAGCAGTATATATCCAACTAACTGCAGAGGGACAGACAGACTTTAAATGGATCCACTAAGTTGGGCTCTCAATGCAATCGATGAGGTTTTCTCAACCCGTGAAGCTGGCCTGGGAGAACCTGAATGCCCTGATGGATCATTCCTAGCTGGGTCTTACGTGGAACAAAGGACTGGTCATAAAAGGTCAAATACGGACACTGAAAGACAGTCAAGAATGATGTCATACTTCTGTAAATGGAATACAAATGTATAATAATCTGATGATATGTGGAAAAGAGGAGACTAAATATGGAGGAAATGGGGACGGGACTAGATAAGCTCCGCTTCTCCCGTCTTCCCTTTCGGACATGTACAATTTGATCAACTATTGACAATGTGTGATGTCGTATAAGTGTGCTGACGTGACCGAAATAAATGGATGGATGGATGGATGGATGGATGGATGGATGGATGGATGGATGGATGGATGGATAGATGGATAGATGGATAGATAGATAGATAGATAGATAGATAGATAGATAGATAAAAAAGCTCTCTGGAGCAGGTTTTCAGCCAGGATGTCTCTGTTCATGGCTACATTCATCTTTCCCTCAGTCCTGACTGGTCTCCCAGTTCCTGCTGCTGAAAAACATCCCCACAGCATGATGCTGACACCGCCATGCTTCACTGTAGGGATGGGATCGTCCAGGTGCTGAGTGGTGCCTGGTTCTTCCCAACATGATGCCTGGAATTCAGTCAAAAACGGTCCGGACACACCCTTTACTGGTCAGGTGATTTTAGTTATATCAGGGTGTTTTCATAAAAAATAAGCAGCATGTAAAGATGACAGAAAGCAAAAGGTCTGCCTCATTTCAGGATTTATGTGATTATCAAAACAATAAACTCAAAGAGGATAAAAAGGAAGAGTTTCTGTGAATTTAACACCTTCAACATTGAACACACATCCAAGTGTAAGATGCTGATGATGTTCAGTATATTTCTGCTTCTTTTGCTTGAAATAGAAGGAATAATTAGTGTTTCATAAAGAGAGGCCACGTGTGATGGTGTTTTGGGTCCGCCCTTCAGAGTTGTTTTTTGGAGCAGATGGGCGTCTGATCTGTCAGGTTCAGTTTTGAGCTTTAGGTACAGCAAATATTCCGGATTAGGATCAGCACTCATGTGCCCGTTAAGAATGATTGCGTTCAGGAAAGGCGCTTTGGTTTATTGAACACAGGGATTTATCTGATCCTCTCAGGCAGCTCAGATCGTTTAATGCTGCCTGGCTTCCCCCCAAATGAATTCCTGTGATTAGACATGGCACAGCCCAGCCTATCAAATCTGATACAAGGGAAAGGCTGTGAGGGGGGTTTACATAAGTCCAAATTGTTATTGTGTCATATTTTATTACTGGTATGAAACGAGATGAGCGGGACATAAAAAAACCAGTGGGGTAGACACAGTTCCTGTCATCTTGTAGGGTGCAGGGCCGTTTTTTAACATGCTGTCTTTCTGCTGAGAGGTTATCATATCCTGCTTGTGGATTTTTATTTATCATACAGCACACATGAGGTATTAAAGATACTATTTTAGGATCTCAAAGCTACTTTTCCAGTTTATGTATTCTTACTGAGCATTTCCAACCCAGCGAACATCAAACGCCCCTCTTTGAACGTGCTGACGGATCATCACCCCCTGCTTTCAAAAACATCCCCGAATTCAAACCCTTTTCCCTCGACACCCGAGGCTTGTTGATCTTGATCACATCAGCCTCCTTAAACCCTGGAGGTTTACATTGTTAGAGGAAAGTACAAGCGTTTTAATAAAATCTGCCTAATCAGGATTCAAAGAGCTGGTTCCTCTTTAATCTGGTTTTCCATGCCTCCATTAGTCTTATCTCTTATCATCTGAGCCAGCCGTGGACTGTAGCTCTGCTGTAAATGAAAGCAGCAATGCAAGAACTCATATTCATTTTAATGAGCACATTATACATGTTTCCATATTAGGATCATGCTTTCCTTTATTGCTTTGACATACGTTTCACGTTCCCTTCTCACAAAGGGTTTCTTGACACCACTGTGAAATTAGCAGACCTGAATGGTTTGTCAGTTGTTTCATGTTCCAGTAAGATTCTGATATGAACACAGCTGCAGTCAAATGATATGTGCATGTGCATCCTTTGTTATCCAGACCTTTTGTATATCAAATTATTTGCATGAAGACAAATGACAATGAATATGTGCACAGCTAAACGCTTCCATCGACACAATGGGCATCGTGTTAAATATAGAATCTGATTGTTTTCCACTCCTGGTGCCCCCCCCCAATGATAAGGGGTTGTTGGGCAATTTGCACCTGTGGTTTGGTAACATGGAAAACAGGTATTTTACAAGCACAATTCCAGTGAAGTTGGGATGTTGTGTAAATAAAAACAGAATACAATGATCTATAAATCCTGTTTAACCTAAATTCACCTGAATACTCCACGAAAACAAGATATTTATGGTTCAAACTGATAAACTTTATTGTTTTTGTTCCTAAAAAGCTGGTTCAGGCTCATGTTTCCACTGTGTTCCATCACCTTTCCTTTTATCAACACTCAGTCAGTGTTTGTGAACTGAGGACACTAATTGTTGAAGATAATGCTCCATACATTTTCAATGGGAGACAGGTCTGGATTGCAGGCAGGCCAGTCTAGTACCTGCACTCTTCTACTACGAAGCCACGCTGTTGTAACAGGTGCAGAATGTGTCTTGTCATTGTCTTGCTGAAATAAGCAGGGACGTCCCTGAAAAAGACGTGGCTTGGATGGCAGCATATGTTGCTCCAAAACCTGTATGTACCTTTCAGCATTAATGGAGCCTTCATAGATGGTCCAGTTAGCCATGCCATGGGCACTAACACACCCCCATACCATCACAGATGCTGGCTTTGAGACTTTGACCTGAGAACAATCCAGATTGTCCTTTTCCTCTTTGGCCTGGAGGACACCACGTCCATGAGTTTTAGCTAACACACACATATTTACTCATCCACACCCTGCTGACCAACAGCAGGAGCCATTTTTGAATTTGGTGTCTTTATTGTGTCACTGTAGGAGCGGGATTCAAACCCTGACCTTTCGACTTGGAGACGAGGACTCTACCACTGATCCAAATTCACAACTCGTGATCAATCATCCAGCTGTAGTTTCAAAACAACACTACAAAAAAAAATTTACCTTAATGGCGATGAAGTCCTCACCGGACAGGAGGACCTGGGAGATGGTGGCACAGGTGGGAAATTGAAACCTGTAGATTTGAGTTGGAGACCTTGATCTTTGCTGAAATATACTCAAAGAATTTAGCTTTAGCCTGTAACGTATAATTTGACCAACTTTACACAACAAACTTAACACAGCTTGTTGAGATCATTACTAAATTTCACTTTGGGGGTTAAAGTACATTCTATTCTATTTTATTCTATTCTACTCTGAAGAAGTTTACAACGCAATGGAACTTTTTTTTTTTGTTTACTTAACTAAAAAATTATTTTCAGGCCAACAATTTTAAGTTTTCATTTTTTACAGTGTATCCTCGATGTGTTTGCAGGTTTTCAGGTTGAGTTGATGGGATAAGGTCTCGTATACTTTGGTGACCAGCATGCTCTCTGTCTCCCTTTTTGAACTGATATAAATGCAAACATCTGTAATCACAGGTCGCTCTTTTCACCCGCCATCTTGGCTCTTTTGAAAACACCCTCTTTGTCTACTGCTGAGTCCTCTCTGCACCGTGTCCTGCCTCAAGGTGCAAGCTGTCCTGAACAGCCGATTGCTGCACACATTAGTATTACTCATCTTCTCATCTCTCTCCCTGCAGCACAGAGAGAAAGAAAGAAAGACGCATCCATGGGAATACTAAGCTCTTCTTTTGAAAAGCAGCGCCCCAAACTTTTTTCAGTTTTGTCCCCAAACTTTGCTGTTGATCATTATGCATCCATGAATATTTAATGTTCTGGAAATATTTCTATAAAGAGACCAGAACAAAACAAAGTGATGCTGTTTTTTTTTTTTCCTTATTACTGCTGAGGGCAGATGTTCCTCCAGGTGTGAGGCTGCAGCCCATCTGCTATTAAAGTGGGAGGCATGAGATTTCTGAAAGCACTGATCTCGCTCAGAGGAAAAACCTCAGATGAAGTCTGCCAGTTTAAAAAAAAAAAGTTTCAAATTGTAACTTTTTTTTTTTTTCCACACCTGCTGCCGTGACGGATACGGCCATAAAATTCCAGTTTTAACGAGGTTATAATCTGAACATATGGAGGATCATTTACGTACAGCTTGCAGATTATGGTATGTTTCTGCTCAGCATTTCCACGGTGGCGCCATTCTTTGGTGGCTTACCAGTGGCAGGACTGGAGATAATGTCGGGATTAGTCTGAATTTCAAGCTGCAGATGCAAATCAAGGTACGAATGCCAACCAATGAAGAAAGGATTAGCATTTAGCATCATCACAGAGGTTTTGTCTTTTTTTACGGTTCATGATGGATGAATGTCATTAGTTTATGTCCGTGAATGTGAAATCTTTACCCTGAAGGGGAAATTCTACATTTGAATTCTGACGCTTCGAGCTGAGCCCAGCAGAATCAGCCACTCGAATGCTTTTACTGGACCGCTGGCATATGCTGTCCACTGATTACTGCGTTTCCACCAAATGTTCCCGCTCGTATCCAGGGTAGTTATCACGGAATGATTCCCAGAACACAAATGACACTCGGGGAAAAAAAAAAAAAAATCACCAAATCATGATGTGTTCCAAAGATTTCTCTCTCTCTTTGCTTTCGGAAAAGAAAGCAGTGACCTGAAAAATGATCCAAATGACAGATATCAGAGCAGGAACTGGGGGGAGGGGGAGGGGGGGGGGGGTAGTGACAAATTGCACCAACTGAATCTGAGAGCATCATCCTGTGTTTCTGCCTCCCCATGAAAGACGCGTCGTCACTGTGGATGTTACCAGACAATTTAAAAGGTGAATGTTTTGTGTGCGAGGCATCCATGACACGCCTCGCAGCAATCTCATTGTCTTGCTTGGCTAGCGTGAATGCTGAGCTAACACCCGGCCTGTAATCTATCACCACAGAGATTGCACTTGTTCCAGCATTGTTTTACAAGCTGCTGAGGACTCGGGCAGATAAGCTTTATCCTGCCCTCACTTTCTCCGTGAGCCTTTGAAATCCATCTGTCAATAAGATAGACACAGTGTGGGATGGGATAGGATGCTTTGCTGCAGTGGCCGCTGCTGTTTCAGGGTTTGCTGGAAACACAATCAGGCAATCGCTTTTTTATTGCTCTTGCAGATAAACTTTGCAGCCTGGTCTCGTGTTCGAACCGAGCGGCAACCTCCGGTCTGAAATTATGAGACAATGCTGAAGTGCTGCCACAAGTCACAAACACACCAAACCAAAACAAGCTGCTTCACAGCAGAATTAAACATGTCTACAGCCTGGGACGAAAAAAAAAGTCTCCCGTCTGAATTAGAGTTTAATCCCAGGACACGGGATTCCTGGGAAAGGATGAGTCGGGAAACGGGGGAAAAAAATTGCGCCTCTATTACAGTGTTACGGTAATGTTAATGTAGGCTGCGG
>CM061146.1:1104620-1179620 GCA_030710495.1 Labroides dimidiatus | reverse complement strand
AGATCTGTTTCTGCAGGTCAGAAATTATTTTGAAAGAGGCACTGAAACAGTTTTTCCATGAGGATGAAATAAAGTTACTGTGATAGTATAGTGTAAAAAGAGCTGAGGAGCAACATGCAGCTGACAACCACCAGCTCCAGAATGTGGGAATAATTCTGTTGGAAAAATATTATGAGATTTTCAGTTCCTCCAAAGATGAAATGTGCATTTTCAAAACACAAGCTAAAGGCTAAAACACCAGCTAAAGGTCTAACTACGAGCTAAAGGTCAAACTACGAGCTAAAGGTTAAAACACGAGCTAAAGGCTAAACTACAAGCTAAAGGCTAAACTACGAGCTAAAGGCTAAAACACGAGCTAAAGGCTAAACTACAAGCTAAAGGCTAAAACATGAGCAAAAGGCTAAACTAAGAGCTAAAGGCTAAAACAAGAGCTAAAGGCTAAACTACGAGCTAAAGTCTAAAACACAAGCTAAAGGCTAAACTACGAGCTAAAGGCTAAACTACGAGCTAAAGGCTAAAACACGAGCTAAAGGTTAAACCACAAGCTAAAGGCTAAAACATGAGCTTAAGGCTAAAACACAAGCTTAAGGTCAAACACAAGCTAAAGGCTAAAACACAAGCTAACGGCTAAACTACAAGCTAAAGGCTAAAACATGAGCAAAAGGCTAAACTATGAGCTAAAGGCTAAAACATGAGCTAAAGGTTAAACTACTAGCTAAAGGCTAAAACACAAGCTAACGGCTAAACTACAAGCTAAAGGCTAAAACATGAGCAAAAGGCTAAACTATGAGCTAAAGGCTAAAACACGAGCTAAAGGTTAAACTACTAGCTAAAGGTTAAAACACAAGCTAAAGGTCAAACTACGAGCTAAAGGCTAAAACACAAGCTAAAGGCTAAAATATGAGCTAAAGGCTAAAACATGAGCTAAAGGTTAAACTACTAGCTAAAGGTTAAAACACAAGCTAAAGGTCAAACTACGAGCTAAAGGCTAAAACACGAGCTAAGGGCTAAACTACAAGCTAAAGGCTAAAACATGAGCTAAAGGTTAAATTACGAGCTAGTTAGAGCTGACTGACGGATGATCCAGAGGTGATCGGCTGTTAGAGCTGACAGATGATCCAGAGGTGATCAGCTGTTAGAGCTGACTGACAGATGATCCAGAGGTGATCAGCTGTTAGAGCTGACTGACAGGTGATCCAGAGGTGATCAGCTGTTAGAGCTGACTGACAGGTGATCCAGAGGTGATCAGCTGTTAGAGCTGACTGACAGGTGATCCAGAGGTGATCAGCTGTTAGAGCTGACTGACAGGTGATCCAGAGGTGATCAGCTGTTAGAGCTGACTGACAGGTGATCAGAGGTGATCAGCTGTTAGAGCTGACTGACAGGTGATCCAGAGGTGATCAGCTGTTAGAGCTGACAGATGATCCAGAGGTGATCAGCTGTTAGAGCTGACTGACAGGTGATCCAGAGGTGATCAGCTGTTAGAGCTGACTGACAGATGATCCAGAGGTGATCAGCTGTTAGAGCTGACTGACAGGTGATCCAGAGGTGATCAGCTGTTAGAGCTGACTGACAGGTGATCCAGAGGTGATCAGCTGTTAGAGCTGACTGACAGGTGATCCAGAGGTGATCAGCTGTTAGAGCTGACTGACAGGTGATCAGAGGTGATCAGCTGTTAGAGCTGACTGACAGATGATCCAGAGGTGATCAGCTGTTAGAGCTGACAGATGATCCAGAGGTGATCAGCTGTTAGAGCTGACTGACAGGTGATCCAGAGGTGATCAGCTGTTAGAGCTGACAGATGATCCAGAGGTGATCGGCTGTTAGAGCTGACAGGTGATCCAGAGGTGATCGGCTGTTAGAGCTGACAGGTGATCCAGAGGTGATCGGCTGTGCACTGAGAGGTTTTGCTGATGTGATAAGATCTCCTTCCAGTTGCTGGTCAGTGTGAAATAAGCATGCTGGGTCAGATATGAAGGAAATGGATTAACTCTGATCTACAGTTATTAGAAAAGCCAATCAGCTCCGTTTCCTGCTGCCAGGACAGAGGTGAGTGTTGAGCTTTCTTACGCTGATGAGCTGCTGTTTGACCTCACAGCTATGAGAATCTAATAACAACCTTCCTCTCATTGTTCCTTGTGTGTTTGGTGTATCTGAAGCGTTTTGCAGGAGCTCCTCTGAGTTCAGCAGAGGCGCTGATCCTTTTATCGCAGCACACACGGTGACCCTCCTGCCTCTCTCCTCTTATTGCCCGAGTTTGCTCGGCTTCTGCCGCCTTTATTGGAGCGATCCGGGTCCGCACATCCATCTTTGGCTGCTTTCCTTGTCTGCAAAGATCTTCATGGCTGCAATCTTGTGCAAGTGTCAGCTCGGTGTGATAAGCCCTGCTGGCTGGCTTGTTGTTATTGCTTGCAGAGACGGAGCGCTACGGAGGGAAATGTCAGCCGCACGCCGGCCTTTTCCTGCTGGAAAGGCCATATTTATGAGCGTATGTAAATCTGCGAGCATTGTTTCTGCTGCTCGTGAAATACAATGCAATATTGAAGAATGATGCAAGGCCAATGAAAACTGACCTGCGGCAAGCCTGCTGTTTATGCTGGAATATTTTGTTATTTTCAAAGATGGAGCATCGCTGTAGAGATGTTGTGCTGTGCGGAAGGACTGACATGTCATGCATGTGATTGGTAGCAGTGCGTGTCTGTCTGCTCTGGAAGTTTCTGGAATATTTTGCTCTCCTTTCTCTGCACAGTCTCACAAAATACAGGCTGTGTTCAGGAGTTTGAGAGCAAGAGACTCCAAATAAAACCTTGTAAACACTGGAAGCCAAAGAAATCTTTTCTGGTGGTCCATCACTCTTAGAGCATCAGAGAGACTCCATTCTTTTCCCATAATCCTTTAATGCTCACTGTAAAATACACTGTAAAACTTTGTAGTGTGAAATTAACTTAAAACACCAGAATCATTCAAACAGAGCGCGTGGTTGCAGAGATAAACTCGTTTTATTTTGGGGATGCAGTTTCCCAGCAGAGACCTGAAAAATCAGCTCAGGGCTCGAAGGGTTAATCAGGATGTTTGCGTTATTGAATCAAAAGATCATCAATCCACTGACCCACAGCCGCCGCGCCGACGTAGAAGCGACACGGCTGGCCGGTTTTATTTATGGAGACGCAGCAGGATGATGTAGAGCCCGCTGTGGCCTTCCAGCACAAACCCAATCAGGGAACAATACAGCTCAACCCGTACGAGCGCTGTTCTACTTTAAATTACGGAGCGAATCGAGGTACCCAACATCTGCCGGGAGCTCAATCATCGCACCGCCCCACCTCGGCGGGAGATTTCACCCACCGTCGACTGAAAACGGATTTCATCAGAATCAATAATGCTGTAATTATGCCTTCCATAGATCCCCTGCACCTCTATTCATCAGAGGAGTCCGACACGTGTTCCCCTAAACCTGTCGGGGGTCTTGATTTGCAGCGGAACATCTGCTGGCAGAGGGAGGAACCTGGCTTCAGACTGTGTTGATGCGAGTTAATCTGCAGGCCTTCGTGGTGATGAGTCATTTAGAGGGTTGTTTAATCAAAGCGGATATTACGCTCTGGCTCCGGTCCAGGCTCAGGCCTTGTGTGCACCTTTTGTTTCCACAGAGAGGAAATATGAGATGAAACAGCAGATATCACTGAAGGAGCCTCTAATTGTTTTCCTTCAGTCGCCAAATGAGCTCACGTTTTTTTTTTTTTTTTTTTGGATTGTGTGGAATAACGACGGTGTTTGTTGATGACTCTGTCTCACAGGAGTTCATTCATTCAAACAGTCACTCAGACACTCTACGAACTTTTAAACGCTGCAATAAAAAAAAATAAACTAAACAAGAAAATGATGATCCAGCATCTCAACGCTAAACTCTTTAACAGCAAGCGAAGCTCACTTAAAGGAGAAACTTTACCACCATGAAGAGGAGTCTTACTCAAGACTCACACATTCATTTACCACAGTCTGGAAGTTTCTTCAGTGACACTAAACCGACCAACAAAGTTTGACATTGAGAAGAGATCTCTGTTTTTCTCTGCTGAAGAGGATTCCTTGATTTGTATTTATTTATTTATTTTGGACTAATAGTGAACACTGGAGCTGAACTGGCATTAAGAAAATGAACGTCAGAGCAGAAGAAAGCTAAACAGGAGAGTGATAGAGCACAAGCTAAAGGCTAAAACATGAGCTAAAGGCTAAACCACAAGCTAAAGGCTAAAACACAAGCTAAAGGCTAAAACACAAGCTAAAGGCTAAAACATGAGCTAAAGGCTAAACCACAAGCTAAAGGCTAAAACACAAGCTAAAGGCTAAAACACAAGCTAATCTGTTTGTGATAATGTTCATTCCAGCCCACATGCAGCAGTTATTCTGCAGTGATCTGATCAAACTTGAGAGTCTGTCAATAAAATGAAGAGTGAGGTTACGTTAGCTCTGATTGGTCAATGACCAGGACGTAAGGATTCACTAACGTTACACGTTAGCCTACAGATACGTCTCAGAGCAGCGTCTACTAAACTCCAGAACAAACTGACAAAGTTTACTTGTTGTCATGTTTCAAACAGCAGCTCTGTGTAACTGTTGATAAATAGCTGGGTAAAAGAAAAGTAGTGTTAAAAAGAAGATCAGATCTCCAAAACAAATGCACTCCTTCGTTTTAATAGTGGGTGATGGTGCTCATGGGAAACGGAGTCTTTGGTCTTTATACACAGGTTTGTTATTTTGTTTTTTTCCGTCAAAGGAGGAAATAATGTTCTGCACCAAACTGTTTTTAAACATCCTGGAGGAAAACAGACGGTAATCATCTACAAACAAACACTTTACTACAAAACACACCAAAACTCTGAACACTCACTGCTGTTTTATTCTCACTGGATCAAGTTTCCTTTGATTTCAAATAAATTGTGTATTTATTCCAAAAAAATTGGAACTAGTTTTTAAATTTTTGCTAATTGTTACAATTCTATTGTGAAAATCCCCTAAAAACTTCCCAACATGCATTGCAACTGTTTTCAAAAAGCTGCTGCAAAATCATTGATTTTAGTCTGCAACAACCCCCCCCCCCCCAAAAAAAAAAAAAAAAAAAAAAAAAAAAAAAAAGAGTCTGAAAAATCCTGGAGGGACTGTTATGGGCTGTTTGGATTCTTTACCCTCTGTTTCTATGTGATGCTAAATAATGGATGCATCCTCTCCATCCGCAGGTCCTGCAGGTGCGCCGTGTCCTTCTGCTGTCTGTGTCCACTTGTCTTCATGGTTACGGCTGTCTGACTCTCCCTCTCTCCGGCTGTCTGTGTTTGAGAACCGTGTCTCCTCTGTCTGCGCTCAGGCAGAAACAGGATCTCAGTCTGGAGAGCTCACACAGCTCATGTGTGTGTTTTTTCTCACTGCCTGTGTTTTAAACTGCGCTCATAGAGACTATTTCAGACGGAGTTACATTTTGGTAACTTAGTGGTGAACAGGTGATCGTCAGACGATTGGGATCAACTGTCCCTCAGCTGAAAAACGGTCATTTTTCATCTCCTGAGGGGGAAAAAAAAGGATCATCAGTAAGCCAAACGTCATTTGTTGTCTCTTTGGGCCAAACAGAGATCGTCTCCCACATGTGTCATGACTACAAAAGGAGGTGACAGAATCTCAGAATGAGGGTATTGAGGAAAATGACAGGCATTAAATTTGGGCCTCGGGCTGTTTGTGAAAAGGAGCCGAGCACATGTTTTATTTCTGCCTGATTTAGATCCTGGTTCTAAGAGGAGAAAATAAAACAGCACTCACTGACACAATGCTAATTACAAGCTTCGTCCTCTTTTTGATGGAGTGAAAAAAATCACATTTGAGTAGCCTGTCATGGAGCTCAGCAGAGTCTGGCGTCCTGCTTGGCGAATAATTAAGAGAGCACCTCACAGACTTTCACCTTTTACTCCTTGGCATTCAGGAAAAACAATTTACCCTCCCTCCTTTTTCCTATTATCTACCCTTCCTCCTTTTTTTCTCCTCACTGCCACGCTGAGTTTGATCCGGACAGCTTGCTCCAGTCAGGGAAAGTAGCGTGTATTGGTGGAGGGAAGCAGCCGTGGCGGGTGTGTAGCGGGGTGCGCTCCTGCTTCCTGGTAATAGCTTTGGACACAGCTGCGTGCACGGCTGACTCCCCGGCACTGCCGGGTCTTATCTCCAGGAAGGAGATTAGGTTTTCTGGGGGTTCCCGACGTATGTCTATAGTCGGGGAGAGGCTTGTGAGCTGGTCGGCTGCACAGGAGCTACAGATAAAATGTTTGAGGCATTATTCCAATTCCCTGAGGTTTTTGTTTACTCTGGCTAGGTTGAGTCCAAATAATAGTCTGAGACGCCAAAACCCAAAATGTGTGCGAGTCAGAGTCGATAAGGCGACGCGGTTTCCAGACTTTAATTTTCAGCCTGTTTCACTCTTTTTATTTCCCCACACTGCTGCGGAAGTCTTCAGGGGTCCTCAAAGATTTTGGGATCCCAGACTCGGCCGAAGAGCTTCAGGGTCCAGGAGCTGATGTGGTGTTGGAGTTATTTCAGTCCAGATTGGATCCCTTACTTTGACTTTCACTTTGAAATATTTCAGTTAAATATCATAAAATCCTGGTGATATTTTACAGCGTACTACAACCAAACGTTTCCTGGACTTAAACAAAACCTGACAAACAAACATGAAAACAAAACCATATCGTTGAATAAATGTAACAGAAACAGACGTCTAAAGCGTGACCAGGGTGTGTGTTTCATATCGTTTAAGCTTCCAGATGTTTCTTCTCTGGTTTCTGTTTTTGGCCGCGTCTGAAACCAGCAGCTCAAAACCAAATCAGGTGAAGTAACATGAATTGATCTTTACTTTAACTCTCAGATTTGGGGACTTGGTGCATGCCAACCCCTCTCTCTTCCTCGTATTGTTTTAGTATCAAATCCTCCTGCTCGACAGCCGTCTGAATCAATCCCAGAATCCAACTCTTTGTTTTTGATTGCAGCCCATTTGCAGAGTGCTATAAATACAGAAATACACAGCTATTTTTCCTTCTTTTTTTACCAGAAGTTTCTGCTGTTTTCATCCTTCCTCTGAGTGCTTCCTTCCTCATTACGAGCATCACAAGGCTCGTCAAATGGCGGGGAACAAAAGCAGCCCTCTCCACGGAGCGAGTGGCGGAAATGGTGGGGTGTGCGACTGCGACGCTACTTGGAAGTTGAACAGATAAAAACTCTCCCCTCGACATCTTCCTCTCAACGTGGTGTTTTGAGGTTCTCGGTTTTTCAGATCAAGAGGAATTCTTCAGCTCCTCAAGAATTCTAAATTGAGCTCGGTCTCTTAAGACGAAGACCGGCTCCTTCCTTTCTGACCCACTTCCAATCTCCATCATCTCTCACCGCTGGCAGCCTCTGGATCTGAAGGCAGCAGCGTGTTGTCTGTTACCTCCTTTAACGAGACGGGAGCCACACTCTCTCTCTCTCTCTCTCTCTCTTTTTTCCTCTGAATTTCTCTCCATGCCAAATGAAACCAAAAATGAAAAACAAACCCAGGGTTGTGAGTGCGTGTTGGGGGCTCATCTTTCTTGGCAGTGCAGTGATTGCTTTCATGATGCTTCCATGCTGTGTCTTCAGAGCGCTCATTCCTACCCTCCGACGAATTGGATAAACAAGCAATTTAGGTACCAGTGGTGTGTTCGGGCGGTGTTGAAAAAGGCAGCTGCTTCTGGGGAAAGTTTGAAAGCTGCAGAGAAAGAAAGGAAAGTCACTCCAAACTGTTTAGATCTGACAGGCTGGAGCTTTAAAGACGAGACGCTGAGCACGGCCGGCCTGTGGCGTCGGCAGTACAGACAAACGCTAGAGACGCCACAAAATCAGAGACAATATGGATACGGACGGACTGGGATTGGTCGATACCGACTGTGGGGAGGGAGATGGGCGATCCACATTAACTTTAATTGGAAAGAGAGCAACATTTTACCTGGAGAACAGTTGAGTCTCGTCTTTCAGGAAACTCCGTCTGATCCACCAACTGAGGCCTCCGTTCAGCATAAATCCATCAGCTGATGAAAAAAACAACAGGACAGACCTGCAACCAGGTACACACTGACAAGCAGGGGCGTGTTCAGGCTTTTAGACTGGGGTGCCCCAACCAGGGCACTGACTTATGCAGGTGGGCATGAATCATGTGAGCCAACACTCCAATAAATAACATTTATTTTCGCTTATTTATGTATAAATAAAACAGGATTAACAGGCTGCAGCTTTAAGCAGGCTTCTCTCAAAGTCAAAGTCAAAGTCAACTTTATTGTCAAATATGCTATACATGCTCGACACACAGCATAAATGAAATTTCAGTCCTCTCAGACCCACGGTGCAGCAGGGTAATACAAAAAGTTACAATAACTAAGCTAAGCTAAATAAGACTACCTTATTTAGCTTTGTTGCTCTGTTGGCCCAGTCAAGATTCAAACTCAACTCTTAACTCTTTTTGAATTCATCTGAGTTCACTTTTTATTCAGTAAATTTCAATGATGTCTCCGGGTTGTTTTGTGTTTGGTGGAGCTGGGATTTCCATCATACCTGAAAGTCATTAAACGCATCACAGCTCCTGTGGACCAGCTCCAGGAGTGCTGCTAGCCTCTCCTCGATGCTTGAAGCTACTGTCTGATCATAACTTTGACTGACTGTGTCATCAGCCAATCAGATCTTGATGTTGAGTAACAGAACGCCCCCCGTGCCCAGCGATGTGTCAGTGCTAGCTCCTGTTGTCATTCGCAACTTTAGCGAGCTGTCGGTGAACTTAGCTATCCACTGATGCTAAACGCTACGTCCACCATGATGGATTTCATTTGTAAGTGATGGCTGAGTGTTACTGAGTTAAAGTTGTTGTTGGTGTTTGAGTTTATTGTTGTGGTCACACCTGACTGGTTTTGCTGGAGATGCTGGTTCCCAGTGTTAATGCTGCAGGTTGACAAAGATTGATGGTGATCAGTAACCGTTAGTAACTGAACAACTTTGGTATTTTGGAGGCTTGTTTCGTGTCACATGGTCTCAGTTTGTAATCTGGTTTCTGAGACATGATGAAAACCTGACGGTGATGCTGCAGTAATTTAAAATGGTGTGTGTGTGTGTGTGTGTGTGTGTGTGTTTATGCACTTTACCTGTTGAAGATCATCTGTGACTGTGTTGGCTATATCAGCACGTGTGTGACACGTGTGCATGTTTAAGTGTGTGTGAAGGCCCTAACTCCACGGTGCACCACTGGCTTTAAAATAAATAAATAAATAAATAAATAAATAAATACATACATACTTTCATTTATTTATTTATTTATTTATTTATTTATTTTAAAGCCAGTGGTGCACCGTGGAGTTAGGGCCTTCACACACAATAAAAAAAAATAAAAAAAGAAACATTAAAAAAAATATATATTAAAAACTCAAATTGACCCGAGCAGAGCTGCAGAGCTGTGTGAGCTTCTTTAGTTTAGTTTAAAATTCAAAACGAGTAAAAGTTCATTTTTCCACAACAACCAATAATCAATTAATGTTCCTTTATAACGAAGCATATAAGTAATATTATTATATATTATAACTGCAAATCACAATATTTCCAAAATAATCACAATCACATCATTTTTCCAAATCGTGCAGCACAAACAGGGCGAAATGTTCTCTTATAAATTAAAGACGTTGGATAAAAACAGTTATTTGATTTCTTATGTTCGCAGCTCTGAGGCTGAGAACATAAGAAAACATGATTCTTTCAGACTGATTTTTCTGTCATAAACTTCTTGAAACCTTCTCAGCTTGTTTACATTTGGATGCTGAAGCCACTCGCTAAGGTTGCTCTCATTGTGCAGCTAAAGTCTGACGAAGCGTGACAGAGTGTGAGACGATTCACGACGAGGACGCACGAGGAGCAGCAGCTCTGCTCCTCCTTCAGTCCTCCATCCTCTCCTGTTGTGACCTCAGGGAGGAGCTTGAGAGTGAGCGACTCCAGAGGTGGTTCATTTGTCTGGAACCTTCAGCGCCGCGCTGCCTCTGCACCGTCGTCTTCTGAAGAGCTGAAAAAAAAGCTCAAAGGCTGCAGGAACAGCTGAGTCACTGTGAAACACTCCTCTCATCAAAATCTCTCACATCTGATGGAATCCAACCTGAGAGCAGCGAGGTGTGCCAGCCGAAGAAAACCCGGAGAAAGCAGCCGAGGTTAAACACGGAGACGGGATCTGAAAGGCAAAGTGAACCTGTGCTCCGCCGGGAGATCGTGCAGAGAGGAAATGTTCACAGTTGTCAGTGAGCAGCAGATGTCTTAAGTCTTGAGTTGCTCAGCAAAGGTTCACGCAAGGCTCAAAAGTTTCAAAACAAGAAAACAAAAAGAGAGAGAGAGAGAGAGAGAGAGAGGGAGAGAGAGAGAAATCTGGGGGGAAAAAAAACAAAAGCAGCCCTGAAGTTTCTGGCAAAAAGATGATCCAACGCTGCATTTCTTTGACAGCTGTTTTCTCTCCTGGATCGAGGGCGAAAGTTTCTGCAGGAAGGTTGTCAAAGAGTTTCATGTGCTGATCATTAGCGGAGGCTCGTGAAGAGCGCCGTGCAGACGGTGACGAATCTGAAAGATGTTTCTAGCAGGTTCCCTTCTGTCTGGATGATCATAACTGATACCTGATGATGATGATGATGATGATGATGATGCATCCTGCTGCATTAATGAGGGTCAGTTTTTTTTTCTGCTCGTTTGCACGGCTCAGTTTGGGAAGGTTTCATAAAAGATGTCGCTGCACCTCCCTCCAGTCGAACATGCAGAGGACTGAACGTCTCTCCTGTGATGACGTCAGGATAATGTGTAGGTTTCACTCCCTTTTCAGAATAATCCAGTTTTATTTACAGAGCTTACTTACCTTCCAACAAATCTCACCAGCTCGCTGCACCTCGTGAGGGCAGCCTGCAGAGGCTGATTGCATAATTAGCTGCTGCGTTAGTCAATCAGATGCTAATCTCTCACAGATCCTGGGAGTAAATTCAATAAAAAGAGGAATGTAAATTTGCCAGGTGCTTGTAGGTGATTGTAAGTTGTGTTTTCTCTCTCTCTCTCTCTCTCTCTCTCTCTCTCTCTCAGTCTTTATCCATCTGTCGGAGCGAGTCTCATTTTAGAATCCTTTGTCTGGGATGGCTCAGACTGATGTCAGAGACTTTTGACTTGATGAAATAAAATCCAAACTATCTTTATCGTTACATTTTTGATGAATCAATCTTTATTTTTTTGTGAATTTATGTCCGTGTTTTGCTGTTTTCATTTCTTATCCAGTCCAGACAGGCTGAACATGGTGCTTTATTTTGAAAAGACCGGAAACTCTGATCGTTTTTCGTGTCTGTTTTCCTGTTTGGTACGATCTGCTCTGTTGAGATTGACGCGTCTCTGCAGCACACTCCGCCAAGAATAGACTCGCAGCGAAACAGCCGCGAGCAGACGTTGGTAGCACACGCCTGAGACGGACCGCGGCGCGGGCTGTGAATGCACTGATTGACTTGATTGGCAGTGAAATACAGCGCAGTGTGCGGCGCTGACGGACCGCTGTGCTCACGGACCGTGGCGCTGACGGACCGCGGCGCTGACGGACCGCAGCGCTGACGGACCGCAGTGCTGACGCTGTATGTGTGAATTGGGGGTTAGTGGTCGTGTTAAAACAAAGATGGCCTCTGGTAGCCTGTCTCCAGCTCCTGGTCTAACTGATCGTCTTATTTCAGCGCTGTTTGTTTGTTTTTTTAACCTTAAACTGAAGAGACATCAGCAGTCTTCTGTTTTTTTATTTTCTGCTGTTTTTCTTCTGACTTCAAGGCCGTCATGGTACAAACTGAATTTACAAAGTTAAAGTTTGTCACGTTTCAAACCATAGATCACCTCATCGCTTTGCATCCTGGGAAAAGTTGACTTGAACAAAGAAAAGTAGGGTTAAAAAGAAGATCTGCTCCTTAAAACAAATGCACGTCTCGGCGAGAGTCACATCTTTACAAACTGAAGCTTCTTTGAGGGTTAAAATGAGACACGCTGTTAGAAACAGAGGAGCTGAAGTGAAGTGAGTCACTTCCTCTTTACCCAACATGTAAATTAAAGGATCTCCCAGCTGCTCCAGCCTGTTCACATGTTCTCTGGTTCTGCTGTCAGCACTTCATCACAGCACCTGAAGGAGAATCTTTACACTGTGAAACTCTGACGGGTTTGATCACATATTTCATCTTTTATTGTGAAAATATAAGCAAACATAAGGGTGAAAATTTACAACTCAAATCCCAGTGAAGTTCGGACGCTGTGTGAAACATGAAAACACCACAAAGACGAGATATTTATAGTTCAAACTGATAAACTTTGTTGTTTTGTTGTAAATTTACACTCATTTTGAATGTGATGTCTGCCACACGTTCCTAAAAAGCTGCAGTTTCTCTTTAATTCTGGATTTCAGGGCTTGTTTTTGTTTTTGTCTGATAACTCAGCTGACTGTGCTCCTCATGTTTACGTCCTGAACGTGGCATTTAAATGCTTCTTTAACATTTTGGTATTTTAGAACGCTCACTAACTTTCTCTCTCGCTCCATCCTCTGGTTTCCTTCAGTCGATTGGAGGGAAACAAAATGTCAACACTTATACTCGAACTGTGACGCTGCCACATCAAGATTTGGTGGAGACATTAAATACATTCGTCCTCTTTTCATTTTCTTTAACTCTCTCTTTAAATTCCCTCTAACTGTTGAAATACTTCATCCTCCACAAACTTTAAGAGCCAGGAGTGTGGAGCACGTGGAGCTGAGTGTCCTCACTGCCTGCTGTGTTCTTCAATGACGCTGTAAGAACTTTGACTCTCGTCCAAAACAGTGAAATTATGAGCTTGACAGGAATAATAAAAAGTCCAGAACTTTCTCTAAAGCTCAGTAAAGCCTGAAGCGGCTGCAGGTTAGAGTGATAAACCTCTGTGGGCATTTCTAAAGGTGACCCGTTTGATACTCTAATCAATATTTTTCAAACAACGCGTCAAAAAAAACACCAACTTTAAGGTTTATAATCCAACCTTTACCCACACCAGGAGATTTAGGATTTAGTTGGAGTTGCAGTTTTTCTTCTTTTGAGAAACTTTGTTTGCACAGAGTGGAGAAAACTCTCAGGGTGGACTTTGTCTGCCACTTTGCAGTTTCTTTTTTTGTGTGTTGCTGGTGAGCGTGCCGTGCATTCATCCGGCCCAAACTGTTGACCAGACGAGACGTGAATAAGAATTCTGCAGAAAGAGATAAACAGAGTCTGTCAGCTGTTAGAGGGGATCCGGCTTTAACAGTAATGAGTCTTTGTTTGAATCCTGAGTTTGTTTTGCATTCGTCGGAGGTTATTGGCCCGTTTCATCTCACACAGATCCGCCTTAAAGCTGCAGAGACGGAGGATCTGTCCTGGCTCCCGTCACCAGCTGAAGTCCTCTTCTGAAGACGGTGGATGTGTTTATTTTGTGCCTCCGCCGTAATCTACTCGTAGCTCAGTGTGAGTCTCGCAGGGCGCCGTTGGCCCGCTTCCAGTCCGAACAGCAGCATCAAGAGGAGCCCGGCTTTGTATCGACGAGGGGTTGGTCATTAGGAGGACTGAGCGGGGATGATTCGCAGGCAGCAAAACGGCGTCTAATGGAACTGAGTGGTGACTGCGGCCCTGTGGGAGATTATGCCACAGTCTGTCCGTAATGAGCGGCGTAATGGCACGATTACAGCAGCACTTAATGACTCAGAAACGGCCGGCGCTGTCAGTGTGTGGACACCCACCACCCTACACTCCTCCTCTTACCTCATTAGCCGAAGCTCTGCACAATTACAGCACAATTTATAAGCACGTCAATCGACATGAAGCAGCAGTTATTCTGCTCAAACCGAACCACATTTCTCAACTCGTTATTGGTGGAAGAGCCGAAGGCTGCCGAGGCCCCGAAACAACCAGACCAGCTGACGTGACGGGTCGGCTCTGCATGTGTAATCCCACTAGTCTGGATGATGATGAATGAATCTTGAATCTTGAATCATCTCATCACTTGAAGAAACATACTTCATTCCTCTGTCCCGTCGCCTCCCGTCACTGAAAGGACACAGTATCAGGAGCGACCCGCTGCCGAACAGCTCACCATGAATCCATCTTTGCAGCTTATCCTGCTCTGACACGCAGGAGGCCAGAGTCGATCGCAGCTGTCATTGGACGCGAGTTAGGGTACACCCTGCAGGCCTCAAGTCAATCACAAGGCTGACGCTCAGGGACGGACAGCCGCACACACACACACACACCACACACACATTCATACCCGCAGGCGATGTGGAGACACCAGTCAGCCTCTTGAGCAAAGACTGTGAGCGAAAGCTGAAGAGCCGGGAGGGAAACTCCACACAGTGAGGCTCCTGCCGGCAGGAAGAGTTCCTGAACAAACCTTCGTACTGCACAGAAAGGACTCAGACACGAAGCACCACATACGTCCACGAACGTTTGCATCGCTGGTTTTGATGTCGGGGGATTTTCTGCTCTGCAGCTTGAAGTCAAATCACAGACCAATCAGAGCTGATTCCTAAACTTTAGGACTATTTTACCCGATGGAGCCAACGCAGCACGGCAGGCGGCGCTTTGACGTGCAGCTCTATGATGTATCTGATGTGTGAACATGACCAAGACGTGTTTTTTTTTTTTAACCAGAGAAGTAAATGAAATTCGTTCCATATCTGATCCCACCACCTTCAAGACACGATTAACCCTAGAACACTAACGTTAAAATAGTAACACCATCACTAACGTTGGGTATACTTTACCCGAGATAATATCCCGGATAAAAAACAGTTTTCATCAATTTATGTAAAAGTACAACACTGTATGCCAAATTGTAGTACTCTTCATTCATTTCAAAATGTACAATATTACATGGAATTAAAAAAAAGGTACCATGGGGGACAATGACACACACTGAAAATCACATGACAAGAATTGTGTGGGTGAAAAATCAACCGACGTTAGTGTTCTAGGGTTAAAAACACACCTGTTCCACACTGCTTATAACCTCACTTAACTCCACATGTTTAGTTCAACCTTTTTAACTTTGCTTTTCATCTGCAGTTTTAACTGGTATATTTTATATCTGTTTTATGGATTTTTTTTATTTTTGCATGTCTGTATTTGATGATTATTTGAATTTTATCTTCAACCTTGTAAAGCGTCTTTGAGTCCTTGAAAAGCGCTATATAAATAAAATGTATTATTATTATTAAAGCTCTGTTTGTTTTCTTTTTTTTTTTGTAAATTTTATTTATGCAAAGTTTTTTATAAGATTATACAAATACAAACGAAACATTAAACTAAAAGAAAAATGTACAGAACTAACAGACAATAGACATAAAAAAAAATAAAAAAAAAAACCCGACACGACAGCCAGCACTTATCCAATGACAGAGAAAGTGACAAAACAGTATACGCCAAACGTCAGCACAACACAATGTCCCAGAGAAAAAGAAAATCCATGGTGAAAGTCCAAGTATTGAGTCCAGAGAGTCTGTACAAGAGGGGAACGGCAAAGGTACTTTGTGTATAAATAAAAAAAGAACAATGCAAAAATATAAGAGAGCAGGGTGTTCAGGTAACAGGTAAAGGTTTTTCCTTTTTAATATATTCAATGAAAGGACCCCAAACCTTCTTAAAACGAACATTGGAGTTAGATATGGAAAAGCGAATTTCTTCTAGGTGCAAACAGGAGACCATGTCATTCAGCCACCTTCTGAAGCAGGGAGGGGAAGGGGACTTCCACTCTTTTAATATGACCCTTTTTGCAATAGCCATACTGAACATGAGGGCTTGTTGTAAAGCGGCAGGAAGCGTTAAAGAGACATTAGAACAGCCCAAGATCACCAAAAGACAGTCGGGTTCCAGTCGTCTTTCATAGGCAGCACCATATAGATGAAAAATGTCTGACCAATAACCAGTAAGCTTTGAGCAGGACCAAAAAAGATGTGCTAGTGTTCCCTCCGCCGATTTGCATTTATTACACATGGTAGAGACAGCAGGGAAGATTCTATCTGTTTGTTTTCTTTTTTAATGTGCTCAAACCTCCTCGTTCCATCATCACAGACTGATGACACCAAGGCTCACACAATAACCCTCATTTATCAAACCTGCTCACGGGCGCACGCTCATGTCCACGCACAGATCGACATTTATCAATCCGAACGTGGGCGGAGGGTACGCTCAAACGCAACGCCAGGTCTGAGTCCGTGTTGCGCAAGTTTCATGTCAGAGGGGAGCGCTGCGCGGCGAGGAAAATCCATCTGTTGCAGAGTTATTGGATCATATGAGCGCAGAGTACGGAGGCCCTGAGAGTTCACATGTTAAAATAAATCAGAACACAGAAAGAGAAGCTTAACACGGCACGTCAACAACAAGCGTGTCCGGACATGTGCGTCACTTTTCAGTGTCCTCTGGAAACACTTCTGTTGTGTTGTCAGATTGATGAAGCTGTTTTTTTTTAATTTGCTTGTGTTTTGTCTTTCTGAATGTGTTTTCTTAAGCTGCAGTGCTGTGAGCTCTCAGGGCCACCGTAGCAGAGCATCGTACAGACACAGCGTTGCCAGACGTATGATAATTATCGTATTTGTACGATAATTTAGCCCTCTGTACGATGTGCGATCAATAATTCCAAAAAAGGCTAAATGTACGATAATTTGACAGTTTCCTGTGGTTGTTCCAGATCTACCCCAGTCTGACGGATTTATCCGTAAACCCTAAATGCATCTTATATCATCTACCAGGGAAAATGCTCTCCATTAGGGGGCGATATGGGACAAATACGTCAGCAAAAAAAAAAAAAAAAAAAAGAGGCAGAAGAAGAAGAAATGCCTCTATTAATATAGCGCTACGGTACAACAGAGGATAAGAGACGAGTTAAAAAACAAAAAAATCACAAATTTATGAGAAAAAAAGTGATAAATTCCAGAGATTACATCTAATAATAAGAGATGACATCACAGATGTCATGAATCCACCTGAAGTGATGATGGACAAACTGTTTTTTTTGTTCTAATAATGATAAATAAAATTTAAAAAATGTCAGTTTGGGGTTTTGGGAGCACGTCGACCTGTTGGCTGCAACAAACAAAACAAAAAACACAATCGACAGGATTTCCTGGGAAACCGGTCGCCTCCTCCCGGAACCTGATCCATCAGATTTATTAATCAAACCCGACTTTGCAGAGTCCAAATGTCACTCAGTGAGACCTCACCAGGGGAACTTTGGTTTTGTTTGTGCACTTGGCAGAAAAACTGTGAGATAAAAAGCTGGAGGCCGTGTGAAAAATGGACCTCAGGTTTTGGATCTGCAGCGTCATGAAGGATCCCTCTGTGATGGTCCAGATCTGTGAACCCTCCTGCAGACACATCAGAGACTTCTTGTTCAAGTCTTGAGATCTCTTTAAATAGAAACACTCAGAGGTGTAATATCGTCCTGTGTTCTGTCGACGTCTTTGAGCAGTTATTCCAGAATAATATCCATTATTTCACAGATCTAATCCTAATCAGTGTCTCTGTACCTTTAATGTCCTTCAGTTGTTTTTTTTTCCCTCTGCTTTTAAGCCGGTCACCGTTATTACGGGTTGCATGTTTCTTTCATGTGGCACAAACGGCGGCGCTGTGTTTTGACAGCTCAGATGAAGTGTGCATTTCCTTTTCTACGTGGCGGCAGCTCTCCGGGGAAATCTACTTGACACTGCCTAAGGATTCCGCTCTGCACGGCTAACAGGATCGGATGTTATGTCAAGCAAAGGTGCAATTTTCATTAACCTCCAGCTGTGCCGTGATTTGAATTTGCCAGCCCAGCAATTAGTTGATTGTGAGTGATTGACAAAGCGACCACGACTCGGCTCCAAACAAAGTCTGGGAGCGAGTGTGTAAGTGTACGCTCGACACCTGCGCGGCCCGTTTCTACACAAAACCCTCTAACGAACGACTCTTAGACGGCCTCGTCTTATTGGTAAGATTTTCATAATGTGTCCGCGGGGAGGAACCAGGCCATGCAGTATTTATTTATTCATATGGCTCATTTGAAAGGAAATCTGCCTGCTACAAACAAGCTGTAGTATAACCGACACCTCAAACATGATCACAGCCAGGGCTGGTTTCCAGTTGGTCTCCCTTGTTAGTCTTTCAGAGAACCATGAAAAAAAAAAAAACATGCATATGGTGGAAATGAAACAAAACGACATAAAACAAAATACCAGAGTGTGAATATATACAACAAGCTGACATAAAGTTACAACAAACTCTTATGCATCAAACAGAGCAGTTTGAAGTGTTCACAGCTGTGCTTCAGTCAAAAAAAAGAAAAACTTTGTTCTGTCCCTTTAATTTTTGTTGGCAGTTCATCCACATTTGAGAGCCTTTCATGAAAAACAACAACCAGCTCCTCATGATGTGCAACGTGCTACAGACTCTAAAGATTCACGAGCATCTGTGTGAAACAAGAGCAACGGGTTCATGAAAGGCCTGTCCTCATGTGGAGGTCATCGTTAGAGTCCACGAGAGGACTTTCTGAGAGATCCTGAAAAAGTCTCTCTTCTAGATCTCTGCCTGATCCTGATCCACAACTTCAAATCAGATTATCAGCACCAATACAGGTTACTGATAAATGATGTTTCTCAGCTTCCTGATCGGGTCGGACAGGACCGGATTGATTTACGGCACGTTGAAGTCTCCATGACAACACCACGAAAACGATTTCTGTGATTAATTTAGTAGAGATGGTGGAGACTGGAGCTGAACTGACGGACAGAAAAAGGACAGAAGAGAAGAAGAAAGATAAACAGGAGAGAGAGAGAGAGCACAGGCTAAAGGCTAAAACATGAGCTAAAGGCTAAACCATGAGCTAAAGGCTAAAACATGAGCTAAAGACTCAAACACAAGCTAAACGCTAAACCATGAGCTAAAGGCTAAACCATGAGCTGAAGGCTAAAGCACGAGCTAAAGGTTAAAACATGAGCTAAAGGCTCAAACACAAGCTAAATGCTAAACCATGAGCTACAGGCTAAACCATGAGCTAAAGGCTAAAACACAGGCTAAAGGCTAAAACATAAGCTAAAGACTAAAACACAAGCTAAAGGCTAAAACACAAGCTAAAGGCTAAAACATGAGCTAAAGACTAAAACACAAGCTAAAGGCTAAAACACAGGCTAAAGGCTAAAACATAAGCTAAAGACTAAAACACAAGCTAAAGGCTAAAACACAGGCTAAAGGCTAAAACATGAGCTAAAGACTAAAATACAAGCTAAAGGCTAAAACACAGGCTAAAGGCTAAAACATGAGCAAAATACTAAAACACAAGCTAAAGGCTAAAACACAGGCTAAAGGCTAAAACATGAGCTTAAGACTAAAACACAAGCTAAAGACTAAAACAAAAGCTAAAGGCTAAACCACAGGCTTATCTGTTTGTGATAATGTTCATTCCAGCCCACATGCAGCAGTTATTCTGCAGTGATCTGATCAAACTTGAGAGTCTGTCAATAAAATGAAGAGTGAGGTTACGTTAGCTCTGATTGGTCGATGAGCAGGACATAAGGATTCACTAACGTCACACGTTAGCCTACAGATACGTCTCAGAGCAGCGTCTACTAAACTCCAGAACAAAGTGACAAAGTTTACTTGTTGTCATGTTTCAAACAGCAGCTCTGTGTAACTGTTGATAAATACCTTACCTCCTCACGTTGTATCCAGTAAAAAGACGTCTTGAACAAAGAAAAGTAGTGTTAAAAAGAAGATCTGATCTCCATTCATTTCCAAAACAAACTCTGGTGATAGGTTTACATGCCTGTGCGACTAGTTCGCTTACACAGGATGCACAAGATCTAAGACCAGATGATTAAATTAACTTGATTTTTAAGGGATTTGAATTTTCTCTGACGATGAAATATGACCCTGAGAAACTGTAACAGTAACAGGGTGGAGTTTGAGCCCTGCGGTGCGTCGCAGCGTCTCCGTCAAACTTGGAAAGAAACGGGCTTCAGTGAGAACAGTGATGACTCGGGGACGTCTGTACTCCACTTACAGACGTGTTTACAGGAACAGGATAATGATCGGTCTGAAGGCTCAGGCAGAAGTTCTTCATCACGCTGATAAGCTTCATCAATGGGCTGAAATGTGGCGTGAAGTATCTCATCAGACAAACCTGTTGGAGCTCTCCCTGGGCGGTCACTCTCCTCTCAATGAACTCCTCCGTCAGAGGCAATTGAGTGCAGGCGTCCCATGCAGCTTGGAGGGGATGCAGGGCCTAATGTGATATGATTTGCATACATGGTTGGGCATGACTTTCTCACTTCCAGGAGCCCGGGCTAAATATAGAAGCTGCACCATCTACGCTGACATTAGAGAACCTGCTCCAAGACTTCAGTCCATCTACATTCCTTCTGCTCGGCGTCGTTCGATGGCGTGAAAGGTTGGAGGGGAAGTCGGGCTGACATTTGAATACACAGCCTGCCTCTCAATTCTGAGCTGCGGCCCTTTTTTCTGGGCCATTTCAGCAGACGTTTGAGCTCTAACACAGCACCTGATCGATATGTTACTGCTGAATGGTCAGGGACGTTTCTGCCATTTAGATTCCAGCCCAGCGCTCTGACATTCCTCCTCTTTCTTTCTTCTTCGCCAAAGCGACCGGCGTCTGGTCAGCCGGGTGTTTTTGCAAACTTGAAAGATCCCTGGAGGTGACGTCGTCGCTCCCTTTAAAGGTTATCAGCAGTATCACCTGGACTCAGATCTGCTTTGGGGGGCAGGAAAGTGAAGCGGCTGAGTTGACGTCAGCTCTCCCGGGAAACAAGAGAGTGAGCGCAGCATTAAAAATCCTTTAATTTGTTAATTGCAGCAAACGATTTCCCCAGCCAATTATCCAAATGCCACAGTGAAACATTGCAAGCCTCTGCTGAACGTGCTCGGTATCATGCCTCATGCATTGGTAATAGCAGAACGGGGAGGGAAAATTGCCTTTTTTTTCCTTCCTGCTTAGGGTTTCCAAATTGTTCAAGCTGCCTCTCTCATTTATCTCTAATGCCTGCTGATCCTCTATTGTGCAGAAAAAAAGAAGAAATAATTCTTCAACAGCTATAGATCTGTCTGCATGAGCAGGAGAACAAACATAACGGCATGCTGGGAGAAATTACATCCTGGTGTAAAACACTGCTGTTGTTGCCGGGAGCTGTAAACGTAGACATGAAGCATTTGTGCTTTTTCAGAGTCTTACTTTACAAACCACGTCTGATGTTTGCACAGCTGCAAAAACTGGACACAATAAGACTCATTTATCAAACCTGCACACGGGCGTACGCTCATGTCCACGAACAGATCGACATTTATCAATCCGAACGTGGGCGGAGGGTACGCTCAGACACCACGCCAGGTCTGAGTTTGTGTTGCGCAAGTTTCATGTCAGAGGGGAGCGCTGCAGAGAATTATTGGATCATATGAGCGCAGAGTACGGAGGCCCTGAGAGTTCACGTGTTGAAATAAATCAGAACACAGAAAGAGAAGCTTAACACGGCACGTCAACAACAAGCGTGTCCGGACGTGTGCGTCACTTTTCAGTGTCCTCTGGAAACACTTCTGTTGTGTTGTTGGTCTGTTTACAGTGTTGTGTTGTCAGATTGATGAAGATGTTTATTTTGAATTTGCTTGTGTTTTGTCTTTCTGAATGTGTTTTCTTAAGCTGCAGTGCTGTGAGCTCTCAGGGCCACCGTAGCAGAGCATCGTACAGACAGACAAACGGAGGTTTCCTGTATGGACTTGCTTTAAAATCAGAGAGGCTGTTTGCAGTGATTAAAAACTCTCTGTGCACAGAACAGTCTCAGCAGAGATTATTCAGAGGACACAGGATCAAACTTTGAGCGTGAATTTGTTTAAGGATTATTGTTTCACTCCTTTTTTTTTCCCCCTTGTCTACATTATCTTTTTAGCTGAGCACTGTGTCTAGTGACAGCGTTTAAAAGACATATGCATTGATTTTTTTATTACATTCTAGCAGTGACAGCTATGAAGACATGTACATACATATACATATATAAAAATATACACATACATGCATATGATTCACTGCTACTAGTGACCATCACCAGCCCTCCCTGTAGGCTACTCCATCAAATCAAACTTTATTTAAACCCCGATGTGAGCTGAAGGGGAGGGCTGTGTTACACCATAGTGTGAGTTAAGGGGGATATAGTGACAGAAAGGACAAGACAAACAGGGAGCAGGACATTCACTTAAGGTTGCAGTCCAGGTGTTATGCAAATCTAGCTCTGTGCAGGCGGGAGAGGCTGTAAGAAATCAGGGACACCAGAGATGTGGGGTTTTGATAGTAGGCGGTGGGCTGACAGAGATGAGGGGAGGGAGGAAGCATGCCTCACAGGAGGTGAAAAAGTGTGAGAGACTTCTCCTTCTAACGATGTCATCATATTAATCTGAACTGTGTGTGGAAAAAGTGAACGATTTAATAACAGAAGACGTTTACAGGTGATAACCAGTCGGCTCATCTGGAGATGAACCTCAGGTCTACTCATGTGTGTAACTGTGCACGAGTGACGCTCCTCCACAAAGTGAATGAGATCACTTTATATGATAATCTGTCCTGCACATGGGCGTTGCCACCATTCAATGTGAAGGGGACATTTCACAGAAAACATTGGTTCATCCAGCGCCGTTTCTATTGCCTCGTAAAAGAATCCATTCCACTTGATCGCTAATAGAAAATACACAGTCGACTTGTTAATCCACTCCGTGTTTTCCGGACAACCTTCAACTACCGCAGCATGAAGTGAATGAGTGACATCATCTCAGGGAGTGAGTGAAGCAGCAGGCTGCTAACGTTTGTTAGCCCTCAATATTAAATGAATGATCCTTGTAGCTAGGAGTGGGCGATGCCGATATGGCAAAAATATCATATCATGATTTTTTGATATATAATCATAATCACGATTTTATTACATTATTACATTACATTTATTACATTTCCCCCTATGTTTAACATAAAACATGTAAAACCCTAAAAGAAAAAAAAAAGACAATTAAAGCCAAAGAAACTTTCTGAACAGGTTTTAGTTTAAATAGTGCAGTTTTTTTAAAATAAATATGTGCAATAAATGTAAACATAAATAATATTGAACAACAATAAAGTGCACTTTTGTAACATAAAAACTAAACGGTGTGTTCACTGTCACTATGGCTTGGAATGGTGGCATGTTGTGTTACATCTAAGGCTTAATTAAAAAAAAAAAAAAAGTAAAATGCAACCAAAAAGTCATTGTTGGTGATAAATTTTGTCATATCCGTTTCAATTATTTTAGGCATGACAGTGAGTTTTAAAACAGGGTGGTAAAGGCTGAAAGTTGACTTAATGTTGAGTCTGAAAAATGTGTCTTATAAGTAAAATTAGATTTTAAACAACCTGTTAAAATACATAAGAATGCAGCAAATGTCATCTAATTAACCCCCGGAACCCATACCACCGGCCCCCCCCACATTAAAAAAGCTTCTGACGCCCCTAGTCCTGCATGTTGACAATGTTTTATTATCTGAATCAGACACTGAGCAGGTTGCTGTCCAGCTCCAGGTCCAGGTCCAGGCTGGAGTCTGTCTGCAGCTTCTTTCAGAGCTGTTACACATGTTTAATAGCTTCTATGATTCTGAAGCTGAACAGAAATGATTCATCATACTGGAGCTTCTGATCGTTCGATGTCACGGATGAATCAAAGTGTAAACAAAGGAAGAAGAACTCTGCTGTAGTTTGGTCTGCAGTGATTTCCCGTAGACGTGGTTTTTCTAACCCTCTTTGACGCCGCTGCAGGCTGACAAACACGGCGTCATGTCTCTTCCTCGGTTGCCATGGTGTTCATCTCCAGCACAGAGAAGTCGCCTTTCTTCCGTAGTGCGTCTCTCCATGTCGTAACTTTAATGAGTTCGATCAGCTGAACCTTGACTACGACTAGGGACGTGTTATTTAAATTATGATTTTTTTAAGATGCTGGATTAATCATGCGCTGCTCTGCTGCGCCCTCGCACACCTGAAGTTTCTGGATTTGTTTAATGTTGTGAATCTGAACAGGTTCGCCTCCGTCATCAGAAATCCTCCCGTCAGCCACTTCCTTTCCTCTGTGCCTGCAGCGTTGAGGGCATATTAGCTTGTGGAGCCGAGCGTTTTGATCCATCTTCCTGTTTTGGAATAAACAATTCTCAGACAGTTTCAGGTTGGGAGATGCCTTCAAATCAGCAATAAAACCGTTTGCAGCGCCGCTGTGCACAGGCAGCTCTGCACGGGGAGATTGGCAGCGCTTAGATTGAGGAAAACACGTCTCGTTTTTTTTTTTGACTGGAAAAAAAATTTAAAGGATTTCTGTTTTTTTTTTCTCCTGCTGAAAAGCTCTTTATGTTGACTGTGTGGGCTGTCGTCTCTGTGCTGTGGGTCAAACTAATTCTGCATTTGTTATATTTGAGGAAATTGCTGGCGGATTGGAGGTAAAGTGCTTGCAGCAGGAGATCAGGGATGTGATCCTGAGGGCGCAGGGCCGTGTCTGAATACAAAGGAGAGCGGCTGAGATTGTTGTTTCAAAATTTAAAGGTTTTCGTGTTTGTCCCGATTAAGCCTGAGCGCCGATAACCTCTGATCTGAGCAAACTCCAGCGTCTTAGTGAGAGCTTTGAGATTTTAATCTGTGCCGTGTCCGTGGGCGTTGTTGTCACATTAGAAGAAGAAACCTGGTGAGGCTGGAGTGAACTCTGCAAAGGCTGAAAGGAGGACTTTCAGAGACCTGTAGGAACTGATCCAGGTTCAGGTTTCTTTATGTTTGAAGCTCCTTTCTTTGGGTAACTTATGGTAAAAGATCCATGCTAACATGCTAACATATAACCATCATAACATCCACAGCCTGTATGACTCACTGGATAACGAAGCACAGGTGAGGAAAAAGGCAACAGGAGGAGGGTGACCAGCAGGTTGAGCCTTTCTCTCGGCGCCGTGCGGAGCTCACGCTTCACAAAGTGACGAGAAAGGAAAAACGATCCGTAGCTTAGCCACGTTTATCTTCCTGATCCATCTCTTTAAAATCGTCTGCTGTAAAGTTGGCTGATGTAACGAGGTTTGACTCACTTTGGGGCCCAGCCTCAAGTGGACACATGAGGAACTGCAGTTTTTGTACTTTAACACCAAAAAAGAAATTAAAAAATCAAATCAAACATGGAGGATGTTCAGAACCTGTGCTCCAATTAAACCACAGACAGCAGTTTGTTATTTCTAAACTGTAAGAACATCATGTGTTTTATGTATTTATATACAGAGGTGGTCAAAGTATTTGAACACTTAAAATAAGGAGCTGTTATCTGTCAATCAAAAAGTAAAGGGTGACTACGCAAAATCCAGGATGGAATATTTTAAGGTTTATTACATAATAAATTTAAACAGAAACAACTGAATTCCACCTCTGGCTGCAAAAAAAGGGGCTTCAACATAAATCCACTGAGGTAAAGATGCAGATGACGTCTACTTAACGTTACAGTTAGCATGTTTAAGCTAGTTTTTGAAGCTCTTGACGTTTATGTTTACAGGTACAACATGACGGCAAACTGCACAGGACTTTTAAAGTAACACTATTCCAACCTGCTAAACTGCTGTGTGCGCTGACATCAATGTTACAACTTGAAAATCAGACTTTGTGATCGTGCTATCGTTGAATTTTAGCCTTTTTTGTGGAGCTTCTCGTGTCTTGACAGCAGGACAGGTGAGGCCTGGAATCAAACAGGCTAAACTTACTGAACTACTGAACTGTTCTTGTTAAAACTACGTCACTCAAACAGAGTAAAACACACGAGGAGTCCAATCATCAGAAGAGACCGTTCAGCTGAATCTGAGATACTTTATTCAAAGCAAACGTATCTGAACAAAGTAAATGAGTTGAGAGCTTCTGCAGATCACTCCAAGCAACTGAAAACATGACCAACAGGTAGCATCTTTATAACCCAGAGGACGGTTATTTTCTCCTCGCTCCTGTCTCCGGATTGGTCGTCTCTGTCGAAAGACAAGTCTCCTTTAGGTTAGCTCCCTATAAGGAGGGAAGATACTTCCTGATTGATGCAGGGGTTAAAAGTAGAGACGGATTGCTGTGGACATACTGATTGAATTGAGCATTATTCAAAGGTGTCATCATGAGTTTGTTTATATACTTTGGTTTTGAACCTGGTTGCAACAGTTTTCCTTCATTGACCTTGTTACCATGTTGGTTAATGCATCTTTAAGATATTGCTCCTTCAGAGTCCAGCTGGTCGAGTTTCCAAGAGCCTCAGCATCGAGGCCTGGCCAGCCTCAACAGCGTCTCACTAGGGCAAAGATCAGCAGATTTATGGTTTTGTTCTTCACTCTGGGAGACAACTGCAGACTATACTGGGCATGTTGCACCAGTGAGAACTCAGCAAGCTTCACTCGTCCTTTACTGTGAAAAAATCTTCCACACTATTTGGAGTACCTACCCATCCAGTCATGTTCAGGCGCCATAACACAACTTAACGCCGTACTCTCAATACAAAAAAAGAAGAATAACTCAATACATGAAGGATTTGGTGAAACTAATATGCAGTACAACAAAATAAATAAAACGAGTCAACGTTAGCATAAAGATGAGCACGCATTTTGGCAACAGAGCAGCGTTTACGAGTTCTGTTTCTTTAAATTCTAAATTCAAACTGTTAGCAGCATCTAAACGTCCGGTTGTTCTGTGGTCGGTTGTCAGAAATGAAACGACACCATGGAGTCGACTTCTATGGAGCTCAGAGCGTCACAGAGCAACCGGTGTTTCCTGTTTGTAAACATCACACTGTTCACAAACAGGAAATGAGTCCATATTATAAGATAAAAAAAAAAAAAAAAACCACTGAATTGATTTTCTGTCGTTGCTTACAGCTGTTACACCAGCGCTGTGTTTTATTAATTTACATATTTATAAAGTGACCTTATACAGTATTGAAAGTGATTGTAACCATTGATGTATTATACCAGAGTTAGCTTAAAGCTAGTTAGCTTAAAGCTGCAGTCCTTTGGACATGATTCAAACATCACTTTGGTTCATTATGGAAGGATGTCATCATGGCTCGACAGCTGAATTCCCCCTCTCATATTAATGATGAACTCATGATGTGGTCATCAGAAAAGCTTCAGCCCTGTGAGCAGTTCCTCTTTGGCAGCAGTCGGCCTCGAGTGTGACAGAAAAACACACGGGGGTGTTTCATAATGAGCGCCTCGGACTTCCTGCTGCTCGTCCTGCTGAACCGCTGCTTGAATAATTTACATCAGATTTCTGTCTGCAGACCTGCGCGCCTGGCTGGGACCTTTGCAGCCGCTGTTTTATGAATCACCTGTTCCCCATTTTAATGAAATAAAAGGTGAAAAAGGAAGCCCATCATGACCTTTCCTGCATTTCTGCTACAAAATAGCTAAACAGCACTTCTAATCAGGATGCATTCTCCATGCAACCTCTTTCAAAAAGGTGATACTCAGCAACTAGTGAGGGGCTCATTACTTCAGCTTGAGTGTTCCTGGGCTCGCGGTTGAATAATGAGGCTATTACGGAGATATCCTCCAAGAAAAGCTGGAGAGGTCTCCGCTCCCACTGCCGAGCCAGACTGCCAAGGCGCTATCTCCAACCATAAAATAACCTCCAGCATTAAAATGCCTGCACTGCACTGCAGCGGGGGACTTTTCCCAAACACACTTAGAGTGTCTTATAAAGAGACAGGCACAAATGTGACGATCATTACTTAGTGCAGGGCGTGATGAAAAATTGATGCTTTGGAGAACTTTTGTTTTATAACGTGCTGAATCTGTCGGACCGTAAGGCAGTGTTCCAAAAACATGCCAACAGATAATTGTGCTTTAACATTTTTTCCTTATTTCACTTTCCTCTGACCCCCAACGGATTGTTAAATTATCACTGCGGTAAACAAAGAACGCTGGCCAAGACAACATTTTACAACTCATCCAAAACAAACTGTCAGACAGGCAGACTGAAGCCTCTGCAGAGTTCCCCTGATTCCTTTCAAACCATCTGAATTTGAATTATGCTTTTATTTCAAACATGTGTGTTAAAAAAAAAAAGAAAAATAAAAAGAAACAAAGTTAATAATAGAAACCCAACATGTCCGAAAAGGAGTAGGATAAGCTTATTTAACCCCTTCCTCACTCAAATAACGTCACCAATTAAGGAAACTCATATTCACATAACACATTTACAAAAGTAGAAAATAATAAATTAAACAAATACACAAACCAAACACACATATTTACATAATACACATTTACAAAATAAATAAAGTAAATAAACAAATAAATCACTTATGAAAACAGCTGGTTGTTAAAGCCCTTCTTCCTCCCTGTACCTTGTGAAAACCACGTGTTTGTACCGCTTTTTAAACCGGGTCATGTTTGGACGTTGCTTGAGCTCCACATCCGATCTGTTCCACAGCCTCACTCCACAAACAGAAACACAAACACTTTTTAATGTCGTACGAGCCCACTGTTGTTTTAAATTATTAATAATAATAATAATAATAATAATACATTTTATTTAAAAGCGCCTTTCAGGACACCCAAGGTCGCTGTACAGAAAGTATATTAAAAAAATGCAGATATAGATAAAAGACAACAAACAGTACAATAGAAAATAAAAGTAAAAATGAGGAAGGAGGTACATGGGAAACAGTTTAAAGGGAGTAAGTAAGTCTGAACAGATGAGTTTTGAGTTTGGATTTGAAGATGGGCAGGGTGGAGGAGTTACGGAGGTCCGGTGGGAGAGAGTTCCAGAGTTGGGGAGCAGAGCAGCTGATTAAATTAAACTCTCCCCTCAGATTATAACCCCCCCCCCCCCCCCCCCCATCTCTGTTAAAAAACAAGTTTTGAATATTTCCAGGAAGTAGATTGTTTGCTGCTTTATACATGAACCAGGTCTGTGAATTTTAATATTTTTGACTTTAAGAACAGTTAATTTGTATGATTTCTGTAACCGGTTTTATGAATTATTCTTATGGCTCTTTTCTGCAGTATGGATAGAGATTGTGTTGTAAATTTGTAAGTGTTGCCCCAGACACACACACAACACACTAACTTTATTTATAGAGCACATTAAAACAACCTCAGTTGATCAAAGTTCTGTACAAACATAAAGCAACACAAAATGATAAAAGACCATATACATAAACACATATCTGTATTAAAATGCACTAAAAACGCATTAAAATACATGCGCATATAAAACTAAATGGAAACTCAATAGAACATTCTCAAAGTGGCCACTCAGCTTTGATTAAAAGCCAGGAAAAAGAGATCAGACTTTAAGAATGATTTAAAAACCTCAACCGAGCCGGCAGAGCGGATCTGCTCGGGCAGGTTGTTCCATCGTCGGGGGGCAGCCGCCATAAAGGCCCGGTCACCTTTAGTTTGAAGTCTGGTTCTTGGGGTCACCAGTAGCACCTGGCTGGATGATCTCAATGTCCTGGTTGGGACATGACAACAGACAAGAGTTTTACAGTCACAGAAAACCACCTGAAAACTGACAGAAAAATAATCTAAATTTCACTCAATTACATGGAAATTAGTCCAATGTTTCTGTTACACATCCCTGTAACATACTCATATTAATAAAGCCTGCACATCTGCAGGTGTATTAAGTTTATTCAATGATCAGCTGGTATCTGTTATTGTTACAGTGTTTTAAATCAAACGTCCCCGAAAAAAGTAACATTTTGGTATCTGAGCAGTTTTAATATTCACTGTTTTCTTTAAGTGAGGACAAACACACATCACTGGACGTCACCATGAAGTCAAACGACAGATTTCAGTTAAACAGACTCCAACAACAACACTCGGGCAGGTCGGAGTCGTCCAGAGCAGATACACAAGGCCAACAACAGTTTACACAGAGCAGATCAAGCTGGACAGGAAGTGAGCTCTGACACCACAGGAAAACATCCGGTTGACTTTCAAAATAAAATCAACGGCGTCGTCACCGGATCGTATTTGACTTTGCAACAAAAACAAACTGACGTAAGGAGCAGTGATCAGGAGAGCGAAGGGTCTGAGGTTTCACCACCCAACATGAAGAAAGAGAACTCAGGTCCAGGTTGTTGCCGTGTTGAACACACAGCACACAGAGCACACAGTCAAAACAACAACAGAGCAGAAACACAGGAAGCAGGTACAGGAAGTATTTCTAGCCGATGACACTTGATCTGACATAAACCATCAACAGTTTGTAGGATGCTCTGTTACCATGGGTTACGGTTACTGGTGAGGTTTAAAAGTCCTCCTGCGAAGGTTGAGGGTTTGATTCCCTGAGAAGGTTTTAGAAATGACCGAGTGGCACCAAAGGGATATGAAGAGGTGGCTCCTACCTGAGGCGGTGGTTCGTTGGAGGGCGTTGAAGATATTCAGGGCATTTATTGGACAGAGAAGGAAAACAGAGGGCCAGAGGAGGGCACGACAGGAAATCAAAGTTACCCCCCCGGAGCAGATCTGGTGACACGGTGGCAACATGGCACACGGTGCAATCATTCCCCCACTTCAACTGTGTTTCCAAATCATGTCTGCGGTCGGCGTCGGCAGATTCCAGCAGCGCTTGGAGACTCCTCTTGACACTCGAGCTGCGTGTCTCTCTGCTCGCTCTCTCCATTTTGATTGCTTTCATACTCAGGATGAAGAAATGGTATATTAAAGTTGTGGGCCCCGCTTGACTCCCCGGGGAATTCTGCCTCATTATCTAAGAAGCTGCTTACTCTCCACAGCTTAGCTCATTACAGATGGTAGAGCAGAGAGAGAGAGAGAGAGAGAGAGAGAGCTGTGAGGGTGAGACGTATCAGAAATGCTGCATGCTGCTTCAGTTCCACAGTTTTCTTTCAGAAACTCTGAGTTGATACGGTATAATGAACTACACGCTCCTCCTAACCATCTGCTGCTTCCTCTTCCTGGAAGTTTCCAACCTCTGCTCATGAGCGCTCCGTAAAAGTCTACCTGTATTCAGAAAGACTGTTTCCTCTGTGAATTCAGATCAGATGCATCTCTTTAAAAGTCGTTACAGATCCAAAGAGCACGTCTCCAGTTAGCCGATGCTTGTCGTTTGAATTTAATCACAGATGTTTTAGGGTTACAACAAGAAAACTTAAAGAGAGAAACGCCACCACCAAGCTCCCTGAGGCGTGGTGGTGGCGTGAGGTCATCAGCTAAATAATTCAAAGACTGTTTGGCACCTGTGGCCGGAATCAGCAGCGTTTTTCAAGGAGAAAGACTCCATTTCCCATGAGCACCATCGCCCACTGTCATAAAGTACGTGACTCTTTCAAAGGCTCACTTTTGTTTGGAGAGCAGATCTTCTTTTTCACTCTACTTTTCTTTGATCATTCGTTGTTTTCCCAGGATGCAAAGCGACGAGGTGATATATTTACGTGTCGTTACGCGGCACTGTTTGAAAACAAGCAAAAATAAGACTGTAAGTCTGTTTGGAGTTCCTCACAGCAGTATGAGACACAAAAGAGTGATGTCACAGACTCTTCATCCAACACGTGTCCAACCTCTTTGTGTCGTTCTTCTCTGATTGTGTCCTGTGTTGATGGAACATCAACATCTCTGCTTGTCAGGGCGACACTTTCATCTTGATGTCCTTCCTCACCACGATTATATGAACCTTCATCATCATCATGTCCATCATTCCTCATCCTCCTCATCCTCATCTTCCGTTAACTGCTTCATCTCACTTCAGTTTCCATCCAGTAAATTTTCAACACACTTTATTTCTCTCTCCTCTTCCTCTGCTCTTCTTTTAGTTCAGTGATTATGATTTCATCGCGAATACAAGCGGCTGAAATGAGCTTCCTCCGCAGGGTGTCCGGGCTCAGCCTTAGAGAGCGGGTTCGGAGCACGGACATCCGGGAGAGGCTCGGAGTAGAGCCGCTGCTCCTTCGCATCGAGAGGAGTCAGATGAGGTGGTTCGGGCACCTGGTGAGGATGCCTCCTGGACGCCTCCCTGGGGTCTCCCCCCATGTCCAGCTGGGAGGAGACCCCGGGGTAGACCCAGGACACGATGGAGAGATTACATCTCTCGGCTGGCCTGGGAACACCTTGGTTATCCTCCCAGAAGAGCTGCTGGAAGTAGCCGGGGAGAGGGGCTTCTGGTCTTCACTGACGACATTGCTGCCCCGGATAAGCGTTAGAAGATGGATGGATGGATGGAAGTCATGGAAATAGAAAGTGTTTTTATTTCATTGATATGATGTAGATTATATTACAAACATGTTACATAAACATTTAAAGAAAAAAATGATTAAAATACCTGAAGAATCAAACTTGATACAAACATTTTAACACAATTTAACTGACAAATAATGAATTACTGAGTAAATATGTAATATTTTAATGCTGAAAATACTTATTTATAAAAAAAAAAAAAATGACTAACAGTTTAGATGTTATTCTTAGTGTAACTTCTTTAAGAATTATAAATGTGTGGATGATTCCATGAGAGCAGACATTTTCAAAAGGACCAAAATCCAACTTCAGCTTCCTGTAGAGGGACGATCATCCTCACAGGGAGACAGAAACCTGGATCAGGTCTAATAAAACAGGTTTTTAAAGAAACTATTCATCATGTTGGTGAAGCAGAGGTCTGACAGTAAAGGGTTAAACACACTTGATGTCATGCTGAGATGTTTGCAGTCCAGGCAGCACGTCAACATCCGGGACGTCTTTGGATTTATACCCTGTGGTTCGTCAACAACGGCTGCAGAAACTGAACATTTTGTTAATTGCATAAATCAAACCTGAGACTGCACACCTTGCCTGGTCTTGTCGTCAAAGTGATGTTGCTATGCAACAAGCTGAGCAAGCTTTCCAGGAAGTCACTACAAACAGGCGACACATCGTGCGGTCCACAGAGTCTGAACCCCTCACTGCTCCCTGAATCAGGCTCTGACTGAGAGCTGAATCTGTAACGTGGACTCAGAGTTTCCCACAGCGTGCTGTGAAAAGTCGTGGACATTGACAGGAACGAAGAAGCTGAGGAGGACCTCAGATCAGTTTATCATCAGACCCTGTTCACACAGAAACTGAGGCTTTCTTTCTTTCCTCTCTGATTTATCCTTTTGTGTCAGAGCTCTGAGGATGTGACGCCTACAGAACGTCTCCAATCCGTCCAGTTAAATGTAAAATCCTCGGGAGCTTCAGTGCAGATTAAAAAAAACGAAGCCTGAACTCGAGGAACTAAACGTCTACTTGTTTTCTTCACCCAGTGAAGAGGAGCCATTATCAGCAGGTTTGCAGAGACTGAATCTGAATGAGTTACATCTGGGCTCCGACCAAAGATGGCAGCAGCCAGCCTGCTAATGGGATGCAGAGCTACGACGCCATCGCACTTTGATTAATGATCATGCTTCTGTCGTTCTGCTTTGTCTCATCCTCGTGAGGATTTCACACACTGTTACACTTCCCACACGACAAGAGAGGCTCACGTCATCTCACATTACGATTTTACCTCTTCATGTTCCACTTGTGCCGTGATTTAGCTAATCTGCCATCATGAAAACACTCTCCTCCTCCTGTGTGTGTGTGTGTGTGTGTGTGTGTGTGTGTCACAGGCCTTGGCTGTCTTGGAGATGCAGCGATGAAGATTCTCATCTTGCAGCCCGTGTCCCGGTGCAGCGGTAGCATGACGGATAGTGCCGCTGTCAGGCCCCGGGGCCTCTCAGCCCGTGATAGATACCCTAACACAGTCTCATGCTTGTTGTGCCTGGGGTTAGCACCACCAACCTGGGGGGATCCTAATTAGCCTGTGGTCTGAACACACTCCAACATGACGTGTGTGTGTGTGTGTGTTTGGGATGGAAGAGCTGAGGTCTCACAGCTGCTTATATAATTTAAAACTTTTCAAATCGAGCTTGACTGCTGATAAGACTTCCTTTGAGTTCTCCTCGTACAACCAGGAAATAAACTGACAAAACTCGACTTTATTTCCCTTCAATAACACAATTACTGCAGGTCTTTGAAATACAATTTAACAAGCTGTCACAGGAAACTCTGCTGATTCCAAAAGAGTCACAACAACCAGCAGAGAACGTTTCGTCAAAGCCTTCTGAATCATTTTTATTGGTTCTGAAACTTAAACTGAAATTTACTGCGATGCTTTTTATGAGCTCCAGAAGTAAATCAGTCCATCATCAGACACAGGAGATCCACACGGTTATTCTTAACACCTGTCAGAGCTCAGAGGGTGACGGTTAGGGATGAGCCGGATATTCGTTTCAAATGAGTATTCGTTACGGATAATACATTTTTGCCGAATACGAATACAACACAAGTTTTTTTTAGGATTATTCGTATCTGTGCTAAAAGAATCCTCATTGGGTAGCAACAACTACTGTCTTCACTCTTCCTGCTCTGTGATTGGCCAGTCACACACAGCACACCCCCCTCCCTGCACCCACATGCTGCAGCGAGGAATGAGCACAGTGTTTCTGAAAATACAGTGAACAACAAGACATATTTCTTATTGTTTTGCCACTGAATGTTTGAACAAATCACCTATTAAATTTACACAGATCATAAATAAAGAGACAGTCTTTCACACCACTACATACACATTTTACCAGTTGTACATAATACAAAGCTGATCACACAAAAGCCTTTAGAAAAAAAAAAAAAGCCAGTTTCAGACTTAAAATAAAGTTTGGGTTTAAGCCCCGCCCATTTCCGGGCAAAACACGCCCACTTCCGGTTTAGGCCCCGCCCATACGAGTACGGATACGGATACAGATAATATGGATGGGCAAACAGATACAGATACAGATACAGATAATGGTCTTACTCGCTCATCCCTAGTGACGGTGTTCAAACTGGACGACTGACAGCATGAAGAAAAAACACAAACAGCTTTTTACAAGGAGGCAGGATGAGACTTCACGCAGGCATGAGACCGTACACTGCAAAAAATCACATCCAAGCAGGTGTGTTTTTGTCTTATTTAACGTAAGAATTGTCTTATTTTACTTGATCCGAGCCACATTCAACAGACAAGTCCAGGAACACGTCTTATTTCAAGATATTAAAAGACAAAAATCTGCCAGTGGGGTCAGAAAAAATTTACTTGTCAAGTTTAGAATAATGTCTAAATTAGTGGTGGGACTTTGTCGCGTTATTTCGATAATTAACGGGGGGGCGGGGGGGGGCAGCGACTTAACGGTGTTAAAAAAATGACGGATTTTATCGTATTTTATTTTATAGTCTATATCACACAGAACGGTTCTCAGTGCACGAGTTTCTGGCAGACGGATTATAGCGACGCACTGAGTGATGGATAACACTGATGACAGCGCCTTGCTTAGCTCGGTGGATGGAAAATTTACTTTTAAAAAACAGTCGCCGCGGTCCGTCAGTGCCGCGGTCCGTCAGCGCGAGCCAATTCACACTGCATCCGTCTCAGGAGCGGAGCGCAGCTCAGCGTACTCATAGCAGCTGGATACACAAGATCACAGGAGAACCACATGTTCCTGCAGGAATCACACCCATGACAACTACTTTCATGATATTTAGTATGTTAAACTCACCTGCCCTCCCAGAGCTTCATTAATTCAGTCCTTCCCTTTTAGTCTCTGTTGGTGTCCTTATATAAAGGATGTGTTGTATCCTATATAATTATCTGGTTTTCTGCCTCCAATATAAACTTTTCCTCGTCCATGGCGTCAGATTTCCTCTGGGTCTGACCCGCTGATGACTGCTGGCCCTGTGCCAGTGTCGTAGTTTTAATATACGAGGATAATTTTACGATCGACAGGCTGAACATGGTGTTTTATTTTGAAAAGACCGGAAACTCTGATCGTTTTTCGTGTCTGTTTTCCTGTTTGGTACGATCTGCTCTGTGGAGATTGACGCGTTTTCAAAAAAAACATCTTTTGATCAAAATAAACAGGATTTTGTAGTTTAAACTTCTGTATGTGACTATTTAATGATTTAGTCTTCTACCAAAATCAGTTTTTTCAAAGTGTTGCTTCCTTTGTTGAATATCGATGTTTTTAAAATTCAATTAATTAATCACAAATGGCATAATTAATTCGATTAATGTTTTTAATCAAATCCCACCACTAGTCTAAATACAAGAAACTTTCTCTTACTCTACTGGCAGATTTTTTTACCCATTACAAACAATTCAGAGCTGATTTTTGTCTTTAAATATCGTTAAATGAGACGTGTTTCTGGACTGCTCTGCTGAATGAGGCTCAGGTTAAGTCTAAAAAGATATTTTTACTAAAAATAAGACTAACGCACTTCCTAAGGTTTCAGTTTTTTTGCAGTGTGGAGACGTCTCCGCTCTAAACGAGTAGAAAGAAGCTCTGAGTTTGAGTAACTCTGAGTCGTCTTTTTTTTATTTTGGGTCTTGAATTAACCGTTCACTCTTGAAATGACTTCAATTTTAGCAGAAAAACAAAGAAAACAAACACTCAGTGTCCAGAACATGAAGACGTGTGATGTCTTAAACGTCGTGTGTTCTAGTGCTGACCCCGAGTCTGTCAGGAGTCTCCATGAAAACGAAGAAATCTGATGTTAAAACTGGAAAAAGGTTCAAATTTAAGGGGTCTGTAAACTGCAGCGTAAATAAAGCCTTGGTCACACACACACACACACACACACACAGGCAGCTAAATGTATGCTCAATCATGCACCTCTGTGCTGTCAGATACTCCTAAGAGTGCAGCTCATCATTTACTGTGGATGAATCCTCGCTCCGCACAGTGTCAGGACCTGCACTTTAGCTGCTTCGTCGTCATTAAAGGAAAAAAATCGAGAAGTAAACGAGTGAGGAGAATTAAAACACTCAGCACACGCTGGTGTTTGTGCTGCGATTATTATTATTATTATTATTATTATAATTAATAATAATAATAAAGATGTAGAAAAACTATCAAGCTTTGATGGATGAAAGGGTGAGGACAGAAGAAGAGAACGAGGTGTTCCAGGTTAGACTCCACCACCTTGGTGTTCCTGTCATACAGCGATACACGGTGTGAGGTGGGCGTGTAGGTCGCAGGAACAGAACAGGCTGATCGACACGAAGAGAAAAAACAAGGTTTGAAGCAGCGGTACCAGAAACAGAGAGAGAGCCAGGTGGACTGGAATAAAGACGCAGACGGGCAGAGACACTGAAGGTTCCTCTTTTAATGAACCCTACAGCGTGGGCGCTCCCCTCCACGCTGCAGCCTCTAGCCTCTGCCCTCGCTGTCAAGACCGCGTCTGACTGAACAGAGCAGCGGTGACAGCTGAAGCAAGCCCACTTTGAAGTCCGGAGTGCAGGCAACAGGGTAGATAATGACCCCGCCAATCTCCTCCCACCGCCCTGACTGCTCCCCGTGGCCTCTGTGTAAGGCCGAGAGCGAGGCCTAATGAGCAACTCCAACTGAAGGCAAATGCATTAATTCCTGATCTGCTGCAACCCTGTCGACCGCTCACTTCTCTGAGGGAAGGGAGGATGAGTCAGGGTGACAAAGAGTCACTAATGCATGTTTCAGGGAAAAAAAAACAAGAAGCTGACAAGAGTGGAGGAGACAGATCGCAGCTACGCCGCGATGGTTACTAAACGGTTCCTGCGTCTGATTCTGTAGCTGCTGAATTCTTTATCAGAACAACCATAAACATCTTTAACTGACATCATCCTTTTATTGGGCTGTGGAGCTCTGTTCCAGGTCAATATGTCACAAAAAGAACGAGTCTGGGAAACGACTTATTAAACAATCAATCAACAACTTCAAGCCCTGCTGCCAACCAAGAATATGAACAAGTTCATCTTTAGCCATAAACTGAGGCTGATTTTATCGGTTCCTGTTGTGGAACGGTTCCAAACTTCAAAGATCTGTGGAATCGATAAAACAGGAGTATTTTACTTCTACGTATCGTTTCCTGACAGTGATATAATTTTAATTTAGGATTAAAACTAAGTGTTTTAGCCTTAAGCTCGTATTTAAGCCTTTAGATCATGGTTTAGCCTTTAGCTTGTGTTTTAGGCTTTGGCCTGTATTTGAGCCTAATGCTCATGTTTTAACCAATAGCTTGTGTTTTAGCCTTTAGCCTGTTTCTACCCTTTAGCACGTGGTTTAGCCATTAGCTTGTGTTTTAGCCTTAAGATTGTGTTTTAGCCTTAAGATTGTGTTTTTTTGCCTTAAGCTTGTGTTTTAGCCTTTAGCATTTGTTTTAGCCTTTAGCTCCTGTTTTAGCCTTTAGCGTTTGTTTTAACCTAAAGCTCATATTTTTAGCCTTTAGCTCATATTTTAGCCTTTAGCTGGTGTTTTAGCCTTTAGCTTGTGTTGTAGCCTACAACTTGTGTTTTTCAGCCTTTAGCCTGTGTTTTAGCCTTTAGCTCATGTTTTAGCCTTTAGCTCGTGTTTAAGCCTTTTACTTGAGTTTTTTAGCCATTAACTTGTGTTTTAGTCTTTAACTTGGGTTTTTTTAGCCATTAGCTTGTGTTTTAGCCTTTAACCTGTGGTTTAGCCTTTAGCTTGTGTTTTAGCCTTTAGCTCATGTTTTAGCCTTTAGCTCGTGTTTTAGCCTTTAGCTTTCGTTTTAGCCTATGACTCATTTTTTAACCTTTAGCTTGTATTTTAGCCTTTAGCTGGTGTTTTAGCCTTCAGCTCGTCTTTAGGCCTTTAACCTGTGGTTTAGCATTTAGCTTGTGTTTTAGCCTTTAGCTCATGTTTTAGCCTTTAGCTCGTGTTTTAGCCTTTAGCTTGTGTTTTAGCCTGTAGCCTGTGTTTTAGCCTGTAGCTCATGTTTTAGCCTTTAGCCTGTGCTCTCTCTCTCTCTCTCCTGTTTCTCTTTCTTCTTCTCTTCTGTCCTTTTTCTGTCTGTCAGTTCAGCTCCAGTCTCCACCATCTCTACTAAATTAATCACAGAAATCGTTTCCAGCAGAGACAAACTCAGATCTCTCTTCTCTCTGATAAACTTCATCAGCTGGCGTGGTGTTGTCATGGAGACTTCAACGTGCTGTAAATCAATGCGGTCCTGTCCGACCCGATCAGGAAGCTCAGAAACATCATTTATCAATAACCTGTATTGGTGCTGATGATCTGATTTGAAGTTGTGGATCAGGATCAGGCAGAGATCTAGAAGAGAGACTTTTTCAGGATCACTCAGAAAGTCCTCACAGGAAGTTTAATTGTTGTTTACCTGCTTCACATCTAAGCCCAGGTAGCGCCCCGGGAAAGTTGCTGAATGCTTCTTCATTTGTGCTGTCAGTGATACAAAGAGGAGAGGTAATCCAGATCAGCTCTGCCGAGGACAGCTGCTTCATCACAATTATCACAAGGTGTCTGCCCGCCTGCTGCATCCATACCTGCAGAGCTTCAAACAGGTCCAGGCTAATCAATCTGCAGGTTTTCCTCCTGCCAGGAGCGACGGTGGAGGCCTCACTTTTCTCCAGGAGATGTTTGATGTTAACTTAAGTTCCTGTTGTTGTTCTATTAGCGAGATCAGGTTCGATACAGCGAAATGGAAGCTTCGTTGTGAAATAATTCCTGGTAGCAAAAAGCCTCTGGGAGATGTGTTAAAGTCAGAAAATCAAGTTATTGGTGTCAGAGTTGTGTGTAAATGGTGACAGATAATAGCAATTTTTGGAGGTTCAGACCGAGCTCATTTTAACTCCCATTTCCTCAGGCGAGGAAAAAACACAATTACTGCCTCCACCATAGAGGCAACAATCATTTCATGCTTTTTTTTTCACAGTTTAAAGTGTCTGGCGTACGAGCACATCCTCACACAACAGGTTATCTCGCCTGCTCTGCTCCTTATTTCTAAGTACCTGCTCCTGTTTTACCTGTGGGAGTTTTTCTCCACGTCTGATGATGAATGGCTCGCCGCTGCCCTGAGAGATCTTTACTTGCAAGACACTGTATATCACATCAAAAGCAAACAAAACACAAACGCGCTATCAAATCTACCAGGAATTGGACTGTAGGGTTCATACATCACGCTATTTTAAGGCTCACACATTTCAGACTGAGCAAATAAAAGAAAGTCCCGAAGGAGGAAGCCGTATGAAGAGTATGAAAACAGCTGCTGCTTTAATGCTCAGAGTAACCCCTGTTTATCATCTGCACAGTATAAATGAACAATAAGTGCTGTTTAATATGCACTGTAAGGCACACGATCAGCACAAAAACTCCCCGATGTCACGCTTGAATGTCAGGACATTATGTGCTCGTGTATCTGTGTGTAGGCATAGATTATACACCAGAAAAACTGAAATCTACGCCTGTGTTTTCCTCTTATTTTCAGTAAAAACGGTCTCATCATACTCAATGAGAGCCGCCTTCAGCTGACGAGTCCAGAAACACGTCTCATCTCGGAGTTTCCATCCAACTTTCACAATAAACTTCAATATCCCATAAAAACTTTTCTCAAAATTCGAGAGGTTTTTGGAAATTCTGGTGTTTCCATTTTTTTACAGTGATATTTAAGTTTTGCACTGTTCTTGGTGTAACAGATGCCATCACTACTGATGAGGATTTGCTACAGCAAACACATAAAGAAAGAGATCACCATCTTCATGTGCTTCATACAACAAACGGTTCCCATATGGAGGAGAATCAAAGTAATAATAATAATAATAATAATAATAATAATAATAATAACAATAATAATAATATAATAATCATCACCACCATCACAACAACAACAACAACAACAACAACAACAACAACAACAACAACAACAACAACAACGAGGGTAAATGTAACCAAAACACAATGTTTTTGACTCCAGCAGACGACAGAGAAATAAAACAGCTGATTAATAACTGCACAGGAAAAACGTCAAAAGACGTCCATGACTTTGACATGAAACAAGTCAAAACAGTAGAAGAAGAGATTGCATCACCTTTGACTCATATATGTAATCTATCGTTTCAGACAGGAAAATTCCCAGATGAAATGAAAGTCGCAAAAATAATCCCTTTGCATAAACAAGGCAACAAGGAGGAATTCGGATGTGAATGTGATAATATGATTAAATGATATATGAGAATACTTATAAAGACATGAAGGATGGTGAAATAAAAACATGTGGGTTGTTTGGTCTGTAAGACAGCAGGAAAGACAGAATGTACCTAAACAATGACGGTGAATGAAGTGATGGTGTAAGTCAAGATAGCAGTATATATCCAACTAACTGCAGAGGGACAGACAGTCTCAAAATGGATCCACTAAGTTGGGCTCTCAACACAATCGATAAAGTTTTCTCAACCCGTCACGCAGACCCTAAACGCCCTGATCGAACATTCCTAGCTGGGTACGCATGCCTGACGTGGAACAAAGGACTGGTCATAAAAGGTCAAATACGGACACTTAAAGACAGTCAAGAATGATGTCATACTTCTGTAAATGGAATACAAATTTATAATAATCTGATGATATGTGGAAAAGAGGAGACTAAATATGGAGGAAATGGGGATGGGACCATAGTCTGTATAATTAATGGACGTAGTCTCCACGACGTCACCCGTCTGTTCCTGAAACGGACTTTTGAAGCCAAACGGTCGGCGCGGCCATATTGGAAATGAGGCGAGCTGTGGGTCTCCACAGTAACAACCATAGGACGCTCCACAGTCACGTGATCTGAGCTGTGCCTCTGATTGGACGAACTGGCGAGCTTAATATTGTGGAAACTGCCGAATTAGAAAAAAATTCACCCCCCGTACAATGCGTGCTGTTAGTGAAATCAGTGATTCAGACAGGAGACATTCTTTGTACCAGGCTGTAAATGTGCTTATTTTGGCCGTGAAAACGGCTTTTTTTTTTGGCTTGGTGTGTTTGTGACTTCCGGTACTTCCGGAGCCTCAAGAGGACACTCGAGGAACAGCAGACTTTAGCACTTCCGCATTGCCTCATATTTTCAGACTGGAGGTTGCTGCTTGGACGGGACTAGATAAGCTCTGCTTCTCCCGTCTTCCCTTTCGGACATGTACAATTTGATATTGACAATGTGTGATGTTGTATAAGTGTGCTGACGTGACCGAAATAAATAAATAAATAAATAAATAAATAAATAAATAAATAATAAACTTTATTCCTATAGCACTTTTCAAAAACAATGCTACAAAGTGCTTTACATAATAAAAACCAACAGTAAAATGAAACAGAAGAGAGAGAGGAATGTGAGGAGGAGCAGAAAGAATACAACAATATAAAAAGGCTAAAAAAACCAGCAGCAGATAAATGAGAGGAAAACATCAGAGGAAAATAAACAAATAAAATATTAAAGCAACAAGTTAAAGATTAAAACAACACAAGATAACAGATATTAGTTAAAAAAAAAGCTTTTCCATATATGTGTCTGTTTTTATTTTATAATACATATTTTAAATTGTAAAGAGACTTTATGCTCACTCTGTACTTTAGTTAAACATCAGACCATGACTGATCCCCAAACCTGACTGTGGACTGACCCCACAGGCTGATGTTTCTGTTTGCTGTAAACTGGATCCTAAACTCTGGGACTGGTTGGTGTTTCCAGGTTTCCTCCTGCAGATATTTTTCACTCTGATTTATGAACACATCATGGATTGGTTGACATCATGAAGATCATTTTAACCAGGAGAACAAACAGTCTGAATCTGATCACCAACCCTGACTTTATTAACCCTTTACTGTCCAATGTTTCATATTTGGTTCATGAGTTTCAAAGACCTCCGTCTCATCAGCATGATGAATATTTTCATTAAAACATCTTTAAAAACTTTAAAATGGTTTCTACCCCCCCCCCCCCCCGCCCCCTTGAGGATTATCATCCCACTACAGCCAGCTGAAGTTGTATTTTTGCCCTTTTTTTTTCAAGATGGCTGCTCTCAGGAAAACATCCACAGGAAAAATTTTCAGGAAAATCGTTGCTAATTTTCAAGAAGCTGTGTAAAGAATAAGGTCTCGTTGTGACTCATTATTTGAAATAAGTATTTTCTGCATTGAATGAATTCATATTTACGAGAAACTTTACTTTACCAAAACCGCCCAATTTATCAAATATGATACGAAAAAATATCCTAAACAAAACGATGTATCAAAACTTTTTGTGGTTTTTGATACAAGGGTCAAAAAACATCTCAGCCCCCCAAAATAAATAAATAAATAAATTATGACTTTGATGGGTCAGGATTTTAAGGGTTAAAGAATGTGAACCTTGACTAATAGTCGTCTTCGTCATCGTCACCACGGTAACTCAATGAAACTGTCGGACGGAGGATGTTTGAAGCTGTATCTCCAGCCTGTCTCACTTCCTTCTTTCAGTTTGTTGACGTGAATCTGGACCGACATCACAAACTGTCCTGCAGAGCCCGGAGTCCTTCGAAGGTCTCCTGCTCCAGACTCCTCTCTCTGCTCGACATATGTGGCGATAGATCAAGCACCTGTTTCTGCCCGTCACATCTGCTCTCACACCTCTGCCGCTCTTATCGGCCGACAGTTACAGATGACCAGGCGTCCGGAGGCCGATGCAGATGATGAATGGAGGAGTCCGCTCGGTGTGCTTGCTCTCCCCGTCTTTCAGTCTTCAGAGGAGCAGAGAGCGGAGTTATTATTAAACCTCCTCTCCTCTGCAGCTCCTCCAGCGGTCGAGGACGCTCTGCTCTGATTAAATAAACCAGGGAGCGTCACGTATCCCCTCTCTCTCTGGCTTCATTTCCTGCACTTTTCTTCTTCTTTGTCGTTAGTTTTCATGTTCCTTCTTTTCATTCGCCTTCTGCACAGCGAGAGCCGGGGCCTGGGATCTTCAGAGCTGGCGCGGCTCCACTTCTTCTGCTGTCTTGACAAGAACTCAGAGAGGAGAGCTCAGGGAGGAACATTTACTCATTCTGTTTGCAGCAAAGGGGATGGGCTGCCTGCTTTTGCTCCCTTTGATTGTAATCCTATCTAGGCCAGCACAAGACACTGGAGACTTCACTCCCTGAGTCTTCATTTGCATGGATAAACAGGAGGACGGTCCAGGAGTGGAGGAGTGTTTCTGCCTCTCAGCAAATTTGCTAAGTGATGCCATGCATTGTGCAAAAGCTTAGTGCAGATAAAAGTTGTTTTACTGTTATTTCGTTGCAGCTGCAGGGTGTAAATTACGCATAGTGTTTTTACTGTTGCCTCTGGCTTAAATAACCACGGAGGAGGAGACGTATTCTTTAACGCACTCTGTACGTACAGCCCGGGCTGTCTGGGAAATGCAGTTTTCACCTTCAGAAGCAGAATTCTGTTGAATTCTCCTTCAGCGTATCTGAAACACTTTTATTTGATTTGTTTGCAGTTTGGTAGCTTTCAATCAAATCAGAAACCAGCACAGTGTGAAATGAAAGTGTGAATTATTCATAGATACACACACTTCAGGATCACTAAAGACGTCTGTGTAGTCCTCTTAGCGCCAGCGTGCAGCTCCGACGTCTGCCTGACATGCTGATGTTTAGGCGGCTTTTAAAGTCCCCTGTTAGAGTCAGAAGGTCAAATATTTCAACAGAACTGAGCTCAAAGTCAACATGACGAGTTGCTGCTGCTGCGCCTCTTCCTCCTCTTTTGGACATTAAAGTCATTTAACGAGTGATGAAGAGGAGATGCACGCAGGTCGGTGCCACACGCAGCGAGCAGGAAGGATCGCTGCAGCGTGGCTCCATAATTCATGTGCAGCTCGGAGTGTTTGCAAGTGAAGGGTCGTCTCAACGTGTCATAGCTGTTCATCCTATTTGCCCTGCTTACCCAGAGCAGAGACGTGAGTTATATAACATCTCAAAGAGCTCACGATGACATCACGTAAATCCAGTGACATCTGAAGACGCCCTCAGGACGACGGGAGCAGCCATCGTCTGTCCTGGAGTTCATTCCTTTACTCTCACTGGTCCACGTTGTTCCTCTCCGTCTTAGAGATGAGAAGCTCGGCTCTTTTGGCTCCTAATTTAAAATCATTTGTAGCCTCATATTTTTATCTACCCTGGTAAATATTTGAGTTCAGGTATTAATGAACCCTTTTGCATTCAGTGTTTTTATGAGAAACCTTGTAACTGCCTCGTTTTGTGCATTTGCTTGATTACAAAAGCAGGAATTTTTACTTTTGTTACAAAAGTAAAAATTAATCTTTTTTTTTTTTTTGTATGAAAAATTAAACGAACAAAGGTCGTTGATCCTGATGCTGCTTCGCTTGTGGCCGCCATGCTGTCATTTAAAACAAAGGTCTGCTTCAAGCAGAGCTGAGTGACTGATACCCCTTTTCGACCAAGCTGGTTCCAGGGCTGGTGCTAGAGCCGGCTCACAGTTGGTTCAAGTGCGAACCAGTTAAGAACCGTTAGCTTTTCCACAAACGGGGGCCGGCCATGCTGTTTGGCTTTGAAATCCATTGTTTAACTTATCTTCTTCTTCTCTTTTCTCTTTTACCTCGTCGTTTTAAAAATGGCTCTCTTCCATGTTTTAACTCTGCTTTGGTTGGTCAATAATCCCGCCCCCCACCCCCTGACGTAAGCCCGTAGCCCCCAAGGTAACGGTGTTCTTTCTGCTGGCCCAGCAAAGAGTTGGTGCTTGCCAAGCAGCCGGTGCTTAGTCTGTGGAAAACCAAAGAACTGGTGCTACGTCTGGCTTTGAACCAGCCCTGGAACCAGCTTGGTCGAAAAGGGGTAAGAGTGACTGAATGACTGAGTGAAAGGAAAAAGTTTGGAGTCGGCTCTTTTGATTCCCTACAAATCTTCGCCTCTTAGAGCCCCAGCTTTTGAGCCTGACACATCACTGTCCGTCCCTCCTTCTGTGAGCGCGCTGTGATTTTGCAGATGAAATCGTTACTTGAAGCTTACCCTCAGAATCAGCCGAGCGTAGGTTCAGCAATCAGCCCGTCGAGTGCAGAGTGATTAAAAAGCATGTTTTATTTGCATGTTTTATTTCAGTTTACAGTCCATCTCACGCCTCGTCTGCCTTTCCTGAATAAAACCGTACTATAACATTTATACCATCTGAGCATTTCACTAATAAAGGTTTAACGGCCTCGTTTTGGATGACACTGACAGCCACGCCGCACACAGCCAAACAGGCGAACTGTGGGGTCATCATGACTGCAGGGGCGGGTCCAGACTTCTGATAACATGAAGGTGAAAAGACTTCTGAAAGGGCTGAGCCATGTTGTCCATCATTGTCCAGTCAGCCTCCACCTCCACAGGGTTCACAGGGTCCAGAGGGTCCAGAAAGTCCACAGTGATCCAGAGGGGCCAGAGAGCAGCTCAGGACTGAGCTGGTCTTCTTCATCAGTCTGTTTCAGTCTCGCTCTCCTTGAAGGTGAAATCCTTCAATGTGGTGTTGGTGTCCGGTGTTAGCTCTGTTAGCCATGTCTCTGTGAATAGCATGATGCTACTCTGCTGGTATTCTCTCCGGTGTTGTGTTAGCGTAGCTAGCTCGTCCATCTGATTGGAGATAGATCCATGGTCCATGTCGTCTCTTCTTAGGTCACCGCAGTACCAGCATGTTGCCTCGCCTCTTTCTCCTCAGCTCATTGGGAACACTGGACCTAGCACCAGTTAGTGTTGATATGTTACGGGCTACTAACAGCTGATCTTGGGTGTAAACCCTGCAACCATGGTTACACGTAGGATCTGTGGACAAGCACAGGAACTAAAACAGGAAAAACACATCAGCACACGTGACCTGATTAATGTCCCCGGCCAAGAAATGAGCCATTGAAAATACACTGAAAAAAAACAAAAGTCTCTAAAAACACAAGAAAAAAGTTACTGGTTGCTTTTCTGAAATGCATCCCTCGAGGGTAAACACTCTCTAAATATAGCAAGAAAACAACTAAGCCTGCAACACTGAGCCAGAGGCTTCACTTATAAATACAGAGAGAGCAGCTGTCAGCCTGTGAAGACAACCTAAAGGGTTAATATAACACTGAAGATGACGATTCATGCACCTGAGGGGGCCAATCAGTGCCTCCTTTGGACTCCCATAGTTTCACAGCCTGAGCGTCATGGTTCATTTGTGGGCTGATAAAGATTTAAGTGAGTCTTATGTGTTGAACGGCTCAGAGCAGAGTGACCTCAAAGTGTGAAAAACAAAGACAGACGGACGAACGAGCTGCAGCAGAGACATCAGCAAGCACAGGATCTAAATCCTGATAAATCCTCGTCACTCTGATGATGAAACAAGTGTTACGAAGCTCCGACTCCAGTGACCCACAACGTTTACAACCATGATTGGATTTCTGTTCCTCCTGAAAGTGTCTAAATGGGTCCAAAGCCGTCGCTGCCCTGATGTGAAATAAAGACAGAAGAAGAAGAGAGAAGGAAGTTCAAACCCAGGAAGTGTTTTAGCTGCATCTCTGAGAGCGTTGAGGCATTAGTCCACAGCTGGGTTGTGCCAGGTTTCATGATCTGTGGAATAAAGCGATGAGCACTCCTTACTCTGCTGCTAATATATAAATATATACGTGAGCAGTCTACAGCTCTCTGTCTGAGCTTCGCAGCATCTTTTGGCTTTTGTTTTTGGCCCACATGACGGTTTTTTAAATCCTAACAGGTTCTGAAAATGTGAGAGACGCCGCACACGGGGACCAATCATGACAGACGTAACAGTTTTATTCTTACAGCCGTTGGGATGCAGCGATATGGCCAACACCTCACAGCACACAAGAACACAGTGATTCATTCAGCAACACCCAGAGTCCACATGCTCACAGCAGAAACAAGGAGGTCCTGTCCCTCTGATACCCCATGGTTTACAGCTAAAAAAAAATCCTTTTTTTTCCTCTTTCTGGCATTTAAAGAGCAAAACGCAGACCGAAGACAGCAGTTAAGAAATTTACAGGAAAATAACCAGTCTGTCTGCATCTCCTTCCTCAGTAATAACTGTCATTTAAAGGTGACGTCACAGAGGGGTTTAACATTCTGTCTTCTACACATGTGATGGTCCTGATGGAGAGCAAGACCAGGACAGGATCAGGAGGAACGACGGCCAGAGGAGAGCAGCTGAGCTGTGGTGTGAGGAGAACCAGAGGAGAACCAGAGGAGAACCAGAGGAGAACCAGAGGAGAACCAGAGGAGAACCAGAGGAGAACGGAGCAGGTGTCCTGCTGAGTGAGCGCTGTTAGCTCGCCACACGTAGCCTAACGCTGTGTTCACATCAGCAGATTCAAAGTTTGACATCAGAAATAAGCAGGAAGAGCTGATCATAAAGCAACACGCTCTGAGCCGCCATCATGGAGACCACAGAGAGACAGACAGAGAGACAGAGAGACAGACAGAGAGACAGACAGAGAGCTCTATCAGAGGCCTGTCCACTGATCCAGAGTCAGAAACTCAAATCCAGACTGAGCTACGGGGCTCAGGGCTGCTGCTGGTCCACCTGCAGCTGTCTGTATTAACGGGACCACACCCACCTGTGTCAGTCTCACCTGGACCTGGCTCCGGTGTCCCATCCTGAACTCCATCACATCACCAGGAACATGAACTTCCTGCTGAAAACGGGCTCCACAGACGAGCGCGTTTTCAGTGAGCGATGCAGAAATAAAGTCCCGTCTCTTCATCTGAACAAAACCAAGCCGAGCACAAAGCTGACTCCATGTTTCTTCTTCTGTTGGGGAAAGAGTGGACTCCATGTCCTGTTAAGGTGGTATTTCTGCATCCAGAGAAATGAGGAGTGAATTTGAGTCTTTTTGTGTTTTATGAAATAAAATCAACGACTGACTTATTCCACAGACATCATCAGAGTTGATTTGAAATAAATAAAAATGCTCTTTAAGCTGCTGTCACTTTAAGGCTCCCTGCTCCACTGCCCCCTTTCCTCTGATTGGTCAGATTTGTAGAGGCATGTTAATGTGTCACTCTATGGTTTAGAGATCATTATTTGATGACCTCATCACGGAGTGTTTTGATCAGTTTACAGACAGATTCAAGGGTTTCTTCATCGTATGAATACAGAGGGCTTTAAGAGTTTGCACATGTCTAACCTCGAGCATTCAGCCGCTAAAAACCTCCCATACTTTTGACTTTTCTTGAAAGAAAAGATTAATTGAGAATAATCCTAAAGAAGTCTTTTTAATAGTGCAAAATTGGAGCTGAAAAGAGGGAAACACTGGAGCTTCAGGCATGAATTGTTGCTGAGAGCTGCCAATGAAGTTATCAGTTGGTCTTCTTCTTCCATATAACCTTATCTGAAGGACAGAAAAGCAGTTTGTTGAAGGGGAGGTCCACGTTTAAATTTAAAATGAAGTCGGGAGAATTAAATTTGTGTAATCAGAAGCAGTTCATCAGCAGCCGCCACTCTGCTCTGTTTCTCTTCCTCATTTATCTCCTCTGCAGTCTCAAAACTCCTTCAAGTGCTTTTCTTCTGCCTCATTTTCCTCCGTCAGAGTCTCACTTTGTCATTATGTGACATTGAAGCTGTGCAGGTTTTTTTTTTCTTCTTTTTTTAAAACACGGTTAAGATTCCCACCAAACAGAGGAGTTCAGGCGCTGGTGTCACCTCGGCTGTCACTGTGGCCGCGAGAAGCCTTCAAGACAAACAAAAGGAACACGTGAGCGCCTGGAGTGTTAAACGTGTCCAATTCTTGTTACAAAAACTCAGCGATCAGTGGAATAAATCAAAAGCTCATTATGCACAGAGCGCTGAGCACTGCACTGAGCTGGGAAATGAGTTGTGCCGTTTGCTCGCCTGCTGCATGTACAGTTTAACAATTAGCCCCCCCACAAACACACACACACACACACACACCTCCACACAAAAAAAACACACACACCCTCCATCTGCAGTCTGTACACCAAACGCCTCTTTCTCCAACATTTATGTCCTTGTATTCTCCACCCTGGAGGTGGATGCTCATCAATATTGCTGCATTTGAAACATTAATAACACACCTGGTCGACGCATCAGTGGAGAGTTTCCTGGAAATGAACCTGGGACTTCCTGCTGCGATGTACAACCAGGGAGGAATGTGTCCTTGTAATGAAATGAAGTGCACGGACATTCACCTGCTTCATGTCCACAGAGCTGTTTTCAAGATTACACCTGTTTAGGTTAAGGTGAGACCCCCCCCCCCCCACTCCCCCCACCACCACCTCATCATTTTCTCTGAAGCTGAACGGAAACGGACGCACAGAGAGCACATCAGGCTTTGTTTGTGTCCCGTCAGCCATCATTACGTGAGTCGGATCCGCTCCAAACTTTAATGGGCTCTTCTCTGGCAAACGCTTCGACTCTCCTTCAGCACGTTTATTAAAAATCTGGCCGGGAGATTTTCTGTAATTCTTCAGACAAATAAATGGCACCAAAAATATGTCCTCCATGCCAAGGATTAGAAAAACAGAAAGATAAATGAAACGTTTTAAACGCTTCTTAAGTGCTCTTCACATGATGAGAAACCTCCACATGCTGAAAGAAGGAAAAGAGGAACTTCAACAAACTTCGTATTTTTCTAAACTAGTTTCACTTTTTCTCATTTCTCAAAGTAATTAGAACAAACTGCAAAACTTGGTTGATAATCTGTGAAAGCAAAGTGACTTGATCAGGATGGATGGTTCATTCCTTTAAAGTGGAAATGAAACAGTCGACCAAATAAACATTTTTTACTAGATTGAGACCCATTCTCATCAATAATTATTAAAAAAAAACAAAAAAAACAAATATAAACATTTACATGACAAGCACGCCGCCATCTTGCAGTTCTTTGAGCTATGACGTCATGGGGTTGGGTTGGCGGCCTTGGGAGTGGAAGAAGAGCAAGAGACGAGAGTGAAAGATGGAGACTGAGGAGCCAAAGCAGAAGAAAAGACAAACTGGGGGGCATTACTGTGTTGCTCCTGGGTGTAAAAATGAATTTTATAAAGTTAAGGCCGAAGGCAAAACAGTCCACTTTCACAAACTTCTACTAAAACAGAAAACAGTTCTGCTGCGTTGGCTGGCGGCACTGAAGAGGAAGAACCCACCGATGGGCCCAGACTGGAGGGTGTGTAGTGAGCATTTTATTCTACGTTAAACTAGGGCTGGACGATATGGACCAAAAGTCATATCTCGATATATTAAGGCTGAATATCGATATACGATATATATCCCTATATTTTTTTCCGCAAAGTTAGCGCAAATGTTCAGTCAAATATGACATGTCACAACTAGTTTTATTGAAACCAGCTATTTCAGTGGCAAAATCAGATAAATAAATAATAAATAATAAACAGGTTTCTTCACCTGGCTCATGAAAAAATTCTCAGTTTTTCAAATAATAAAATGTAAACATAAATACTGTATAACAAAAGGAGTACCTTTTTTGAAATTAAAGCTCTGTAAGGTGCATATTTAAATGAAAATATATCTTAAATAAAAATAGCCTATAAAATAAAATGGGCGTCTTTTTCTGAAATAAATCTATTCTTTAGAAAAGTACAATAAACGTTTTTTTTTTTGTTTGACAACTATAAATGGCTTATTGGAATTGATTAACAGATTTCCTTCTCCTGTCTATCGATATGATAGGACACCGCTTTTATTATAGTACACCACTTGTCACTTTTCCTTTCATAAGGCACACAGCGGGAAAACGAGGCTTGCAGTTGGCATTGTTTCGGGGCTGGAGCTTTTCCGGGTTTTGGTTGGCTTGCGGCCGGGGTCTCTGCAGCGCGCAGCTTCACACACTCCTCGTACTGCAGTTTGTGCCACTGTTTTAGGTGCTGGAAAAGATTTGTAGTGCTTCCACCCCTGACTGTAATTTGTTTATCGCACTCCCTACATATAACGTGATTTTGTTGCTTATCTGATACTTTAAAACCAAACCATCTCCGGTCGCTCCAGTGTCTCCGCTCGGACATCCTTCAGGGACAGCATGGCCACCTCCAAAACCTCTACCTCCCGGCACAATAACCCAAATGTGCGAACGGCTGTGATGCGTGATTCACCACGCATGACATGGACCCAATCAGCTTCTTGGCAGCAGATGGATTCAATTATCGTTGGCATCGCCGAGCAGCAGCCACACCGACACCAGGGAGTGTTTCCGACCCCAAACAAGCACCGCCTCCACTTCTTCAGCCCTCCGAACTTCTCGAGCCACACGGCGGCAAATCGGCTCAAACGCACAGGCGATAGGACTGTGAAGCTCAATTTGCCTTTCAACTTCCTCGTCCTCCATTTTGATTCTTTTTCACGGCTAGTTTTCTTCTTTTTTTTGTTTTATTGGCGGTTCACAACTCTTCTTCGCTCTGGATTCTACTCGCGGCCAAAGACCCATCCAACCTGCCTACGTAGACGATGACGTCACAACAAAATGCCGGCTCGCTGACTCTCTAGTGAGGTCAAATTACAAAATAAAATCTGTGGATTTAGGTAGATTTACCACAGATTTTCAACAGATTGTTTTTTCGTGTATATATGAGCAAGACCAGAGCCAAAAAGTACATGTTTCATTTCCTCTTGAAAGTGAGGTCGTGTCAATGAAAGCGTCATCACCATGAGAAGTCCTGACGCCATCGTTTATGAACAAGACGGTCAAATAGCTTCGTCACGTTTTCAGACCAGGACTCAACAGGTCTGAGGTTTCCCAGCCCAACATGAACCAGGAGAGGACCATCATTGGGGTGAGGATCCAGGGAACTCCTTGGTCTGTGACTCCAGCTGTCTGTCAGTCTTTCGTCAGTGGGTGTTGACAGACGCTGGAAAACATCCTGGACATGGATCTGGTGGACGTCTGGTGTTCTCTTCTTGCAGCGATGGCAAACAGGACTTCAGCAAATGGATTCATTGATCCAGATTGATCCACAACAACTCAGCAACTTTTCCCGCTTCCAACATGAATTACGTCTGCAGCACCACCCTGCAGGTGCCCTGCTCCACCAGCCTGATAACAGCATGCGGCACACTCACCTCCTTTATTTTCCTTTTGGTAACTGGATGCTACAGTGACACACGGCTTTAATTTGGCCTAAGAGAAGTGAAGAGCTGGGCATAAAGGCTTATCAGAGTCAGAAAGAGGAGGTCTGATTGTTGCTAAAGACAGAAAATGTAGCTATCATCTCAAGAGGATTTAAGAGCACCTGGCCCTCCACTCTTCCAAGATGTGAGAAAATGACCCTTTTTCACATGAAGCCGAGGAGCCTGCTCATTGTGAGCAATTTCATTGAAAATGCTGCATAGTATTACCAGACAATTGGGTACGAGCTGAATCCGGGAAAGGTTATCTGGCGAGCCAAAACTCCGCCGTCCCATTTCGAACATTAATCATTCTGATTATTTCTCAACAAAGACTTCGGGCTGAAGACGAGGGTTTTGAGGGGGGGGGATTTGTCTCTCATTAGTCGAGGAGAAATGATGTCTGCTGCGAAGGGAAAAATAAAGCCTTTCTCTCTTGGTGAACCTGAGCGAACGTCTGGACCGTGAAAATTGAGCAACAACAATAGTCCTCCTGCCAAAAACCCACATTTGTTCGGCTGCACAACATTGAGTGGGTGATTTCTGTCCATCTGTTCCCCAACACAGCCCCATATTCAAGCTAATCGCCGTGACTGCCATCATCAGCGCCGGACATTCGGAGGGATGATTTGTTGAACCCTTCCGATTCACACACTTCATCTTCTCGCCTTTGTGAGCTGGTTAAACAATGCAGCAGGTGTGGACGGGGCGGAGAGGCTGGAGGAAAGTGGACGTAGCTTCAGCAGCAGCAGCAGCAGCGGCGGCGGCGGCTCTGTTTCTCTGGGGTCTGATTATGCCCCCTTTCTCCCTGTTTGTTGGACAAACAGACGACGCAGATTGGATATTATTGCATTTGTATGAAGGCAAATGAATACGCTGACATTTCAATATTCATGAACTGTGCAAAGCATATTGGGAATTCAGCCTCAGTATCCTCTGGCACGTATAACGAATACTGACAGAGTTTACCATATGAGGAGCGGTACAAAGACTGATGGACTGAAGCAAACAAATTCATGGGAGAAGGTTTGGAAATGATCTCATCCATACAGCCAGGTGACTTAAAGCTAACACAACAACTACCACATACAGCTGTGGCCAGAATTATCAGAACATCTGGTGTTTGAGGGGTTCCAGTTGTTGAATAGGCCATTAAATACAGATAAGTCTGCAGTCATTGGTGGGATGCTCTGTAAACTGTAGAACAGAGCCATCATGAGGAGATCTGGTTTGTATTGAATGTTATATTCCCTCACAAAAGAAGCCAGATTCCCGTATAGAGTCAGGAGGTTAGATAGAGGGTCCAAAAACACGGCTAATGTTAGCCTAGCGTTAGCTAGTTTTTCTCCTTTGGTGATCGTCCATCATTGTTAGCTAGTTTTTCTTCTTTGGTGATCGTCCATCATTGTTAGCTGTTGTCCAAAGGGCTCTAGATAAGCTAATGTTAGCTTCTGGAGCTTAGCTTCATTAGCTTATCTGTAATGATCCTCTGTCTTGTTGTCTGAGACGCTGATGGGAACCAGATGCTGTTTATCAGGTTTGCTCTGGGACCTGGAAGTTTGGTCTTGTAACTGAAGCTTTTTATGGACCTTCAGCAGTAAAATGATTCATATATCCTCCAATGAGGAGTTCAGACCCTGTTGGTTCCTTCTAGATGATCTGTGATCTTCCTGTCTTCAAAAACCATCACTGACGTCCTGTGAAACCTCCCATAGCGCCTGTCACTGAATGTCCATTGGTTGTCTGAGTGAGTGGAGGGGGCGGGGCTTAGCCAGAGGTCAATTGGTACAAATTCAAAGCCTCTAGAAAGAGTCTTGGAGCATGTGTTGCTCTTTGAACATGGCTAAGGTAAAGAAGGAGCTAAAAAATGAGCAACGACTTTAAATCACAGCCTTTTTTTTTTTTTTTTCAAACATTCTTCGTTGCTAAGCGCTGCAGCTGCAGCTTGTTGCAGCTTGTTGCAGCTTGTTGCAGCTTGTTGCAGCTCGTTGCAGCTTGTTGCAGCAGCTCTCTCCTTCTCTTCATGTTTGGAGCCTGTCGTTACTTTTTATGGCTCGTTTGTTGGTTATTGACATCAAACTGGTTGTGTTTGTCGTGGTGTTTTTACCTTGTTCGTTCCTGTTTGTCTGAGGATCCTGCGTTTCTTTTGTCTTTTTAGCAAGTCTTTGATTGGTCCAAAAGTAACTGAAAGTAATCCTGTTACTTTAATGTTATGATACTTGGATTACATTATTGATAACATTATTTTACAGATATTTTCTTCCCTGCCCCCTCGTAAATACACATGTTCTGCTAAGGATAATACATAACCATATATATATATATATATATCTTTCTATGAACACACTTAGGAGCATGGGACTCTTAGGATGAACCAAGGTGTTTACAATAAATTGAATTGAAAGATTGTATCAGGATAAGATGCAGAATTTTAATTTGCTAATGTTGTCTTTTATCATTTTTTTGCTGTTTTTATCATTATTAAATTTTATTAATGGTTTAGAGATTTCCACACGCAATGTGCAATGAAGAATGTTTGCTGCTTTTAAGTGCAACTAAGAACTGCTTACACCCCGTATGCATCACATACAGGCTCAGTCAGCATCTCTGTTCTCACACCTGTTTCCAGATGAATGTCCTGGTTTGGGGGGACCAGGTACAGGATTCTTGGATCTGGGACTGGAAGGGCAGACATGCGTAAAAACAATCCTCACTTACTTATTTTTCGTTGTTGACACATGATTAACATATATCAAAGTGGGATTGTTAGGATGTTTCTGATTTGGTTATCACTGTCTTGTTATGTCGTTGGTGTAGCTCAGCATTTTATCTCGTCTTACGTTGTGTTCTCGTACAATCTCAGGGACAATGTGTGTGTAGCTGGCCGCTAACGTCCAGCTAACGTCTGCAGGCCTTACTGACTCTGAATGACCTTCTACACACTCTCCATTAACACCAAGCTCAGACAACACACACACATTTGAATAGCACATCTCTCTGAAACCTGACGTCAGCTGTGGGTTGAGGCAGCTGTGTCAATCATAATGATGACCACTTACTCTGTTGTTTAGTTAAGCTCAACCTCTGTATAGGCTTAGCCAATGAATGTGTTAAAACTGTGCTGCACCCGGATATCAGGGCTCAACTGAGAAATAACTCTTCTTCGGGTGTTTGTCCAAAGAAACGGGAGATCTTAACCAGTAACTGTGTCAGAATACATTTTTAAAGTAACCCTCTCAACCCTGCACATCCTGACCACAGAGGGTCATGGTGCTCATCAGACTTCATTCCTCCAGTTCCACCCAGAGCTGTCCCACCAATCAACACATGGACTCAGATATCACTTAATTGTACATTTCTCTGTAATATTTCATGAGGCGTCTCAGTGTCCTGACGTTTCTTATTGACTCAGAAATCTTTAGGAAACCATCAGAGACATTAGGGGGGGGGGGGGGGGGGGGGCAGATAGACAGCAGATACTGGGCCGTACCTCAGATTTCAAAGAGGAGTCAGAAAAAAGCTTCCTGGACAGCCGGAGCCTGATTCCCTTTCAAACATCCTCCGTCTGACAGCACGCATTATGCTATTGTTCCAACCCGTCTCTGTCATCTGAATCAGTCCTTCTGTCATATTTTAATCCTCCTATCTGCTGCCTGATGGCGTAATGGCTTCCTCCCCGTGGGTTTGATGTCACCGCTGCCCTTTAGAAACCGAATGAAACTTCCCAAACGCAGCTCAAACAGAGGGCGCCATAAATCATGACGGGCGAGAGCGGCTGACACATCTGAGGCCTGTTGCCTTTCATCCTTTCTGTGGATTCATCTGGTTCAGGTTCCTGAATACGGGCCTTTACAAAGTCTCAGTCAGAAAGCTGCAAACGGCTCCTTATTAAAGCCATTACACACACGAGACACTGCTCCCTCTGTGACGGGAACGGACCGTTCCTTTGTGGTTGTTTTTGATCTCCAGAGCCTCCGTTTGAAAGGTTGGTGCCAGTCTGAGTGACTAACTGCAGCTGATGCTGCAGCAGACTGTGTGTTTTTTTTGTTTTTGACGAGCGTCGTGTTTGAGTGTTTGAGTCAAATAGAGTGAGAGGGATGACATGTAGAGGACAGAATCAGTGACTGAGAGCGAACACTTGTCTCCTGATTCTTCTTCTTGTTTTTTTATTTGTCACTCAGCCTCACTTTCACACGTGAAGTTCTGCGTCCTGATATTTTCTGATTTTCCCAGCTGTTTGGTTCTGTGCTTCATCCTCAAAGTCTTCACCTGTGCCTGCTTTGTCTCACCCCTGGAGGATTCAGTCTCCGTCTCCCCATCGTGTGATTTATCAGCTCCCTTTTTTTAACTCCACGTGCCGACAGTAAGTCCTTTGTCTTCCCTCTGCTCCGTCTCTTTTATCACCCGTCTGTCTTTTGGGCCTTATCTACCCGTTACTGTTTCTACATGTACAGCAGAGCTGGTGGTTAAGCCTCAGAGTGCTGTTAGTCGAGCCAAGCTCAGCTCCAAGGAGCTTACTAAGTTTGCAGACAAACTCTTCACTCTGTGCTTTTCAAACTTTCCTCCTGAGAAACTTTTGAGCAACATTCTCCAACTTCTTTGATGATTACTGCGATTATTATGATAATCATGTGCGTTAAAATCTCGTTAAGGCCTAAAAATGCTGCCGTGTACACTGAAAAAAATGATACTTTGGACAAACCTAAAAAAAAATGACTCTAATTTGTTACACCTAATATTATTAGTTTTTCTCAAATAATATTTCTGATTTGGTTGAACTCTAAAATTTGATTCAATGTCAATCAAGATAATGTTTTTTTATCAAAGGCAAAAATTTACATTCACACAAAGTAAAAAAAAATAATTCATGATGAAGACCACAGGTTGTTCTGATTTGTTTCAACTTAATTTTTCATCTTGAACAAACCTAATATTTATAGTCCCATCTCAGTTAAACTTTTACTGCAGAGAAAACTGATTAAATTACTCTAAATTTGTTTCAAGCAATATTTTTTAGTTTTCCTCAAGTCAATCTTTTTAATTGGTCCAAAGTAATACCTCTCAAGTCAAGTATGGTTTTAATGTTTTTCACAATTCAAAACCTGCTTAGAGTGCTTCACCACTCTGCAAACTGTATGCTGTTGCTCCTCTCTGCTGAGTGTTAAGTCAACCTTTTAAGAAAACTCAACCATCAGTGATGTGGGCAGATTGAACAACTATGAAACAAAAAAATGTGACATGTTGGGGTCTTGTATCAACTCCATACCCTTCTTACTCATGGTTACAATTAATATTTAATAAAATAATTAATATTTTTATCCAGTGTTATTTATAAGTGAGCCAGTCAGTGCCTCACAAACAAGTGTCAGACAAACTATTTGTAAAATATTTAATTTGTAACGTAAAATAGAATATGAATTGACTTTGCTGAAATGCATGATGGGAATGACTTAGATCGGCTAAACCAGGGTCACATGACATAGGAAATCTCTGGTCTGAAGTGAAAATGCTATTTCAGTAAAATGATTATTTTAATTTAATCCAAGATGTTTGTTTTTTGCTTTCAGGCAAACTGAACCAAACAGCTTTAAAAAAAAAAACCAAGATTTTAAGTTTGATCAATTAAAAAATGCAATTTGACTTAATGACACAGCTGTTTCACTTTTTTCAGTGTACCAATTCAGTCAGAATAATCCAACAATTTGGATTATTAATGCTTTCTTAATTATCATTAATGGTTATTAAATGGCTCTCCACTCTGATGACAGATTATTTTAAGGAGAAGTGTGTACGTTTCAGAGTTTCTAACTCTTGTACTTTTTGAAATATTCTGCATTTTCCAGAATTTTTTGGCCCATTTAAATGAATGGAAATGATTCGTCACCTTGGACCAGCATTTCACCCCCCCTAAACCCCCCAGTCTAGTCCAGTTCTCATGGCCAGTGTAAACAGAGTATTAATAATCTAAAGTAACACTTTGCTCATGCTAATGTGTGTTTCAGAGCTCTGAGTTTGTCCCTCGGAGCCAAAACACGTCAGATTTTCAGTGTTTTTTCTCCGTCACTGAAAGAGGAAATTATTTGTTTACTGCGCAGCCGAAAGCGGAAAAACAGGCCTGGCTTCTTGGCCATTAAGACTCTGGACCTGGTCCAAGGCGACGACAGGTGTGAGCACTTGTTTGGTCTGGACTCTGGCTGTATAACTGGATGCTGGCAGGCTGCAGACAGGTCCATGAGCTAAGTGAGCGGAAGAGCCGGCCTTTCAAGCTCACTGTCACTCTGACTTTAATAAGATCCAATAGAGAGCTCATTACCGAGTCTCACTTGAACACATCTTTCAGGCTTTTCTCTAAATTGGCAGATTTGGCAAAACTGCAGATTTTTCTACCCAAATTGAAGACTTCACATGTAATTACCGTCAGTTTTAGTCCGGTGAATACACAAAGCTTTTTGTGTCTGATTACGAGCTACAAGTGGTTTTGATTGGAGCGTGGCAGACGGGGTTTTGTGTAAGTGATATTTTAAACGTATCAAAGAGAAATGAAGCCCTGCTGCTTCTCTGCTTCCTGAATGGCTTCGTATACATTCCTGCGTGGGTGAGGACGTCTCTCTCATCAGTTTAATTTCTCCCTTCAGGAAGAAATTGACTCTCAGTCTGTTGTCTTTGAGTTTGATGATAATCAGATTAAATCTCTGCCTTATGTTTTCAGTTAACTGCAGTTTCAAAGCAGCTGGATGCTTTAAAAATCTGTACGTTCACATCTTCATCGGACCGTTCTCTGTCTCATTACTGTTCACCGAAACAACTGCGTGTGTTTGTTTTGTCAGCTTATTGTCATCCTTCGTCTCCGTGTTCACCGCGGTGTTATTTTCCTCCCTCCTCCGACTGTAACCTGCTTGGCAGGTGCAATCAGCATATGTAATCCCCCCCCATCTGCTGCTGGATATTATCACGGCGCCGATATTGCTTTCCTCTCAGCGACAGCATGTCAGAAGTGTCGTGTGGAAACCGTCCTTTCTCCGGAAAGTTAACTTTTCCATTACAAAAAGACTGATTTAGCCCATCAATTGTTTGGCTGGGCTCCAGCGTTATGAAACCTTTTTCCTGCACGTGGAAGATAATGTCAGCTGTCGGCTGCGACGAGAAGAAAATAAACCGCCAGAAATGTGAGATATCTGTTTTTTGCAGGACACCGGCGATGATGAGTGTGCGGCTGTTTTGTAATCTTCCTCCGTGAACCTTTCATGCTATTATTCATCAGTGCAGCTCTGCGGCAGGGGATAAATTGCGAGTTATTAACGCGGCTCTCAGAGAAATGAATGCGTCCCACTCTGAAATGCTAAGCCATGAAGAAAGTCTTACATAAAATCACCGTTTAATCCTCGCCACTGATGCAATCAGTCAAATGGCACACATTTGAAATCTGATGCTGGAACTGGGCTCCCTCCAAAGTACACTTCATGCTCTGGATTGTTCCTGTGTTGCCAGCCAGACAGCTGTGTGTTCTGCGCTTTGTGCCAGATGCTCTGAGCTCACACACACACACACAGCCGATCTGCATAGCATGAGATACAGGGCATTGATTATGTCGAAGCGCCATAGCCGCGACAGACATATTGTCTGATTCGGATTGAAAAATCTTTAGCCCACAGCAGAAAGTTCCAGCAGTTCGATGTGCTGCCGTTGGCTCCGTCCAGAGTCATGAATACGACCTCCAGCAAACTTCAGCTTCACAGCAGCTTTAAAAAAAAAAAAAAAGGCAACAAACAATCCAAAAGTTGTTCTTTATTTCAAAACTCAATGACTTCACTCGACTGAAACTTTTTTTCAATTTCAACCTTTCTCAACTTTTCACATATTAAAACTGTGTTTGTGTTATTGATGCTCAAAAATGCATCAGTGCCTTTTTTTAAAGTTACATTTATTTATTTAACAAAACATGGAAGATGCATAAAGAAAGGAGTAACAGATGCTTTAAGTTAGGAGCGATCAAGCAGAAACCTCCAGTCTAAAATATGAAGCTTTTATAAAAAAGTTAAAAACTGATACCAACACTCATGTTGCTCTGTCAAACTTACCTGAGACACCCCAACACCTGCCTACAAATATCTTACCTCTCTAGTCTTCAGTAGCCTCACTGAACTCAAGAGCATATAGTACTCTCAAGTACCAGTGTGCCCCCTCCTCAGGATTACCACCAAAAATAACAAAGGCAAAATAATAAAGTGGCGAGCTCTTACCTGCCTGAAGACTAACTGATCAGGGTGCTCAAAACTAAAGTTTAAACAAAGCAAACAACTAATGGTGTGCAAACAAAAGACTACTCAACTCAAACGGCCCCTAAAAGCAAGGAAAAATTAACAAAAACCCATATCTCATGGATGTTCAGATCCCAGACGAGCCCCCATTTGTTACGCCCCAACTAAAGGTTGGTGGTGGCCCATGTAGGGCTAACAAAAAACCACAAACGACCCATAACAAAATACTAAAAACACCTTAAACAATTACAAAAACTGGGATTTATTGATTAACAAGGCCTCGAGCCTCGTTGAGCCTCGTTGATAATCGGCTGACTCACCTGGAAACAAGCAAAGGGGAGAGACAGGGAACAAATGCAGCCGTAACACTGCACTTCATCAAACATCCTCCTGGGGCTAGCTCCAGAAACACAAGAAACCACAAACACACACCACGCCAGCTGATGAAGTTTATCAGAGAGGAGAGAGATCTGAGTTTGTCTCTGCTGGAAACGATTTCTGTGATTAATTTAGTAGAGATGGTGGAGACTGGAGCTGAACTGACAGACAGAAAAAGGACAGAAGAGAAGAAGAAAGATAAACAGGAGAGAGAGAGCACAGGCTAAAGGCTAAAACATGAGCTAAAGGCTAAAACACCATCTAAAGGCTAAAACATGAGCTGAAGGCTAAAACATGAGCTAAAGGCTAAAACACAGGCTAAAGGCTAAAACATGAGCTAAAGGCTAAAACACGAGCTAAAGGCTAAAACACGAGTGAAAGGCTAAACCATGAGCTAAAGGCTAAAACACAAGCTAAAGACTAAAACACGAGCTAAAGGCTAAAACATGAGCTAAAGGCTAAAACATGAGCTAAATGCTAAAACACAAGCTACAGGCTAAAACACAAGCTAAAGGCTAAAACACAAGCTAAAGGCTAAAACACGAGCTAAAGACTAAAACACGAGCTAAAGGCTAAAACACGAGCTAAAGGCTAAAACATGAGCTAAATGCTAAAACACGAGCTACAGGCTAAAACACAAGCTAAAGGCTAAAACACGAGCTAAAGGCTAAAACACGAGCTAAAGACTAAAACACGAGCTAAAGGCTAAAACACGAGCTAAAGGCTAAAACACGAGCTAAAGGCTAAAACACAAGCTAAAGACTAAAACACGAGCTAAAGGCTAAAACATGAGCTAAAGGCTAAAACACGGGCTAAAGGCTAAACCACAGGCTAATCTGTTTGTGATAATGTTCATTCCAGCCCACATGCAGCAGTTATTCTGCAGTGATCTGATCAAACTTGAGAGTCTGTCAGTAAAATGAAGAGTGAGGTTACGTTAGCTCTGATTGGTCGATGAGCAGGACATAAGGATTCACTAATGTTACACGTTAGCCTACAGATACGTCTCAGAGCAGCGTCTACTAAACTCCAGAACAAACTGACAAAGTTTACTTGTTGTCATGTTTCAAACAGCAGCTCTGTGTAACTGTTGATAAATACCTTACCTCCTCACGTTGTATCCAGTAAAAAGTCGTCTTGAACAAAGAAAAGTAGTGTTAAAAAGAAGATCTGATCTCCATTCATTTCCAAAACAAACACACACCTTGTTCAGAGTCATGACATCACCACAGTATCTCTAAATTTAATTACATGTATGTCCTGAGGCTGACAGCCTTACTGCATTATTTGTAGTCCAATAAAGGACTGATTTTTATTGTTATTATTATCTGATGAAGTTAAAGTTGTTAGTTCACAGTAGTTTAGCCACCGCTGCATGACCGTGCTAACATTCTGACATTAGTTTCAAAACTAATCCTTTGTCAGCCCTCGTATTTTTTTTTTTCCAACCAACATGAACGTTTGTATTAAAATCTCAACCCAAAAGCATCAGCTGCAGGTTAGACCAGCAGCCTGCTCCTCCCGTCATGATGCTCAGCAAACTAAATTTGTAATAAACATTCAGTTTTTAATAAAGTAATGAAAAATCAACCCTTCATCAGGATCCATCTCTAAAGAGCTGCTGAAGTCACTTCTCTGTGTGAGCAGCAGTTCCTCAGAGCACTGACTCATAATCTCAGATTGGGCCTTGAGATGATTCATTCCTGTTCACAGCTTCTCACCTGTTCTCTTTCTTTCTTTCTGTCCATGGAGGAAACAGGCGTTAAACCCTTTTGTCTTACGCAGGGAGAGTTTCATGCTAAGCTCATCCCTAACCCTAAAAATAATCAACAACAGCTGCACCAGCCTACAGAAAGCACGCTGCATCCTGATCTGCAGTGCCGATAATGAAGCTGTAAAACCACAGAAACCCAGATGTCACTTGTTTTCAGCGTGTGGGGGAGAGAGAGGCTTCACGGCTTCACGGCTTCAAAGGGGGAAATTCTCTGATTCGGTGTCGTGTTTCATCAATCTGGGCTTCTCATCTCATTCCAGAAGTTATTCTGTGATGCAGAGTCGGCTGACCTTTCCCGTGTCCAGTGATCCCTCAGCCTGGCTCCTGCTTCCATCACTCAGCCTCAAAATGTCTTAAATTTGGCTCGTACGCGCAGGTTGAGACAGGAACAGCAACAGTTTGGAAAAAAAAAAAGGAAACGGCTTTTATACTCAAAGCAATTAAAACAGCTGCTACAGATCAGTTCATCATCTGAACAAGCTGGGAAAGGCCAGCTGGTCCTCAGATGAGTGACTCCAACGGTCCGCCTGAGTGTCCACAGCATGAGGAGACTGAGTCCAGGGATCCATCAACTCTTAATGCGCCCATTTGTGAGCCCACCAAGATTCAGTTCAAGTTATTTAAAGTTGGGGAAAAAATGAAGGTTTGCTGTTGGAAGAGAAAATATGAGAGAGCAGCTCGGCTGATGGTGCTAAACCAGTCTGTGCAGACTGAGAGGAGCGAAGTGGATCAGCTCTGATATCTGCATCTCTGTGATTTAAGGTGGTAATATCTTTTTAAGACGGTCTCTGCAGATTATTCAGACAGATAGACCATAAATAGTCTGATTTATGGATGTTTGATGTCACTCAGAGGATATTAATCTAACACAGTCATGATAGAAACAAATTAAACAAACTACAGGTGGATATTTAGACAGCTTCAAAACCCAAGAGGTCTAAAAACACGGAGCCTAAAACCTGATCTGGAGTCTGTCTGCGTGCAGCAGGTTGGTTCAGGATCAGATCTGATGATATTCAAATCAAACTGTTGAAAAACAGCGTTGGTTCCTCTGTTTTACTGCTCCTAAATGTAAATTATCAGACCTGTTTGGAGAGTCAGAGCTCTGGTCTGTATGGACAGAGATCCAGAGATCCAGAGATCCAGAGATCCAGAGATCCAGAGATCCAGGTGTGGATGAAAGGATGAAGAGCTTCGCTGCAGGCTGCAGTAAAGAACGAGTTCGTCTCTTTTACAGAGCGACCGGAGAGAGAACGTTCTGGTAACGTCAGCAGCAGAACACCAGGTGAGCTACGGTTCCTTTCTGAAGACTGTAGAACTGAAGTGAGAGCACAGAGCTTTGGTTGTTGTTGCTGTTGCTTCACAGACTCACTCCTACAGACACGTCAACTGATGCTTCAATATCAGGGAAGGACTCAGTAAGAACTGATCTTTAGCATAATAGCTTTAAAAATTTGTGAGGTGCTGCTGCTAAAGCACGGTGGGTCTGTGCAGAGACTTAAATCAGAAGCATGAGAATCAACCACAGTCTGTATATTTAATGGACGCAGCCTCCACGACGTCATCCGTCTGTTTCTGAAACAGCTGAGGCGGCCATATTGGAAATGAGGCGGGCTTTGAGTCTCCATAGTAACAGCAACAGGGCGCCCGTCAGTCACGTGAGCTGAGCTGTGCCTCTGATTGGACGAACTGGTGATCTTAATATCTTCTAAACTGCAGAGTTAAAAAAAAAAAATAATTCACCCCCCGCACAGAGTGTGCTGTTATTGAAATTATCAATTCAGACAGGAGACATTTTTTTGTCCCAGGCTGTAAACATGTTTAATTCTGCTGTGAAAACGTCTTTTTTTTTCGTTTGGTGTGTTTGTGACTTCCTGTCCTTCCTGAGCCTGCCTCAAGAGGACACTCCAGGAACTGCAGGTTTTAACACTTCAGCATCGTCTCATATTTTCAGACCGGAGGCTGCTGCTTGGAAACAACAAGTTATTTACAGAATTTTCTTGTACCGTGCGAATGCACCAAACCAAAAACTGACATCAGGGGGTGATTCTGAAATTGGACGGTCTCATGTAATATTTATCCTCTGGAATTTGCAGCAGCTGCCATTGGGTGCAAGGCGGGTGCACCTTGGCGACCCAGACTCACGTATCGTCAGTTCAGAATGACAAATCCTCCTGAGGAGCCATGCTGGTGGCTGCTGGAGCATCCTGATGGTATCGTCCCCTGAAAAGAAAACCTGCTGCTCTTCTTCTCTCAAACAATGTGGGGACTCAGCCCGTGAAGCCAACCCTGAGCCTGTCAGGTTTGTGGGCGTACGTGAGTCGACTGTACATCAGCTCATCTACCAACTCCTGGCAGGTTTCAGCTCAGTTTTGATTAGAAAGATTCGTTTCAGGACCTTTAATGGCATCAGGCCTGGATCTCTCTGCATTAATGCACATTTACCAAACAGAGTGAAAACGTCTCCCATCAAAGAAATCCATCAAAACAACATGTTTATGCAAAAGACTGAGTGTTCCAGTCTGCTCCAAGCGGGCGAAGAAACTCTGAAACGAAATTAAAGGAATTCAAAACAATCAGTCGCAGGCTGGAGTTTCTTTTTAATTAACATAATGTTGGAACAAAGTGCTGAAAAAACATTTTCTGCTGAACTCATGCCAGGTGTAATCACTCAGCCCCTGAAAGGAAACAATATTCTCCAGTTTGTGCTGAAAACCACAGAGCTGGTTAGCCGTTTCCACAGTAACCACACATGGATTACCCGCTCCTCTAATCCACGCACCTTCTCCAAAGGCGGAGTTCATTACCCTGCTCTCACCGTCACCGTCACCTCGTTTGTTTTATGCTCCTCTGTCTACAAATGAACCTTGTTTTAATGAACACCTGGAAGTCAATCAGCTCTGCAGGCTCTGCTCACACACACACACACACACACACACACTCACCTAATGAAATCACACCCACAACTACTGATCAGCATTACTTTAGTAAATATGCAAATGAACTGTGGAGACTTCACCAGCGCACATTTCAATTAGTTTCATTGTGCTGGTATTACATTTGTCATCGTAAACAGCTCCATATGCTCACAGCACTTAACTCAAGTTGGGGGGGAGATTATGAGCAGATGATTTAGCAACCGCTCCGCTCCTCCACGCCGATATGGCGCCGGCTGATGTGAAGTGAAATGAAGCCAGGCGCTGGAATGAGGAGAGGGCAGCGTTCCCCTCCCCCCGATTGACTAAACATTTAGCTGAGATATAATTGGCTCGGTAACAAAGTGACCACGGGGGCGTGAATACATTTGTAACGAGCCCCTTTGATCGGACTCGCAGGCACGCCGGCGTCCTGAGCCTCCCTCGACATGGCCGCCTGTCAGACATGTTTGGTGGGTTGTGAAGGGCGGGGATTTCCAGTGAAATCTGTGGTTTTATGTCTGTGTTTGTAAATCATGGACGTGGTGTCCTCCAGGCCAAAGAGGAAAAGGACAATCTGGATTGTTCTCAGGTCAAAGTCTCAAAGCCAGCATCTGTGATGGTATGGGGGTGTGTTAGTGCCCATGGCATGGCTAACTGGACCATCTGTGAAGGCTCCATTAATGCTGAAAGGTACATACAGGTTTTGGAGCAACATATGCTGCCATCCAAGCCACGTCTTTTTCAGGGACGTCCCTGCTTATTTCAGCAAGACAATGACAAGACACATTCTGCACCTGTTACAACAGCGTGGCTTCGTGGTAGTAAGTAAGTAAGTAACTACCATAAACAAAATAGTTAAAAGCAACATACTTAAGAACATAGTACAGCTAAAAACATAAAACAACATTTCTAAAATCACGGTGCTCAATCAGTGCCACCACCGGACGTGTTAGGACGCGAATGCTCGCCTAAATAAATGTGTCTTTAAGAGCTCGAGGAACCATCAACAAGTTTTGCCCAGACGACCTCAGGCTTCGGGCTGAGCTATAGGGCTTAATTAAATCCACAATATAAAACGGGGCCTGTCCATGAAGGGCTCGGAAAGTTAGCACTAAAATTTTAAATTGAAAACGGTAGGCAACTGGAAGCCAGTGGAGAGACTTGAGTACTGGTGTGATGTGGGCTCTCCTGCTGGTGCTAGTCAAGAGCCTTGCAGCTGCAATTTGGACTGACTGCAGACGAGCCAAGGCTTTCTTGTTGAGGCAGGTAAAGAGACTGTTGCAGTAGTCTAAACACGAAGACACAAAGGCATGAATGATCATCTCAAGCTCCTGTTTAGACACCATGGACCTGAGTGTAGTAGAAGAGTACAGGTACTAGAATGGCCTGCCTGCAGTCCAGACCTGTCTCCCATTGAAAATGTATGGAGCATTATCTTCAACAATTAGTGTCCTCAGTTCACAAACACTTATTGAGTGTTGATAAAGGAAAGGTGATGGAACACAGTGGAAACATGAGCCTGAACCAGCTTTTTAGGAACAAAAACAATAAAGTTTATCAGTTTGAACCATAAATATCTTGTTTTTGTGGTATTTTTGGTTGAATTTAGGTTGAACAGGATTTACAAATCATTTTATTCTGTTTTTATTTACGCAGCGTCCAAACTTCACTGGGATTGGAGGTTGTATAAAGGAACGAATAAAAATGAACAGGAGGAGCGTCAAACAGGAAACCACAGACTGATTTTATCAGGATGCAATGAGATGAAAAAATAATGAAGGTTTTCAGTTTCCTGTATTATCTGAGGGGTATGTTTTTTTTCCCTGCGTGACTCTGTGTCCAAACTAAAGGGTGTTTTAATGAACTGTATGTGAAAAAACAAAGAGTGGCATCCGTGGAAGCCGCTGTGAGCTGTTGGTGAGTTTATCCTGGAGGTTAACTCATCGTCTGGGTCTCTCCTCTCTCTCTCCTCTCTCTCTCTCTCTCCTCTCTGTGCTCTCTCTAAGTGAAGTCTAGTAGGAGGAAATCAGGCTTCACCAAGCAGCAGGGGGTGAAACTGTCAGCTGCGACTATGGTAAATGCTCTGTGGTTGCCCCCACTGTCTGGTCTGCTCCATCTCCCGCTCCTTCGGAGGCTCGTCCTCACCCGCCCGCCCCCTCCCTCGGCTCCACGAATCAGCAGATCTGTAACCTGTCAGCGGTGATGAATAGAGGGCGTCTGCAGCCGTGGCTGCCACCACAGGCACAGATGGATGATAGCGGGCTGCTAAAGTGCTTCCTGCGCCACAGTGGCCGACATAGTCAAGGCAGCATTCCTCCGATTTATTTTTTTCTCTGTTTTCCGATATTTGCGCTGCCTGAGCTTCTGGCAGGAGCTGAAACAGTCAGAGCACCTGCTGTGTGCCGAGTCACAAAGAGGCAGCAGCAGCCTCAGTTCCTGCTCCTTCATTGTTCCACTGATTCATGTCAAAACATTTCTGGAGTATTTACCTGCTGTATGTTTCAGCAGCTCAGCTTCATGCTGCGCTGCACCGCAGGCCGCACGGACCCACACCGTCCATCCCTGCACTGCTCTCTGCTGCTGCGTCTCGTGATTGCGCTGCTGATTTAGGGGATAATTGAGACTGACTGAGAGTTAATTCTCAACCGTTTCCCCAGATGATGGAAAAACACACTGAATGTGACCATAATCACTCCACTTACACCCAGAGAGTCTTGATGCTGATGAGACATTAGTCTCTGAACAAACACGCCTCAGTGATGTTTATTCTGTAGAAAACCTCTGACCTCCTCGCTCGCTCTAAAACCCCACCGAGCAGCCGTCACAGATGTTAGTCCTGGTAATGACCCAGGGGAGGGATGAAGCATGAGCGAACACTGGGAGTAACATACACCATTATATGCACTGTTAAGACCTTACAGAGAGTTGCGTGGTATCCACAGAGAGAGCTGCGTCACAGCCGTGCAGGCACCCTGCAGAGACCAGCCTGCAGAGATCACCCTGCAGAGACCAGCCTGCAGAGACCAGCCTGCAGAGACCAGCCTGCAGAGACCAGCCTGCACAGCTCTCAGCTCAGCTTCAGCAGCTGAAGAAATGAACTCCTGTGGAACATTTTTATAAAACCCTTCGTCCAGGAAAGAGCAGCTAACCCTTCTGGTTAAAATTTGTAACCAGATCTTTAAAATCTTGGATACAAACCGACTGAATGTGGATCCTCTGCAGTGCAGGTGTCGCCCAGTCTGCCTTGGTAGCTAAAAGGGCAACTGGATATTTTCTGGTGTCTCAACGTGTGGTGAAATGCTGTGGCAAGAATAGGACGGACACACGTTGAGCTGCTGTTATCATCTCAGAGGGAATATTTATTCTCTGCATATGTCAAGGTATACTTCAGGTATCAGTAACAGGGTATTAATCAAAGCATTTTCAGTTTCATTCTTGTTTTCCAAAACATGGACGTAACCTGAGTTATAGAATACATTAGGTCCATTAACATCACCTTAAACAAAACAAAACCTCACTGTAAGGTTGCTTTATAAACATATTTACATTACATAAAATCTCAAGCAAACATTTATCATTTTAACTTTGAGAAACACACAAATGAATTACATTTTTTTATCAATTCCATTCTGTACAAAATAACTGCATTTACTGAGTAAGAAAATACACTTATCTGTAAACTTCTTCCAACAGTCTCACGAAAAAAAAACAAAACAGTATAATGCTCCTTTAATGACACTTTCACTCACTTAAACTCTCTACAGAAGCGTCCATAGCTTGATCTGCTACAAACACTGAGCAGAAAATAAACATGTGTAGCCCGCCTGATCTGTCTGTCTGCTACGAAATACCCTCTGCGTTCAATCAATCAATCAATCAATCATCTTTATTTATATAGCGCCAATTCATAACAAACGTTATCTCAAGACGCTTTCCAAGCGTTAACAGGTCAGGACCTGTAAATGGTAATAAAATTTTATTAACAGAGACCCAACATCAAGACAAGATAAGAAGTCTGATCTCATCTTAACCCACCATGAGTACAGACCTTTACAATATTTAGCAAGTTACAATGGAGAGGAAAAACTTCCCTTTAACAGGCAGAAACCTCAGACAGAACCAGACTCATGTTAGACAGACAACTGAGGAGACTGTGATGGGATTAGAGAGAGAGAGAAGGGGGGGAGGAGGGAGGGGCAGAGAGACAAAGACACAGGGAGACATAAACACAGAGTCCATATTTCTGTGTTGTAGAGATGAACGTTGTGCGTTGATGCGTCGTGTTTGTTGGATGAAGGGATGTAGACAGCAGGTTGGTCACTGGAGCAGGTTTATTGAGGCAGCAGTTCTGTTCAAAATATCACAGTTTCAGTGGACCACACTTCATGCATCTGTTCTCCACAGCACACTTCTGAAGGGAGAGCAGAGAGCATGGCGCGCTGCATGACAAACAGCCCACACTATAGCCTAGCTTGAGATCGGTAAGTTAGCTCTTAAAACTACGTGCCGCACGTCACTTCAAACACTCCAAAAACACACGTCTAAACGTTCGTAACATTTGTATACAGTCTGTGAGCCTAAAACATATTTATGAACAACTTTATAGCCTGTTAACTGTGCTTTAACTTAGCGGAATGCAATGTAAAAACCTACCTCTCCTCATCATGTCCTCAAGGCGTCTGAGGAAAGTACCGCGAACGGTGCCGGAAATAATGCACCGGAAGTGACCGTCAAAATAAAATAAAATAAATATTTTAACACGTTACAAAGAAAGAATTTAACATAATTAATAAGTGAGGATGGACTTTTGGTGAATTATAATGTTTCTTTTACACACTCGTCACACATGCATGAGAAAACCTTCTCTGTGTTAGTGAATTAAGTTCGACAGACGGTTCTGTAGTTTCTCCGTTTCTCACGGTTAGTTTCTCGATACTCTCTCACTACTCCACGTGCCAAAACCGCTAGCATTAGCATGGTTAGCGTTCGGACTCAAACTCATGTTTACACACTTCTGCCTAAAAACGATCTTAGTCAACAACTTGTGTAAACACACAGTGTTCAGTGCTGATGTTTTAAAACTGTTCGACTCTGTTTTTATGACTTTTGAGCACATTTTTACTAACCTGTGACAAGAACAGAAGACACACGTTGAGCTGCTGTTATCATCTCAGAAGGAATATTTATTCTTTCTCTGTGCTCAAACGGTACTCTGTGCCACCAGCGCCACTGCGCCCCCTGGTGTATGGGTGTGAAATAGTGGAATAGAAACGGAAACTGCTGAGAAACTATAGAATTGGAACTGGGAAAAACAAACGTCAATGATAGGGGTCTCTGTTTTTATCTGTTTTAATCTCATAGTTCAGCAAGTTCTCAAATCATTTTTCTGACAACTGATTTCAACTCTCTACACAGGCGCAGACTTTAAGGTCAGGAGCGTGTTGTTGTTTCGGGGTCCTGACCTCCCAGAGAAAGACGCTCAGGAGATGTTGCCCTCCACACTTTGACCTCATGACAGTCTCAGCTGCTGCAGCTGCAGAGATGTTTTGATATCTGGAGGATGGAGATGTTTCCTCGTTCTGAGTCACTCAAACACAGATGGTGAAAGGGAAGTTAGAGCGTCGCTCTAACGGACATGTCAACAACTGTTACTGAAATAATACAGAATTAGAAGCTATACAGTATATAAGTACAATATTAGAAAAGTTAATATATAAAAAATGAGAAATAAATGAAAACCATATAATGTACAAAGATGAAATGTAGAGCTGTGCCATTTAAAGTCCAGTGGGTGTTACCGCATAAAAGAAAAGTCCCTGTGGGAGAGTCCAACCCCAATTCCAATGAAGTTTGGATGTTGAGAAAAATGTAAATAAAAACAGAAACAATGATTTTTAAATCCTGTTAAACCTAAATTCAACTGAATTCACCACAAAGACCAGATATTTATTCTTCAAACTGATAAACTTTACTGTTTTTTTTTTGTAAATATTCCCTCATTTTGAATTTGATGGCTGCAACACGTTCCTAAAAAGCTGGGACAGGGTCAACAACAGACTGGGAAAGTTGAGGAATGCTCCAAAAACACCTGTTTGGAACATTCCACAGGTGAACAGGTTCATTGGAAACAGGTGAGTGTCATGATTGGGTATAAAAGGAGCATCCCTGAAAAGATGGGGAGAGGTTCACCACTTTGTGAACAACTGCGTGAGCAAACAGTCCAACAGTTTAAGAACAATGTTTCTCAACAATGTCAAAGAATTGATGGATTTGATCATCTACAGTCCATAATATCATCAAAAGATTCAGAGAATCTCTGCACATAAGCAGCAAGGCTGAAAACCAACACTGAATGCCCGTGACCTTTGACCCCTCAGGCAGCACTGCATTATAAACCCCAAAAAACACTTTTGAAGCAGCAGGAAGAGACAGAAAGATTATTATTATTATTATTACTGACCCGCTAACATGAAAATTCCTTTTGTTCTGAAAACATCAGACTGTCCCTTTAAGAGGAGGACGGTATGAGATCAGCTGTGCCCTTGAGCCTCATCATCCAAACTGGTCCAGCAGAGCCGCTCGGCCTCATCAGGAGCCTCTGAGGGACACGGAGCCTGTAACCTTCCGTCCAATCGCACCAGAGTTGCTTCGTAAGGCAATAAGTCATCCATCACATCTATTGACCGCTCTCGGTCACCAGCAGGCGCAGCAACAACATCAATAAAAGTTCAAACCTTTAACGCCGACGGTCCGTCTTCACTGGGAGCCTCGGCTCTTTAAGAGACAGAAACAGTCGTGAACTTTATCAGGTTTATAAAACAAACGGCGGCAAATTAGAGCAGAAATCAATGAAATAATGTTGAGACCCATCAAATCAAGCTAAAAACAATAAAAACAACAGTGTGGAAATAATATAATTGATTTCAGCTCTCACTGTGAAATACTGGGTGTCTGCTTTAAACGTCTTTCTTCTGCAGTCAGTTGTTGAAAATGCCGATATTTGGATTTAATTGTGCCGCTCTGGGCTTTGACTCTGACATCTACAAGGACTCCAAAACAGAGTTATATTCACGAGAAAAACTCCTGCTCAGGGACGTCTGCTGCACATTTCAAAACAGAACACCTGTTTATTGTTCTGAAACACAATCTAAAAATGTCCAAGAGAACAGAGTTAAAGACGTCTTTGTTTTATACGCTCTGTAAGCAGCTAAAAGTAAAAGATCTGCAGGTCTTCAAAGAGAAAATGTCACCAGCTTCACACCCAGAAATCTCAGCATGTGGTCGAGTAATGACCGAGCTGCAAGTCGGACGGTAATCCAGCGTCACTGCTTCCACCTTCCACCGGCTCGGCAAACTTCCTGGAAATGAATTAAGTTGAAAACAGGAAATAATGGAGCTCAGTTTCCTGACCCGCCTGAACTTTGCTTTGGCAGCCGAGGCTCCTCTTGACCTTACCCGTCCGTCCTCTGGAGAGCCCTGTTCATCCTGCTCGCTCATGTGTCAGGCCTCAGAAATCATTGATTCCTTCCTGCAGCGTGGACGGCGCTGTACAACAAGGACAAGGGAAACGTGGAGGGGAATCTTTTATTGTTACAGTCGACCCTCCCGCAGGACGGACCGGGTTTCAATCAGACTGTTTCAAGGACACGCTTTGACGTCCTGCTCAAACAGGTGGATTCAAAACCATCTCATGTCTTTGAGGTAAATGTTACAGTTTGAGAAAGGACAGAAGAAGAAGAAGGAAACTGAGCTCCTTTAAATACTGACTCAACATCCCAGCTCATCCTGTCGGTCGGAGGACGGAGACAGGATCTTGTAATTGTAATCTCAGTTTCTTGCATCGCCCTATCTCCAGAGGTGTGAGGCTTACCTGAGGGCGCTTTTCTTCATGTATATATTCTTGAGTCTCTCCTGTTTCGGGGTCTTTGTTTCATTCTACCGCTCAGATCGACCGCTGACCTTTTCTTTGCAAAGAAAATAAAACCGTGTCGGCCGGCAGAAGTCTCTGTTTCATTCTTCACCAGAACTTAGAACATTTCTACAACAATCTCAGTTTAGGCTGCGCCTTAAAATATAAAAGTTAGAAGAAGAGCTTTTATCATTTTCGAAACAAACACACGCCTTGTTAAGAGTCATGACATCACCACAGTGTGGGCACGATTCCAGCCAGAAGGTGGAATCGTTACATGACAAAATCACTCTGTCGTCCAGCCCATGAAACATGAGGCTACCTGGACACAAGCTGTGGATTGATCCCCCCCAGCTGGGTCACCTGGATGAGAGTGGATGATGTTTGAAAGACGTACATGAAGTTTACATGCTGTGACTATTCACGTCCTTTGGAAGGTTTCTTCTCTGTACGGATAATTAAATCCACTCCAGTTCTCCCAAAAAAAGTGTTGGAATAGAAACACGTTGACATCCTGTTTGAGGAAGCTGTGTTGGAGTTGATGGAAACAGACGTCCCACCAGGAACAGGAACTTTAATCATAGATGACATCACGTGCAGCGTATGAGAAACCAGCTCAGTTCTACATGATTTTACAACTCATGCAAACACACATTCAGCTCAGATTACTGCAGGCTGCAGAGAGAGAGAGAAAGAGAGAGAAAGAGAGAGAGAGAGCTGAATGATTGACATCTGAGTGCAAATCAATTCTTGTAGGAGTCTTGCAGCCCTCTCATGCTGTGATGGAT
>CM061146.1:1009620-1099620 GCA_030710495.1 Labroides dimidiatus | reverse complement strand
GGGATCAGAGCTCACCGACGGTCTGTTTTCCAAACCACCTCCTACACGAGCAGGGCCCTCTGATTGGCTGAAATCCATCTGAAAAATTCCTCAGTATACATCAGACCAGTCTACCTGGCATACTGTTTCCCATGATGCACGGCGCTAATTCTTAAGGTGAATTACCATTCCACCAGCTGGAATGAGTCGGCATAACAACTACAACACAACACTTGCATTAAAGAAACGCTGTTAAATCTTCTCAGCTCGGGTCTTTAAAGAGACCTCAAATCTCTGCCTGAATTTTTTATTTTTTCTAAATGAATTTAAAATGTTCCTTAAACCAGAGGTTCTCAACCTGTTTGTCCTTGAGGCCCAGTTTCCCCAGTACAAAGTGGGTCCTGGTTTGATACGTGATATGATATGAAACACATTTTTTTTTATATGAAACACTGTGATCATCTCAGAGACATTTCTTTATATCGTTTATTTAAACCTGCATGACTCCTGGTGTCATTTGAGAGTGGGCCAATCATCGGCTTCATCTCACCTCACGTGTCCACAGCGGCAGGCAGAATCATGAACGCCTTCTTACTCTGCGCCACACGTCTGGCTGTGAGGTGGCAGCTTTTAGAGCACATTTAGAGTCATCGGTCAGATCTTTTCTGCATCTGTAGCACATTTTCTTTTCTCTTGAAAGAATCCACTGGCTTTCCAACCAGCTTTGGATGTTTGGTTTTGAGGCTTCACTGCTTCGTTAGCTAGCGTTAGCCCGCACTCAACACACTGGGCTCTTGGCCCTGCTTCGCTACTTCCGTTCACAAGGCCAAACTGGCGCACAAATTTCGTCTTCATCTTTTATCAGCTGGTTTAATTCATCTGTCATTGTGTTGTTTCTGTATCTTTACTGTTCTTTTATTAAGTTGAAATACTCGATCAGGTAATTTCTTTCATATTTTGTTTTGTACATTTATATATATATATAAAAAAAAAACAGTCTAATGTAGAGTCAGATGTACTTCTATTTTCCAAAAACCAGCGTAACAAACGACAGTCAAACTACAGTCACGTGTGGTGTGTAACAGGCGGTTTGGAGAACAGTCTTCTCTGCACTCAGCTGAAGTCGAGCTGAGAGCACTTTTTGTGTTTTCATGTCAAACTGTAAAAATTCAGCTCCTCAGTATTTTTCCTTTTACACACTGAGTTTATAACCAGCTGTTGCTCTAAGAAGTCTGGAGGGGAAGCTAGGGTTTAGGGTGTTATTAGCTAGCTAACTAAGTGTTAGCCTTGATGCTAGCAAGAAATTCCAGTTAGTGTTGATACATTTCGTTCTGCCTTCTTGTCTTTTTAAAAAAAAAAAAAAAATTCTCCCATCGAAACAACATTGTGAGAAACAACCCCATCACAGTGAGGGCTGTGAGGACTGTTGATTTGCATCATCTCGGTTTCTTCAGTTCAGAAGTGCTTCGGTTCTTGTCTGATGTGAGGTTCCAGTTCAGGGTAGCCTTTGGTGAGTTTAGCACCTGGACTCTTCAGCGACAGAGCTGAGAGACTCAGAACTCTCTGACGTGTCCTTTCCACACCCAGCCGTAAACTCACCTGCTGAAAAGTCATGTAAATACTTCTGAGACCTTATCATCAACGTTTATTTTTCATTAGAAAAATCACAGATTTTTTCAGTTCCAACATTTGAAAGTTCTTTACAAACATTAATATCTGCTTCCTTTTCAACATCATCCCCAAATCTTTGGATTATTGTTGGTTATTGTTGGATTAGCGGCCCTGATCTGACACCCTGTCTGATTTACAGCGTAATGCTTAAACAGTTGTTATAATGGTTTATTTTCCCGCTTGTTTCCAGTCGTCTTGAACTGTTTGTTGCTTCGTTGTCAGTTAGTTGATGCCATGTTAGAGGAGCTGCTGGTTCCTGTGAGCTCTGAGCTGTAATCTCAATCTTATAGTTAAAATCATCTGAACACAACCGTCGCGTCTGCAGCCAGTTTAATTCTCTTCTTGACATTTTGTCTTTTGAAAAGCCGACCACGGGTAATATGGCGGTTGCCCAGCAACAGCAAACACACACACACACAGCAAGCTGCTCCTCTTTACCAGAATAAATGTTGCCTGCTGTAATTACACCTGCAGGATGTGTTTTTATAACAGGATATCATGAGGCTGTTTGAGTCTACGTCACCTTCCTGCTCCGACTGCAGGATTCAAATCTATCAGCGAGAGGAGGGTCACCTTTGATTCTGTTAGAATAACCAGCGGCTCTGACTGACAACATACTATGTACATTATATGTGTGTACATCAGGGGCGTCAGAAGCTTTTTTCTGGTATGGGTTCCGGGGGTTAATTAGATGACATTTGCTGCATTCTGATGTATTTTAACAGGTTGTTTAACATCTAATTTTACTAATAAGACACATTTTTCAGACTCAACATTAAGTCAACTTTCACTCTTTACCCCCCTGTTTTAAAACTCACTGTCATGCCTAAGATAATGAGATGGATATGACAAAATTGATCACCAACAATGATTTTTTGGTTGCATTTTACTTTTTATGATGTTTGTAGAGCCGTGTGGAGTAACGTGACGTCATCTCGCCCAAACCCATCCTGTAACTACCAGCCCAGCACCGTACCAGTCTCTGCTCCGTCCCTCACGTCACGAGCTGCTGACCCTGCTCCTGCTACCGACTCAATCTCAGTATCAATCTGCTGTCAAAAGGGATTGGGAGGAATTAATTAACCATTGGGTTTTTTTTTTTCTATCAACAACTGAAATAAGTCAGCTAACGTTTGCATTAGCAAAACACCTGTACTGTGGGGACATTTTGACTTACTTTCTGCTTCTTTGTTAGGAACTGTCTGTTGTCCGTTATGTCTGGGGAAGGAGCAAATATTGCATCAGTTCATTAGCTTATTTCTTAGCTGATCATTAATATAACGTGGCCTCGTGTTAATATTGAGGGCTACAAACGTTAGCAGCCTGCTGCTTCACTCACTGCCTGAGACAGCGTTGCCAGATGGGAAATATAAAATTATCGTACCAGAGCCTCAAAATTATCGTATTTTGGGGGAAATTATCGTACATCCGACAAAATAATCAAAATAACTGATAATGATCAAAACAACTGTCTTATTGTTGCTTGAAAATCCCAACTGATCCCTCTGTTTAGTGTCCTACAGGCTCTTTTGTGATCATCCATCGCCCTGCCCCACATCAGCAGCGTTTGATCAGCAGCTCGAGGCTCCGCTGCTCATTTTTCTCTCAACTGACTGACTTCCTCCTGACGGAGCTCCTACGACCGTGATTGGCTGTCAATCGTTCTGAGACGAATGACACTTAAACTATGATTGGCTGGAAACGTCACATGATATAAGATGCATTTAGGGTTTACGGATAAATCCGTCAGACTGGGGTAGATCTGTAACAACCACAGGAAATTGTCAAATAATCGTACATTTAGGCTTTTTTGGAATTATTGATCGTACATCGTACAGAGGGCTAAATTATCCTACAAATACGAGAATTATCGTACAAATACGATAATTATCGTACGTCTGGCAACGCTGGCCTGAGATGCTGTCACTCGTTCACTTCATGCTGCGGTAGTTGAAGGTTGTCCGGAAAACACGGAGTGGATTAACAAGTCAAATATGTATTTTTTATCAGCGATCAAGTGGAATGGATTCTTTTACGAGGCAACAGAAACGGCGCTGGATGAACCAATGTTTTCTGTTACATGTGGGGGGGGGGGTCCCGTGATGTACATACATACTTGCATGTTGTTGACCTATGCGTAACATACATCCTTACATGTTGTTGACATGGATTTTGAGTCACAGCCCTGTTAAGCTTCTCTTTCTGTCAGTGTTGTTAGAAAATGAGATGAAAGTGTTTTTGATTTTGATTTTTGAACCTTCACACGTCTGTATTGGTCTCTGGGTCACTGCGTCTCAAAATTTAAAGCTACATAGAAGTTCACAGCTTGGACCTGTAGACTGCCAGGTGTTGTCAAAGAAGCCAGCAGCTCGTATGAACTTTAATTATTTGTTTATAATGCCCCAGATTTACAGAGCGCTGCATCTCCTCCTTTAGACCATATTAAAATAAACAATTAGCGTATTTCATCAGTCATGACGAGCCTCTGAAAGCTCTGATAAACCATGACTGCGTTATTACTCCCCGCTCTGACACGCAGTCTGATGAGTTTCAGTGAATTTCATTGGATATGTCATGACACCGGGCACGCCGGCTCTGAGATCCGCCTCGGAGCTGGAGGAAGCTTTCAGTGTAATTCAATCACAGATCCTCGGCCTTATTTTTAATCCTCAGCTGTCACAAAACACACTATAGGCCTCTAATTTATGGTGTAATCTGGGTTTTAAAGTGCAGGCCAAATCCCTGTGTCATTCTCTTCATAATGAACAGAGTTAGCTGGTGGTGCACAGTGAGCAGAGCAATTGAAAACCTCAAAGCTCACTAATTTGTGTGGTGTAAAGTAGCCCATATGGGAGGTGTGGGATTTAGAAATAATATTGTTCTTTGCTCGCAGGATTAAAGCGTAGTCGCAGCTTTGATTGCGAACCATTCGCACATCTTGAAATGTAATTAGTCATTAAGATGTTTCCTGCGTGTTGCTGTCTCAGTCTTTTGTAGGAGCAGGCGGTCTGCTTCCTCCTGATAGCAGCTTCATTATGGAAACCAGGCTCATATGTTAAAACACTTTAATGGCTCACGTCGTGGCTGAGCTGCAGGAACGCGCTCCTTTTATTTACATGAAAACATATGGCGTTCAGTTCAACGCTTCCACCCAGGCGTCAGTACAAAGAACACGCAGTACACGCAGACATGTGACGATATGTGAGGAGGTGTTTCTGAAAGCATCAAACATTTATTGGTTTTTATCACCTGGAGACTCTTTCATGCTGCTGGGAGTGTTTGGATCCAGTCTTGATGACACTGTGATCAGCTGATGCTTGAACACCTGGCTTTAATACCTGCATCTGACATCAGTGTGTTGAATTATTCAACATAAAAAGGATATGAATCCATGAATCTGTACTTTTTAAACCAGATATTTATTCCAACATATAATCTTTAAGTTCTTTGTTTTGGTTTGGAGTCTTGAGGATCTTGCAAAGATCAGCTGACCGAATGAGCTGACTTCTCACCGACCTCTTTATCAGGTTCACCTGTTCAGCCAATCACATGGCAGAAACTTGATCCTTTTAATCATGTGGACATAATGAAGACGAGCTGCTGAAGTTCAAACTGAGCCTCAGAGTGACTTCTCATTTCTAACCCTTGTACTTTTTAAAATATGAAGCATTTTCCAAACCTTTTTTGGCCCATTGAAATGAATGGGAAAGGATCCGTCACCACGGAAACCACAAAGCCGATGATGTCATTGGGGAAAGAGGGAAAACTGCTTGTTTATGTTGAAATTCCATCACCATGGAAACCATACAGCGTATGCACAACCCCTCTATCTATGTTTCATGAGCTGGCTGCAACAATTAACTGAATAATCAATAATTAATCGATTATTAAATCAATCATCATCTAATTTGATAATCGTTTAATCAGTTTAAGTTATTATTCAAGAAAAAAAGTCCAAATTATCTGGTTTCAGCTTCATAGATGTGAATATTTTCTGGTTTCTTTGCTTCTCTGTGACGGTCCTGAAGATCTTTGGTTTGTAAACGAGACATTTGATGATGTCATCATTTTCTGACATTTAATGGACCAAACAACAACTCCATTAATCAAGAAGATAATCAATGGATTAATCAATCATGCATGTACTTTTTAGTTGGAGCCCTAGTCCTGACCCCCACTTTGGGAACCACTAGATTATTAAATTATAACGAGTTAAATTATATCCTGATAAATGTTTTTGTGTTTTACAGTGTCAGTAAATAAATGCAACACTTTCTTGCTAGTATTTGGAAGCGGCTGAGTGCTGACGTTAGCTGCTGACGTTAGCTGCTGTCTAACTGCAGTCGAAGGGTTAATGAAAATGACCTGACTTTAAATGGTCACTCTCTCTCTCTCTCTTCTGATACTTTTAATTAGTTTGACTTAAAAACTTGAGCCTTTGACATTTCAGCAGCATCTGAGCTTCCTGTCACCGTGACGTCAGAGGTCAACGACCGCTGTGAGGATAAAGTTAATTCCAATTAATTTCCAGACTCACGTTGACAACGAGAAACTTGGAAACCTCCAGAGCTTCTGCAGAAGAAGCGTTCTGACGGCTCTGTGGGCTTTGTTAGTGGATTCATGTGGCCTTTCAGAGGAAAGGATGGCTCAGCTCTCGAGCCTCACATCTTCATCCTATAGTGTCTCCGTGCTTCCTTGGCGCAGCTTTGAGGACTGAAACGCAAAGAAAATCTTTATTCCATCTTGGAAGATATATGCCCAAATACCCAGACCACTTTGAAGATGATTTTCATTCACTGCTGAATAAAACTCACAGTCTTCTCTTTGGCAGACAAACGTCATCCTGACCATGAAAAAACAACACCAATTTGACTGAAATTCCCTTTTTGGCACAAAAATCAAGACGTACGAAGATGGATCAAAGCTGAAACGTCTGTTTTACCAATCAGGCTGTTTTCAGACCTGATCTCTGTCATGTGTTCTTCCAGCACTGACAAAGAAAAGCTGAATAAAGCCTCCTCCTGCCTTCCCTCACAAATCCAGAAATCATTCAGAGGATCATTTAGGCTGGAGGGCCACTTCACAGCCATGTGACACCTCTTCAGTCTGATTGGAACCACCAGCACGCAGCTCGGGCTCTGAGATCGTTATACGGTGACGGTGAATGTGATCAGAACGTATAAGTGTGATGTTAAATATGTGATGCTCTGCTCTGCTATTATTGTGCACGATGCAGGAGGACGCATTACAACTGCTGCACTTCCTCTGGCTGAAGAGTGGGAAAGATGTGACGCACCATCTGGCCAAAGGAAAAACACCCCCCAACACACAACACACAACACACACACACACACACACACACACACACACATACATATATATATATATATATATATATATATATATATATATATATATATATATATATATAGATAGATAGATATATATATACATATATATATATATATATATATATATAGATATATAGATATAGATATATATATAGATATAGATATAGATATAGATATATATGTATATATATATATATATATATATATATATATATATATATATATATATATATATATATATATATATATATTGAACAAGTTAAATATTTACGATTCTCGACCCCAACATGTTTCACAGCAGATTATCAGGACAAATTCACTGTAAACACACCTCAGACTACAGGATAATCTGGTAGGACAATCTGATAGGATAATCTGAGAAGATAATCTGATAGGATAATCTGATAAAATAATCTGATAGGATAATCTGACAAAATAATCTGATAGGATAACCTGATAAAATAATCTGACAGGATAATCTGAGAGGATAATCTGAGAGGAAAATGTGATAGGATAATCTAACAGGATAATCTGACAGAATAATCTGATTGGATAACCTGATAAAATAATCTGACAGGATAATCTGAAAGGATAATCTGACAGGATAATCTGAGAGGATAATCTGATAGGATAACCCGATAAAATAATCTGATAGGATAATATGACAGGATAATCAGACAGGATAATCTGATAGGATAACCTGATAAAATAATCTGATAGGATAATCTGAGAGGATAATCTGACAAGATAATCTGATAGGATAACCTGATAGGATAACCTGATAAAATAATCTGACAGGATAATCTGAGAGGATAATCTGATAGAATAACCCGATAAAATAATCTGATAGGATAATCTGACAGGGTAATCTGAGAGGATAATCTGATAGGATAATCTGATAGGATAATCTGATAGGATAATCTGAGAGGATAATGTGTCCTGGAGGTTTGATGATGGTTGTTCTGGTTTGTGATCTTTGGTGGTATCTCATTGCTCTCATACTTCCACAGCCAAACTTGGTGCAGTGGACGCTCGCTGTTTACAAACTGAAGAGTCTGCTGTTCGTCCTTTGACTCGAGCGTCCCTCTGCATGGACGCCATGGTGGAGGCTTCAGTGAGCAGTCTGAAGTTAAACAGCTCTCACTGCAGCGTACCCACTGACTGCTGATAAGAAGCAGTTAATGAAACTATTTACATGTAAAGTCTTTTCTGACGTGCGAGACGACCTTGGCTGTTGAGAGGAGTTTAATGAGATTGACCTTTGAAAATAGAAGACCGCACTCACCCCCAGCATATAAATAGCCGTGAACTCTGACCTAAAGATTCAGGATGCTATCAGAACTCGTCAGCGCTTTCCCGCTCGCCATGACTCACTCGTCTTCAGGAGGCCGCGTATCTCTTCTGACACGGTGACAACACATGCTATCAGGCTGAATACTCCAGTGGGAAAGTGGAACCCCCCGGGGGCTTGTGGTGGCTTTCAGTGTTTGCTGCAGCAGCAGATCAATGCAGGCTGACTGAAGTGTACAGCACACCATGAGATGCTGATGTCAGGAGCTGTTTTTCTATCCTGTTTGAGGTTTTACTTAACGACTCCCTCAAAGGGAGCACTGAGCCCCTTGAAACTACATCCACATCAGTGCGTCTCTTACATAACCGCGTCACTGGCTCTTCTCATGCTCCTGTATGCGTCAGTTTGCACTTTCAGTGTTGGAGATCACAGCCCTCTGACCGCTCCGCCTGCAGCTCCCTGGCTGCCTGTTCAGACTGTGTGTCAGAGAGTGTGTGTGCTGCATAATGCAAAAAGATGGAGGGAAAAGTCTGCATGTGTTTATGGACACAGAGAATCTCCTCCACGTGTTTCAGTCTGAAGTCCACATATAAAGTCGCTCTGAAACTTTTCCTGAAGGTACGATGGGATTCAGGATACTGTAACACTTACTGTCTCTAACTCAGTGGCTTCAGGAACATTTCCTCAACATGTCCACTTTATAGTCTCAAGTTTTCTGTTGGACACGTGTTGTAGAAAGAAACAGACATGTAGAATCTTAGCTGCAGAGCTGTGAGGGTGTATCGGTCAGCTTTTAGGGTCCAGAGTAGAACCAAGTAGCAATGAGTAGAAAGAAGCTGGGAGCGGGCTCTCACTGGATAAGAGTCGGCTCCTCTGATTCGGCTCTGCTGGTTTCTGATTAGGATTTATTTCACCTGAGACCAGATGAAAAAGCCTGAAACAGATTTAACTGTCAAACAGCAGACTGCTGGACTTTAAGCAGGATGCCTCCTTCTCAGACAGCTTTAGATCATCATTAAATACTGATGAGCAGATTATGACACGTATAAAACTAAACCAGGACTTTTCCTGTGTTTTAACAGCTGTTGTGAACTGAAAGGGTTTAATATTTTACCCCAAAATTTAATGAATCAAATCCCGGGAAAAGACGACCAGTTTCCTGGAAATCCTGGAAAAAACTTTTTGTTTTGTTTTTGTTTTGTTTTGTTGTTGTTGTTTGTTTTGTTGTTGTTGTTTTGTTTTATTTTATTTTATTCTTTTTTAATTTGTTTTGTTTTGTTGTTTTTTTGTTGTTTTGTTTTGTTTTATTTTATTTTATTTTATTTTATTTTATTTTATTTTATCTTATTTAATTTAATTTAATTTAATTTAATTTATTTTATTTTATTTTATTTTATTTTATTTTATTTTATTTTATTTTTTTTATTTTATTTTATTTATTTTATTTATTTATTTTATTTTATTTTATTTTATTTTATTTTATTTTATTTTATTTTATTTTATTTTATTTTATTTTATTTATTTTGTTTGGTTTGGTTTGGTTTGGTTTGGTTTGTCTAATATCCTCTGACATGTTCAGCTGAAGGTCACCAGTTTACAGGGTCACTCTTTAAACTGGAACACCGGGAGCTGACAGAGACACATTCACACACCAAGTCAATCACAGCTGGCTGTGGTCTTACAGTGGACAGAGAGGGAAATAAAAACCCTGTGTGTGCTCCACCAATCAGTGACTGCATCACTCCAGGACTGAGACGCGCCTCGTCTCCAGAGCTGAGAGGTTGAATCATGCTGCAGAGCTGTGAAAGCACGTTGGGGATTGCTGACATGAGAACCTTCTCCATCTCTCTGACTCTGGGCACAACAACAGATTTTCCTTGTGTTTTTCCTCAACAGTGTGTGAGTGAACCAGGCAGCAGAGAGAGGAATGGACCTCTGGAGACCTACTAGCAGTAATCAGGAGGTGTCTGGTTCAGATCCCGTGTGGAGTGGACCAGAGTGGCCCAAAGTGAGAGCTATTATCTGACCTCTCTTCCACACATGCTCCTGGAAACGATGCTGAAGGGCCAAACTACCACTGTGGGTAAAAACACCACCCTGTGACTGAAGTAATGAATTTGCTCTCAGTCTGGTGACAACTTTATGCAGGCGTGTTTGTCTGAGAGAGTTGACGAAGCGGACGAAGGGCGGTGTGTGGTTTATGTTCTCCAGGACGAGAGGAGCAGACAGCTGTGGTTAAAGACCAGTGGAGGCTGGTTGGTATCAAAAGGACGGCTGCAGTCTGATCCCTCTCTCTGGGTGTTTTTCCCTCCCTGCCTCACTCTTGTCTGGTGGACACCATGTTTCAAAGCCTGTCAGCTGGTGGAAGAGGATTTAAGGAGAGTAACTCAGTGACGGTGAAGAACTTTAAGGTCTTTAACTTTAAGACTTTATAACTTAAAGGCTCTGTGAGGACGATCAGTTTGGCTTGATCGCACCTTTGGCTAACTAAGGAAAACTCAGTTTCTAAATAACAGATTTTGGATGCTGATAATCTCATTTGAAATCTTGGACTATGAACAGACAAATATGTTAAAGTGAGACTATTTCAAGATCACTCGAAAAGTCCTCACAGGGCCTTTCAGGGAATGACAGCATGGAGCATCTCATCTCATCTCTCCAGTTGATCTCTGAGTCCAACCAGAAGCTTCAAAAGAATATCATTTAATTTGTTAACAATAAATAAAATGATCCTGTTTAACCTAAATTCAATTGAATACACAACAAAGACAAGACATTTATTCCTCAAACTGATAAACTTTCTTGTTTTTGTTCCTTTAAAGCTGGTTCAGGCTCATGTTTCCATGTTTTCAAAGAACATCTAAAAGTTCATCTCCATCCATCCAGCGGGGGAGATTTTTTCCTTTATTGTATGAAAAATGTAATTTAGCAGAGCCTCTGTGTCACAACAGGAGCAGGGTGTCAGTATTTGACCAGAGACGTCTGCGTTTTCTCTCTGCTTAGCATTCTCTGTGATCGAGCGAGAGGAGGGGAGAGTATTAACTGCAGAGACCTCAAGTTGTGACTCGCATAATGTCACGGGCACATCTGACAAACAGACATAAGCAGCTCGTTTATTGAGATTCATAAAGCATTCGTCTCTGCTCAATTTAAACTTTTGTACAGTCTGGGAGGAGGTGAGTGTGTGTGTGTGTGTTTGTGTGTGTGTGTGTGCGAACAGAGTTCCTCTTAACTTGTGAGTTTCTGATGTTCTTACATCCAAACTGAAAAGTCTGCTGGAACTTTTTTTGTCGGGCCTCTGAGGGGTGAAACAGATTCAGAGTTTGTGCAATCTCATGCTAAATTTGCATCAGTGAAGTGTGTGTGTGGTGTGTCCGGCATACATAATGCATCCTCAGTGTTGAATGATGGATGTTGATGGCTGCTAAACTTTGTGACACTGAGGGAGGGAGCCGTAATAAAGGAGGAGGAAGAAGACATTGTGCTAACAGACTGTCCTCTGAGTCTTTGCTCCAGCAGGTTGGATTCATTAATCCAGATCCTTTCACATCCACTTTCTGACACACTCCTGGAAATGTCTGACTTTTCACATGGGCTGCATATGTGAAGGTGAACTGATGGATTTTTCACCCTGACTTTGCAGACTTCTCCTTTTTCCGGGGCCTGTGGGTAAAATGTTGACAGGAAGTCAGAGCGGCTGCTTTTTTAATTCAGCAGATAAAAATTCACAAACGCACAAACGCTCCCCCTCATGTTTATTTTTATTCATGTTTATTGTTGTTTAACAGTTAAAAGGTAGATATTCATGCACTAAGGCATATGTAATATTTTTAGTAGTTTATTGATGGTTAAAATGAGCGAGGCTCACATGGGCGTGTTGGGGCACCTTAAGGGGGGTTCACACAAAAAGATCGTTGGGCTGTTTCTGTCCTTACTTTCTTCTGTCCTGACCAAGGACAGACAACACCCAATTATCTTCTGTTTTATCAGATTATCCTCTCAGATTATCCTCTCAGATTATCCTCTCGGATTATCATCTCAGATTATCATCTCAGATTATCCTCTCAGATTGTCATCTCAGATTATCCTCTCAAATTATCAACTCAGATTATCATCTCAGATTATCCTCTCAGATTATTCTCTCAGATTATCCTCTCAGATTATCATCTCAGATTATCATCTCAGATTATCCACTCAGATTATCCTCTCAGATTATCATCTCAGATTATCATCTCAGATTATCATCTCAGATTATCATCTCAGATTATCCACTCAGATTATCCACTCAGATTATCCTCTCAGATTATCCTCTCAGATTATCCACTCAGATTATCCTCTCAGATTATCATCTCAGATTATCATCTCAGATTATCATCTCAGATTATCATCTCAGATTATCATCTCAGATTATCCTCTCAGATTATCCTCTCAGATTATCCGCTCAGATTATCATCTCAGATTATCATCTCAGATTATCATCTCAGATTATCATCTCAGATTATCCTGTGGTCTGAGGCGTGTTGAATCGGCTGTGAAACGGGTCGGGGCCGACAATTGTAAAAATCTTCGTGTGTCTGGGGTTAGCCAATGACTCCAGAGTCATGACTCTGTGAGTGATGTAGAACCGAATGTAGCCAATCAGGAGGTGAGCTGACTGAGGAATGAGGAAGCAGATGTAAACAAATCAAACATGGCTGACCTGACACAGAGAGTTGGGTGGAGCTCAGAAATGGAGGATCGACTGGTTGAGCTGTGGGAAGCCTGAGAATGTCTTTTCAACGTCTCTGCCAAATCGTACCACAACCAAAACCACAAGGACAAGAGTTGGCAGGAAATTCCCAGTGCCATGGAGATATGAGCTAAGCTAACATGTAGCCTGCTGCTAATGTTGCTCCAGCTGGTGTTGAATCAGTGACGACTTTAACCTGTTTAAAGGGTTAACTGTAACCTGCAGCTCAAAACAATATTTCAACCATCCATCACTACTTGAATTTACCTGAACAGTAGACACACTGCTTGGTGGGGATCAGGTGTGTGTGTGTGTGTGTGTGCAGTAGACCGGGATGTGCTGCAGTATGCAGCCATGTTTCTGTATTGCTCTTTTTAACTTCATTTTGTCTTTCACGGTGATCATGTCGGCTTTTGTTTTGTCGTCACGTCTCTTCTGGTTTCAGGTAACCCTCATGTTTTCCTGTCATTGTCTCCTGAAGACGTGTTTGAATCTGCAGGTTTTCTTCCACGTCTCGTGTGTGTGGAGTCATGAACACAAACATTGTGTGTGTGTTCAGCTGATTGAAGTCGGTCAGGACAGTCCTGACGCGTGTGGTCTCCCATGGTTTAGAAAAATCCACCGAGCTCTCAAAGCGTGAGGTCAGCCTGACGCTGATTAAAGATTATAACTTTGAAGTCTTGAGTCGGTGGATGCTCTCTGCGGCGTCTCACCATCACTCCTCACGTCAGCTGGACTGATCTACATAAATAAATTCTCAGATTATCCCTTTAATTGGGGCATTAAATGTCCGAGGAGCGTCTCATTATGGCTGCTGATGTAGATAACGGACGTCATGTGCTCTTCTCTGAGGCCTGTCAGTCTGAGCCCAGCGTGTTAATAACTGCTGTCTCTCTGAAACAAGGCCTGTGATTAGTGTCCAGACTATGAAGGAGTAATTCTGCTCCAGAGGGCTCATTTGCTCCTTAACACCCACCGTCATTAAATCGCAGCGCCCGGTAAAGCGATTATTCAGCGATAAAGTTTTAATTGTGTCACTGTGTGTGAGGAAGGTGGCGGCTGGATAATTAGCGGGAGCGCAGAGGGACAGCGGCGAGGTGTCTCTGAGACGAGTGTCACACCAAGAGGAGAAGCTTCAGCTGGATTCATCCACCTCGTCTCCTTTTCACCCCGATGCTGGAATAATACTGATGATATAATAATGTGGGGCCTCTCAGGGGCCCACCCAGTGTGTGGACTCTTATTTTAAAGGAGACGTTTATGAAATGAGACGTTTAGTGGAGCAGTTTTAACAGCGAGCAGTTTTTTAATATCTGCTGCTCAAAGAAATCAACAGGAGCTTTAATGCGGTGGGGGGGTCTTCATGTCCTAAACTGTGGAGCGATCTGTTCCACATAAGAAGCCCCGTCACCGTCCGTTTTTAACCTCTTCTTAACTGAACTCTTCTTCTTTATTCCCTGGCTTTAAATCCAGCTGAGACTCGGCTCCTGTTTTAGAGTCTTTTGGAGCACGGTTCGATTGTTTTTCATTGTTTTTAAAACAATATAGATACAATTATTTTTGTGCTATTGTTTGATTTGATTTTTATTTTCATGCCTTTTTATTTTTAGCACGTTGTTTCAGCTGTGGTTGTTTTTAAAATGCTCTATAAATAAAGTTAAGTTGAGTTCTGAGTTTCTTGTTGGGTTTCGGTTGTTCTTCTTTTCATCGACATTAATCTTACATTAATCTTTAGCTGTCTTTCGCTGTCTGTAGCTGTCTGTAGCTGTCTTTAGCTGTATTTAGCTGTCTTTAGCTGTCTTTAGCTGTCTTTAGCTGTATTTAGCTGTATTTAGCTGTCTTTAGCTGTCTGTAGCTGTCTGTAGCTGTCTTTAGCTGTATTTAGCTGTCTTTAGCTGTCTTTAGCTGTATTTAGCTGTCTTTAGCTGTCCGTAGCTGTCTTTAGCTGTATTTAGCTGTCTTTAGCTGTCTTTAGCTGTATTTAGCTGTCTTTAGCTGTCTGTAGCTGTCTTTAGCTGTCTTTAGCTGTCCGTAGCTGTCTTTAGCTGTCTTTAGCTGTCCGTAGCTGTCTTTAGCTGTCTTTAGCTGTCTGTAGCTGTCTCTAGCTGTCTTTAGCTGTCTTTAGCTGTCTTTAGCTGTCCGTAGCTGTCTTTAGCTGTCTTTAGCTGTCCGTAGCTGTCTTTAGCTGTCTTTAGCTGTCCGTAGCTGTCTTTAGCTGTCTTTAGCTGTCTGTAGCTGTCTCTAGCTGTCTGTAGCTGTCTTTAGCTGTCTTTAGCTGTCCGTAGCTGTCTTTAGCTGTCTTTAGCTGTCCGTAGCTGTCTTTAGCTGTCTTTAGCTGTCTGTAGCTGTCTCTAGCTGTCTTTAGCTGTCTTTAGCTGTCTGTAGCTGTCTCTAGCTGTCTTTAGCTGTCTTTAGCTGTCTGTAGCTGTCTTTAGCTGTCTCTAGTTGTCTCTAGCTGTCTTAAACTGATCATTAGCTGTCCCTAGCTGTCTTTAGCTGATCATTAGCTGTCTTTAGCTGTCTTTAGCTGTCTGTAGCTGTCTCTAGCTGTCTTTAGCTGTCTTTAGCTGTCTGTAGCTGTCTTTAGCTGTCTTTAGCTGTCTTTAGCTGATCATTAGCTGTCTCTAGCTGTCTTTAGCTGATCATTAGCTGTCTTTAGCTGTCTTTAGCTGTCTGTAGCTGTCTTCAGCTGTCTTTAGCTGTCTTTAGCTGTCTGTAGCTGTCTTTAGCTGTCTGTAGCTGTCTGTAGCTGTCTTTAGCTGTCACTAGCTGTCTTTAACTGATCATTAGCTGTCTTTAGCTGTCATTAGCTGTCTTTAGCTGATCATTAGCTGTCTTTAGCTGTCTTTAGCTGATCATTAGCTGTCTTTAGCTGATCATTAGCTGTCTTTAGCTGTCTTTAGCTGTCTTTAGCTGTCTCTAGCTGTCTTTAGCTGATCATTAGCTGTCTTTAGCTGATCATTAGCTGTCATTAGCTGTCTTTAGCTGATCATTAGCTGTCTTTAGCTGTCTTTAGCTGTCTCTAGCTGTCTTAAACTGATCATTAGCTGTCTTTAGCTGTCTTTAGCTGATCATTAGCTGTCTTTAGCTGTCTTTAGCTGATCATTAGCTGTCTCTAGCTGTCTCTAGCTGTCTTAAACTGATCATTAGCTGTCTTTAGCTGTCTCTAGCTGTCTTTAGCTGTCTTTAGCTGTCTCTAGCTGTCTCTAGCTGGTCGTTGAGCTCTTGACAAATTGCAGCAGTATACTTCACATGTTCGATGAAGTTCACTGACTGTTTATGAGCCTCCTGACAAACTCTTCTGACTGTGGTGAGCTAATGATGTGATAAATCACACCTTTAACGGCAGCTGCAACGCGCTGTTTTTCTTTTTTCTTTAGACATTCTCTGAAAAGTCTGAGAAACTGGAACTGAGTTTATTAGATTTAACATTTAGCACATTAACCTCTTCCAACGCCTCATTAATGATTTTAAAACATTAATAAACTTCACCATGGCTGAGCGTCCAGCTCGTCTGTACTCAGAGTGAAGGACTTTAAGACGACCTCAGATCTGTTTTTTGTTGAAGCTTCAGTGTGAGGGGTTTTTGGGGGGTTAAGAAAAAGACTGGAGTTGATCCTCGCTGTGTTTCCATGAAACTTTCTCTCAAATTAAAACCACATTTCTGAAGTTTCCATATAGAACAACTGTGTCTTGCTGGTGTTTCCATTACGACTAGAATTTCACACAACTTCAGTGAAATCTCGTCCCCTGAGATTCAGTTTGCTAAATGCGGAAGAAGGAAGGAGGACTGTAACCGGCGGTAACCATGGATACCACAAACATTTTAAGATTTTGATGGACGTTACTGTGATTTAAGACACACCTAAGGTCTGCTCAGGATCAATTAGGATTTACATTTCTGAGGTGAGGGACGATGAAAGCTGCACATTTAAAGGCGCAGGTTTCAAGAAGTAACTACAGTAAACTGTTTAATATCTGATAAAGAAAGTTATACATCTGAGAACAAAAAAAAAATACTGGTGGAAGGTCTTCTTGATGCGTCATAACGAGAGGACACTGAGCGTGGGGAGCACAGCAGAGGAAACTTTACCATGAGAGCACAAACTGCTCCGTCCTCATCAGACAGACTCAGTAAGACTGGAACACATCACATAAAAGATGAATCCGTCACAGGCTTGGTTTGGGAAACCTTCTTTAAGCGTGATGTTGGCGTGTGTATCTTGTGTTGCAGCTCATGTGCATCCTGATGAGGTTTGCGGTCTTAATTATGGATCCTGTGCTGTTACTGATTCCCTCTTTTGATGTGAGGAGAAGTCCTGTGTGCTGCAGCCAGAACCTGAAGCTCCAGAGATCTAACCTCAGAGAGTGTTATGAGAGTACACCAGTTTATCAAACCCCCTTTTCCTGCTGTTTAGTGTACCGTGAAACCTTCTTTTTACAACCAAGGAAACACAAACACGGTGCAAACGCTGCCAAAATGCTACGGCCCGACTGAGAGCTGGATAAATTATTTCAAAGCTGACTTTATGTGAGCCAAAAGAGGAGCGCCAAAGCTGCATGTCTGTCCCAGTGCCAGAGCAGGGACTAGTTCCAACCTTTAAATAATAAAATAAAACAAGAGATACAGAGAGGAAGAAAGGGAGGGAAGTGTGTGAAGAGTAGATCACACAGCGCGAGATAATGAGCGTGTCAAGACGGCTCACAGGAAGTGAGATCTCACTAGACTGTAACTGTGGAGACGTGTCGACCAGGAATGAAGCAAACAAACTAAAGATCAACGGGGCTTTAAAACAGCTTCATAGAGAACAACATGATCAAGTGTCTTTATTTACTTTCAGAGGTGTGTGAGGGCATCTAAAGTCTGACAAAATAAAAATAACAAGATTTAAATGCTTTAAATGAATGAAGTAACATCAGCAGCATCAGCAGAGGACCGGAGTTCAAAGCACATCTGATGAGAGCAGAAGCAGATCAGAGGTCGCCGGGTTCAGACGACTCGTTCAGTCTTTAAAGGATTCACAGAGTTAATATTCAGAGAGACATGTGCAGCTTTATCCACACGTCGAGCGTCAGATCAGATATAATCTCTGAATGTTGTGCAGAGTTCAACAACAGGAGCATATTCTTCATACCGCCTTAAATCAAGAAGAGCAAGAAACCATCCAAACAGGAGTAAACACATTTAGAGGAGGAACAGAAGACATTTCAATCAGTTAACAGGGAGCTGAAACCTCCAAGGAAAAGAATGAAGTGAGGATAGAAGGAAGGAAGGAAGGAAGGAAGGAAGGAAGGAAGGGAAGAAAGAAGGAAGAAAGAAGGAAGGAAGGAGGGAAAAAAGGAAGGAAGGAAGGAAGGAAAGAAGGAAGGAGGGAAGAAAGAAGGAAGGGAAGAAAGAAGGAAGAAAGAAGGAAGGAAGGAAGGAAAAAAGGAAGGAAGGAAGGAAGGAAGGAAGGAAGAAAGGAGGGAAGAAAGAAGGAAGGGAAGAAAGAAGGAAGAAAGAAGGAAGGAAGGAAGGAAAAAAGGAAGGAAGGAAGGAAGGAAAGAAGGAAGGAGGGAAGAAAGAAGGAAGGGAAGAAAGAAGGAAGAAAGAAGGAAGGAAGGAAGGAAGGAAGGAAGGAAGGAAGAAGGAAAGAAGGAAGGAGGGAAGAAAGAAGGAAGGGAAGAAAGAAGGAAGGAAGGAAAGAAGGAAGGAAGGAAGGAAGGAAGGAAGGAAGGATGGAAGGAGGGAAGAAAGAAGGAAGGGAAGAAAGAAGGAAGGAAGGAAGGAAGGAAGGAGGGAAGAAAGAAGGAAGGGAAGAAAGAAGGAAGGGAAGAAAGAAGGAAGGAAGGAAAGAAGGAAGGAAGGAAGGAAGAAGGAGGGAAGAAGGGAAGGAAAGAAGGAAGGAGATGAAGGAAGGTAAGGATGGAGGTAAAGAATGAAAAGAAGCGAAGGAAGGAAGGAAGGAAGGAAGGAAGGAAGGAAGGAAGGAAGGAACAAAGGAAGGAAGGAAGGAAGGAAGGAAGGAAGGAAGGAAGGAAGGAACAAAGGAAGGACTATTAAAAAAAGAAAAATAGCCCCAAATATTTCCAATCCAATCCTTCATTCTGCTCCAGTTCTTGTCTTATCTGCTCTGTTTCGTATTTTGAATCTGGTCTGTTTCCTAACTTTAATCTGGTTTTATTTCCTAACTTTAATCTGGTCTGTGTCCTAACTTTAATCTGGTCTGTGTCCTATTTTTAATCTGGTCTGTTTCCTATCTTTAATCTGGTCTGTTTTCTAACTTTAATCTGGTCTGTTTCCTAACTTTAATCTGGTCTGTTTCCTGACTTTAATCTGGTCTGTTTCCTAATTTTAATCTGGTCTGTTTCCTTATTTTAATCTGGACTGCTTGCTAACTTTAATCTGGTCTGTTTCCTTATTTTAATCTGGACTGTTTCCTAACTTTAATCTGCTCTGTTTGCTAACTTTAATCTGGTCTTGTTTCCTCTGATGTGTTTTTTTGAACTCTCTCATTTTATTTAAGGACGTCAGCTCTTTGAGTTGTTGACTTTCTGCTGCTTCAGTTTCTGTCCTAATGGCTGCTCTGCTTAATCCCCGTAACTGCTAATCTCACTTTTATCAATACAGCTTCACATCCTGCTGTACTCCCTGGAGAAATTAACTGAGATTGATTTTTGTATCTTCGTCCTTATTTCTTTCTTTGTTCATGTTTGTCTTTCAGTTTTTTTTCATATTAATGATCAAAACGTGTTTTCCTGTGGCTTCGCCTCCAGGTGAGAGGATAACAAAGAGCCGTTTCAGGTGGGAAATTACTTTTTCTGTGAGTCATGCTGGTGTTTTGACATGTTAGAGGGAGGTATGATAATTTCTCATTGACCTTGTTGCTGAAGCGTACTTCCAGGTAAGGGGTTAATTCGAGTGGGCTGCAGCGTTAAGATTCAGCACGTAGTCATTCAGTCAGGAGGAATTCTAATGAAAGAGCCTGCTGGCATTTGCAAAGGATTTGATGCTTTTAAATTAGGACCCTTTGGTAGAAAAATCCTGCTACCATCTTGTAAAACACGTATTTATCTCTGAAAATAACATCATGTACAAATCCTTCAGTGACCTTTTAGAAATGTTATTCTATCAGTATCTGATGATCCTACGCTGTGGCTCAGAGGAGCCGAAGTGGAGCAGAGATAACCGCACTGTTTGATTGATACAGCGATAAGATTGACATAATGTAGGCTAATCCTGGCTTTAAATTATCTGATTCTCTGCACTCTTATCCAAAGTGCTGCAATGCAAATATATGAGAATGATGAATGCACTAAATAAAGATTCACTGCAGGCTTCAAAGCCGCTCCCTCCTGGTTGCATGCAGGAGATCCCAGCCCCTGCACCTGCTCTGGGATTTATAATTTCAGTTCATGGACTTCATGTTTCTTTGATGAGTTGTTTTCATGCCCTGGATTCTTGGGGTGAACTTTCACTGATTTGAGTTTTTGTTGTTCCTGAGTTTTTACTCCGCTGCATCTCTGAAGCTTCTTCATTTAGATGCACTTTCAAACTTTGGGGCTGAAAAGTGTTGTAGAAATACTTCGGTTTAAATTCCAGTGATGTTAATTTTATGTTTTCTTTTGATGTTTTCTAAGGCCTCAAAGGTGCAGCTGCTTTTCTTTAAGCTAAGCGCTGCAGTGGCAGCTTGTTGCAGCTCGTTGCAGCTCGTTGCAGCCGTTCATTCTTTGTTTTTTTCTGATCTTTCCAGTTATCTTTGTTTTTCGAGCCTGTCATTACTTTTTTATTACTGTTTTTGTTCCTGTTTGTCCGGGGATCTTATTTGTAACCAAGGTTGCATTGTTTACACAAGAGACTTCAGCTGTTAGCAGCCCGTAGCATGTTGATGCTAACCGGTCCAAAGCTCCCTGCAAGCTGAGGAGAAGGAGGCAAAGACAACGTGCTAGTACCGGGGTAAACTAAGAAGAGACCCCATTGACCCCCCATCTCCAGTACGATGGACGAGCTAGCTGTGCTAACGCAGCACCAGAAGGACTACCTGCAGACTAGCATCATGCTATTCACAGCGACATGGCTAACAGAGCTAACACTGGACACAAACACCACATTGAAGGATTTCACCTGCTGTGAGCGGACAGGATACAGGAGAACCAGACTGAACAGACTGGAGAAAAAGACCAGATCAGTCCTGGACCCTGTGGACCCTCTATTCTATTCTATTCTATTCTATTCTATTCTATTCTATTCTATTCTATTCTCAACACACGCTCTCATACATTCACTACAGTGTATACAGAAAGACTTTTACCGTCTTGCTTTTATGTGATGTCGTCTTTTTATTGTTATTTTGTTCTTACTGTCTTTTCCTTTTCCTTCATTTCTTTTTTAAATTATTTTATTTTATTTATTTTTAAATGCAGAAACACTGCTTCATCTCTCCTCTGGGCCCTGTGTCAGCGTCCTGTGGCTGTGGATGACTCTCTGCTCCTGGTGCTTTCTCCTGGTTTGGGTTTCGGTTGTGTGGTGTTGTTTTAATGGACTGTGAAGCACTTTGTGTTTTATCTTTTTGTATCAAAGCGCTTTATAAATAAAGTTTGATTGATTGATTTGCGAATTCCACTGAAAACTCATTTCTGCTCCTATTTCATGTCTAAAGTTGTTTTCTTCTCTCCTGCCTGTGGAGACTCAAACTGTGTGTATTTGTCGTGATGTCACGACATGCGCACTTTCATGCACGCGCGGTGCGCGCTCTGATCAAAGGTGTCACCAGCATGCTCAGCGGTAGGTTAAAATTCAGCAGCGCTCCGCTGATAAACGTTGATAAACGCTGTTATTTGAGATTTAACCCGCCTTCAAACTGCTGCGGTGAGTTTTGTATAGAGTTCGGTTTATTCTGTGTGTGTTTTGTAACTTTGTGACGTTGATAACCAAAGTTATAACGAGTTTTGTTCTGAAAATAAGAGCTAATGCTAGCGGGATGCCGCAGCTGTCATGCTAGGTGGGAGACTCCTGTTGTAACGCACCTGTGCTCTTTTCTCAGGTAAAGGTGTGCTGCAGACCAGAAACACCCTGAGCTCATGGGTCTATGTATTTCTGTCTGTGAATGCAGGTATGCAGATGTTTTTGTTTTAACGATATTAAGCTGTTAAAATGAGATTATATTTTGTGCAATTTAATTTTAATTGTTTTTTTAATGTTTGTACTCAGAGCTGTTAAAATAGGTTTAAATGCATGTGTGTTTTTTTAAGTGTTATTTCATTGTTTATAAAGCTAAAAACAGGTTTTATTTTCAAATGATAAATAATTTGGTGTCTGTGTTGATTTAGCGGCTGAATTATGCACATTTTGTTTTGCTGTTGTGTATTTTAGCCATGTGAAATATAAAGTTAAGCTCATGGATTTTTGTATGTTTTTGTCTATGAATGTAGAACGGCCAAGAGGACACACAAACACAGACGGGTTACACCTGCAGACCTCAGTCGGACAGGCTGCACCTGTATGCTTAGCTCATAGCGGTAAGTCCACCTTAATTCAGTGATATCTGAACTCTGGGAGCTTTTTTTTTTTTTTAACCCTGTGGCTCATAGGGGTCCATGCAACATTTTTTTTACATGCCAGAAGAAGAATTAAAAACACTCGGGGGTAAAATTGTGACACAGGCTTTCATAATTCATGCATCGGGGGGTTGAAGTGAAAAGAAGTGAAATTTAAAAGTACAGTGGTGCTGTTGTTTTCCATCACAGCTGTAGCACCAGTTTAAATATGCTGCATGGAAAGCAAGAAAATGACATGCAATTAAATAACAGTGTGAGGCTGCAGACCGGCTCGATGGCTCAATAACACACCTCATGTCCAGAGGTTATTGTTCTCCAAACAGGCGGTCCAGCTTTGGTTCCAGCTTTGGTTCCAGCTTGTGGCTCTCTGGTCTCTCTACCAAATTTCCTACGCTGTCCTCTCTCTCTCTGTCTGTTTCTTTCTGAAATGGGCACAAAAAGCCCAAAATCAAGCTGAAGAAAGAGGCTTTACTGTGTGTGATTACTGCACACTGCGAGCTCTCATTTGGTTTTCAGCGCTGATTGTGATTGAATTGTTGTACATGGAGGGATTTCACTCATCCTGGACCACCTTTCATTGGCCTTTTGGCTGAATCTGCATAACAAACCCTTTGTCTTTGGAAGGAATGACCTTGTTGAGTTTGGGCATTGATCAGCACATCGACTCATCCACCCTGATAACTCTGAAACCCATTTATCATCAGCAAGGTTTGAGCCCGCCGCGGCTACATCTACTGGCAGAAAATCAATCTCTCCTTATCAGTTAATACACCGACGGGTCATGGCGGGAATATGTGAACATGTACAGTACAAGCCCAGGCTCTGATTAGAGAAGATGGAAATGTTCAGTAATAAGGAGGGGTGGAAAAAAAATGAAAGCAGAATGAGGTCAAATCAGACTGGCTTCAGAGTTAATTCTCCATCAGACGTCTTTCCTTCTGGCTGATTAGTTGGAGAAATGTTGTAAAATTTCAGTCTGCATTATCGTATCAGTGGGGGTGTCAGGATTTCTATCAGGGGGGCAGAGAGCGGCTGGAGGAGTAGCAGCAGGTAGGGAGGTTAAAACCATCAAATGATATCTACAGTATTTTACACCTTCGCTTGAATCTGTGCTGCTGTTAATAGTCATAAAGACGTGACTCTCGCCTACACTACTTTCTTTGTTCAGGACACTTAGAGGATCTTTGATGAACATGATCTTCCTGCTGAAAACGGGCTCCACAGACGAGCGCGTCTTTAGTGAGCGATGCAGAAATAAAGTCCCGTCTCTTCATCTGAACAAAACCAAGCCGAGCACAAAGCTGACTCCATTTTTCTTCTTCTGTTGGGGAAAAAGTGGACTCCATGTCCTGTTAAGGTGGTATTTCTGCATCCAGACCAAACACAACATTTAACCACCTTAATGAACGGACAGATGAAATAATACACTGAAGAAAGACAAGAAACAGGAGCTGAAAGGCCGCTCTCACTCTCTACCACCTGTTAGACACACTGGATCAAAGCTGAGTCAGAGAGCGAGAGGCCACTCTGCTACGTCACATGATCACATGATCACATGACGCCATGTTGGAAAATAGAGCGTTTTAAACAGACTGAAAACAGACACTTCTTCCTCTGAATTTGAGCCTTTTTGTGTTTTATAACAAAATCAACGACCGACTTATTCTACAGACATCATCAGAAAATGTTCAGAGTTAAGTTACAAAAAAAAATACCAGCAATCTGCTTTTTAACCCTTGGTTTAGCCTTCAGATAGTGGTTTAGCCTTTAGCCTGTGTTTTAGCCTTTAACTCATGTTTTAGCCTTTAGCCTGTGTTTTAGCCTTTGGCCTGTGTTTTAGCCTTTAACTCATGTTTTAGCCTTTAGCCTGTGTTTTAGCCTTTGGCCTGTGTTTTAGCCTTTAACTCATGTTTTAGCCTTTAGCCTGTGTTTTAGCCTTTGGCCTGTGTTTTAGCCTTTAGCTCATGTTTTAGCCTGTGTTTTAGCCTTTAGCTCATGTTTTAGCCTTTAGCCTGTGTTTAAGCCTGTGTTATAGCCTTTAGCTCATGTTTTAGCCTTTAGCCTGTGTTTAAGCCTGTGTTTTAGCCTTTAGCTCATGTTTTAGCCTTTAGACTTTGTTTTAGCCTTTAGCTCATGTTTTAGCCTTTAGCCCATGTTTTAGCCTTTAGCCCATGTTTTAGCCTTTAGCTGATGTTTTAGCCTTTAGCTCATGTTTTAGCCTTTAGCCCCTGCTCTCTCTCTCTCTCCTGTTTCTCTTTCTTCTTCTCTTCTGTCCTTTTTCTGTCTGTCAGTTCAGCTCCAGTCTCCACCATCTCTACTAAATTAATCACAGAAATCGTTTTCAGCAGAGACAAACTCAGATCTCTCCACTAAACTTTGCTGGACTTTGTAGCATCATCAAAGGGAAAGGCTGCAATTAAAAAAATAATAATAATAAATAAATAAATAAATCATGTACACAGACGCAGCCTCAGGTGACGTGCATTCTGTAGGTGGCAGCAATGCTCCTCTCAGCTGGTTTGCCAACGGCCAAAAATCTCAGAAGAAGAACGAGACACATACGAGAAAACGATGAAGAGAACATCTTCAGCCAGGCTAAGTTTTGATTTGTTGTGTTGTTGTTGTTGACGTCTTTAAAAATGACCTCAACAGAAGAACCCAGAGAGGACACAGAAGAGGAGACATTGGTGTCAGAGAGGAATAGCACGTTGGTTGTCTCGATCTGTTTTGGATTTAAGACAGAAGATGCAGCACAGCGTGAGGTATTGTGCAAAACATGCCTGGTTACCGTAGCTACAACAAGGAGCAGCACTACAAACCTGTTCCAGTGTTTAAGAAAGCAGCACAAGGCCACGTATGACAACTGCATGTCTGAAACCACCAAGGAAAGAACTGTTTATACGTAGACAGGATCCTTTGTCCTGATGGTCAGACTGTAGAATGATTTACAGCTGGTGTTTAGTGAATAATGCAGAAGATAAACGTCCCCACAAAAATAAATCACATTAAATCGCAATATTGGTCCAGAAATTTGCAATTAGATTATTTCCCAGAATTGTTCAGCCCTATCTACGAGCCATAAGTAATCCTTGTTCTCCAGAGAAAAATCAGACCCGACCACAGATACTGAGGGGAAGCATTTAGAAATAACCAGTTTTGGCGCTAAAAATCTCACTTCAAATCGTCGAAGACTATTTCAACATCACTTATGAAGTATAATACTCTCTACAGAATGGAAAGACAACAGGACGATAAGAGGAGGCAGAGTTTCTTTGTATGTTGAGATCTTCTTCTTCTGACTCATGGATAATAAAGTGTTACTCTGAGCGCCCCCTGCAGGCCTGGAGCTCTTTGATCATGAGTCATGTTTTTCAGCTGCTGTCTGCTGTCTGCCTTTTAGCTGTGCCTCTGTTGTGTATTTGCAGCGTGTTTGCTGTTTATCTGTTGCATTAATTCTGCACACAAATATGAATTTATAGTGTTTCTGGATTTGCAGCCAGGTACTTTCAGTGATGAGCTTTCACCTTTTGCAGATCGGCTGCTTTTTGTGGCCGATCGCAATAACCAGACTTGAAATAACGAGAGCAGACTAATAATGCAGCGAGGAGTCAGAGCTGCTTCCCTCTGTCATTGCATTTACATGACTGAAGTTCAGTTTTCAACTTTATGCATAACTGTCGTCACTTTCATCCAAAGATCCTTCAGCGACCGTTTCCCCGTCTCTCACAGGAAACCTTCCCTGCTGCTTTCCTCTGCCTGGAAAACGGGACAAAAATTAGATTTCCCTTTTTGCTCCTTCGAATTCTCACCAGGGAGAAGTGGGAGTGCACACACACACACACACACACACACACACACACACACACACACACACACACTTACACTATAAAGCAAGAGTTACTCACAATGAGCGTATACAAAGGAATCATTTGATTCACGCAGTCCCACTTTGCATATGAACCGCACACACACACACACACACACACACACACACACACACACACAGAGAATCAGACAACAAATGTTGCTAGAGGAGTTGACTTGTTGCAGACGGATAATTTCCCACCAGGCTTGTGCATTTATACAGTATAATGAAGCAATCCCATAATGGATGAATGGGGTGTTTGCAGGTGGGATTATGTGGGTGGTGTGTGTTTTGGATTAACAGGAGATGCAGGGAGGGGAGGAGGAGCTGTTCCCTTTTTTTTTTTTTTTTTTTTTTGTCCGTCTTGTGGATGTATCAGGTTCGGGCCGGATTAAGCAGTGTCTTAATTACATGGTCTGTTTGTTGTGGAATAAATAGCAAGCGGAAGAATTGCGCCTGGCGTCTTCGAACAAATACGACGTAACAACGTGTCATTTGCAATCACAGTAAACAGCAGTCAGAGCGGGAGAGTCAATACCTCCTAATGGACGCAGGGAGTCTGTAACCTGTCCTGTTGTCTGGCTCTGAATGCTCATTCTGTCCAGCTGTGACAGAACCATTTATCCTCTGGAGCTCATCAGCGGCATTATGACCCAATGGATGTTTAACCAAGCTTTGCTCTCCTATTGATGCCGTTTGGGTGAGCAGAGTCGGTGCTGAGAGTGTGCAGCATCGACCATGTTTATCAGCCTCTTTAGGAGTCAGTTGACCCAAACGCACAAACCTCAACAAGCCCTAAGAGAGACTAAAGGGACCTTAGAGTGTCTAAAACCAGAACGTAGTCCCTGTTGTGAATCTTTTTGTTTAAGGTTTTCTGAATCACAACGACAGCAGCAGCCATATTGGAAAAGCAGACTCAACGTAACTTTCAGTCCACGCTAGGGCTGCAACTAACGATTATTTTCTTGATCGATTAATCAGGCGATTATTTAAACAATCGATTAATCGGATAATGACACATTTTTGCGATTTCCTTTACAATTTAGCTTAAAGTTGTTTTATGCATTTTTTAAACAGTAATAAAGACAATAAAAAGCATTCTTCCTTCAGTAATAATGTTTTATTGCCTTTTTCTTTCTTGAAGTAGTGCTGAATCTGCTAATATAATAATTATTTTTTTCTTAAATTTAGCATGAAGTTGATTTAATTATGTGGCAAATGATAATAAACACAAGAAAGACGGGTACAATGAAAAATACATCTTTTATTGAAAATACTGCGGATTCGTACTAAAATTAAATAAAAATGTCCGCTCTAAAACCAACGAGGCACAGTGCTCGGTCAGTAGACCGTTTTTTAGGGACAGGCAAATAAATAATAAATTAAAATCAAGTCAACATTTGCCAAGATGTGCCTCTGTGGCACGGCTGGTCCAAGCATCGCACGTCAGTGTGAGGGAGCTGTTGACCTCTTTTAGGACGTCCTTTACCTTTAAACACAAAAGTTGATTTTTGTAAATATGTAAAGTGTAAAAACCTACATGTCAACAGAAACTATTCAACAGTTTTAATAGTTTTTCAACAGTCTGGCATCACGCTCAAGCTCTCTTTTATAGTGAAAATATGCTGATAAAATGTACAATGTACGTCATAAAAACCGTATTGGCTTGAATATGACTTGAATCTTACCGAGGCGAGTCAGACTCCGTTTCGTTCAACTGCCCGACGTGTTTTCTCTTTAAGTGTTCACCGAGGTGCTGCCATGATACGCAAGTTCTGCTTTGCAAACCTTGACAGTCGTCTTTTTATTGGCTGTATCCAGGCTAAAATGCTCCCAAATGTGTACCTGATGTTGACACCGCCATTCCCGTATATTACCGCTCAGAGACAGAGACGCTATTGCGCATGAGCGACTCTCGGCAGAGATTATAATTAGATGAGATGCCTCACTCTGTTGGAAAAACGCGTCTGGCGACAACAGTCGACAGTGGAATTCATTGTGGACTATTTCTATTATCGAGTTTTGTCGATAACGTCGACTAATCGTTGCAGCCCTAGTCCACCCAGATAAGAGCAAAGACGTGGAGCTGAAGTGGGCTTTAGGCCTCCAGGTAACAGCTACAGTGCTAAACATCTCCTGCCTTTCAGTCCATTCAACACACCCAATATAAGGTACAATTTTCAAGATATGCTTTTGACCTGTGCTTTTGAAACTGGTCCCAAAGACTGTAAATGAACACAAAAATACTCAGAACGGTCACAAACATACAAAAAGAGAGTTATTACAAACACACATGAAATTACAACAAAGAGTACTGATCCCAAGGCGATCAGGGGAGTTTCAGGATCGAATCATGTCGGTTTCTTTAAGCCCGTTTCCACCAAGTGGTCGTGTCTGGATCAGTACAGTTTGGTACAGGTCAGATCAGTAAAGCCAACCGTGCCCCTCTTGGTAGGCGAGGTGTAAGCCGGATGCTGACAGCCACATCAGTGATGGCACAGAAGTGATGTCAGATTAGATTATTAATTGGATCAGTATATCTGGTAGAGGATGACATTTTTTCGGGAATTCCCGTGGGTCACGTGATTCCCGCGGGAATGGAGTCATTTTTTTTTATCAATCCCGAGATTGGGATGAGACGGGGAAAAAAACCAGCGGGAGCGACATTTATTGGTGATCATTTTCCGTCGTGTTAAACAACCAGATGAACAGATGCGTCCATTTTTGTGTAGAGCCCACACTCTGGATCGCGCTAGCAACACAAAAGAACTACAAGTGGTTTGACTTCCTGTCACCACCGGAAGTGAAAAGACACGGAGTGGCTACCCGAAAACAAATCAACATGGAGGGAGAAGAAGAAACGTCAAAAAGAGAGCTGCAGTACAAAGTAAACAAACAAGGATGCTTCAGTAAGGCGCAGAGATCTTGTAGGGAAACATTATGCACTTTGCTTACCGAATGTCCGGTATGTGAGACTGAAAGTCAGTGCCTTTTATATGCACTGCTGCACTTTACTTAAAATAAAAAATGCAACATAATTTCAACACGTTTGGTTTTATTCAAACCAGAACGGGACGGGAGTGGGAGTCATTTTACGGGATTGGGACGTGACAGGATTTTTTCTCTGGGAGTGTGACGGGACACGAGTGAAAATCTGCTTTGGTGTTATGCTCTAATAGAAGAAGGGTACCAAAAAGTGGGATGATAGTGGTAATTATGGGATCTGTTCCTGTTTTAGTCAAAGGAAATGCCAGAAAATGTGTGTCACACCGAGACGAACCAAACTGAACCGCTTGGCGGAAACGGGGCTTCAGATATCTCAGATTAGAATCCCTCCAAGCTAAGTTTTAATCTTGAAGGTCTTGTCTGCTTCTTTGACCGATACAAACACATCAGAACCTTGTGTGTTTATTCCAGTGTAAGACATGTTTGATGGGGGTCAGAAATATAAGCGGATAGGCCAGCAGACTGGAGAGTTCTGAAAACTCCTGGTCCCTCCTCAGGTCTTCAAAGAATTACACCTGAAACGTTTTAAACGCCACATTTCCGGAGTCTCTGACCCAAGAGAGAGAGAATATAACTTAAGTGACTTATTCACAAGCTTGCAGACGAAGAGTCAGCGCTGTTATTGTCTCTTTTTTAACCATCCTCACTGACATGTACAGAAACACCCGGACAAACTGCTCATGTGTGAAACGGTCTGAATCATGTTGTCCCCCTGTGTGGAGTAACCTGCTCCTTCTGGCTGAAATAAGGAGAATGGTCTTTTTAATTGGTTTATTCAGGCCTGCAGAGGAAAGTCGATCTCTTGGTCTCAAAGGTTCATGTAAATAGATTAACCTCAGCAACCCCTCAGTGTTCCTGCTCCTCTCTCCGACATGTAAACACAACACTGGTGATCAGCCTTCCACCCAGAGCCGACCTAAATATGACCGTTTATCTGCTGTAGTGTGTCTAATGAATAACAGAGGTGGAAATTTACTGAGGAGGAGAGTGGCGGAGATGTGATCATCCACCCTGAACGCATCACGCTGCTCTCCAGCAGTGTAATAATGGATGGTGGATGGCTGCCATTACGACCTTCCCTGTGCACCGTGGAGCACTGCGAGCCATGTGAAATCAAATTACCGCTCAAGAGGAGGTTCACTCTGCTCAACCTCAGTCTGCCCTCTCTCTCTCTCTCTCTCTCTCTCTCTCTCTCTCTCTCTCTCTGTGCTCTCAGCCTCTCCTTAGATAATAATAGATATTCTCTCTCATAAAGACTGATAAATAGCTGCTGTTCTTCAGCTCCAGGAACTTCCATCAAGCAGAGATTTGGAGCCATGTTTGGCAGAGTGTTTCAGTCTGTGCTCCTTTTTAAACTCTGCTGTGTTGTTATGGTTGAACTCTGAGTCTTTGGGATGTTTTAAACATTTTGTGGCGTCTTTGTTGCACTTTTATTTTTTTTCTTTTTGTGGTTTTTGTGTCTCTTTGCTGCATTTCTTGCTGGTTTGTGATCATTTTGTGTCTCTTGATGCAGTTTTGTGCTGCTTCATGGTCCTTTTACGTCTCTCCTTTGTTATCATGTTGTTGTTTGTTGCATGTATATGCAGATTAATGGTCATTTTTTGTCTCTTGGTTGTAATTTTATGAATGTTTGTAATAACTCTGTCTTCTTGTTGCTCTGCTCTGTAGGTTTGTGACCGTTTTGAGTGTTTATGTGTTGGTTGTACACTCTTTGGGATCAGTTTGTCTGGTTTTCTGGTGTATTTTTTGTGAATAAGGGATAGACCGATTGTCGGCCGGGCCGATTATCGGCGCTTATATAGAATAGAATAGATAGAATAGAACTTTATTTGTCATTGCAACAAGTACAACGAAATTGCAAAAGCCCATCAGTCAGTGCAACAGTGCAAAAGTAGATAAAATAAAATAAAGTATATATGTAATAAAATAATGTAACTAAGGTGCATTATAGAATAGTAAGTCTGATTCAAGTAAGTAATGACAATAAGGTGCAGGAGGTAGTACAGTGCAATGAAACGGGTATAACAGAAGACATGGGGTATTTATCTAATACAGTAATAACATGAGGTAGTTAAATAGTGTCCATAATTATGATGACATGGTAATGATAAAGTCGAATAACAATAAGTTGAAATGCTGTAACAGCATTTCAACTTAATTAGCCTGTGTTCAGGATCCTAACAGCTGTGGGGTAGAAACTGTCCCTGAGTCGGTTTGTCCTTGCGGTGATCGACCTGTACCGCCTGCCTGACGGTAGCAGGTTGAACATGTGGTGTCCAGGGTGTGAAGGGTCCTTGGTTACCTTTCCCGCCTTTCGGAGGCAGCGGGAGTGGTGCAGTTCTGTAAGTGGGAGGAGAGGGCAGCCGGTGATTTTTTGGGCCGTGTTGATGATCCTTTGCAGGGCCATCTTCTGAGCCGCTGTGCAGCTGGTGTACCATACACACAGACAGTACACCAGGATGCTCTCGATGGTGCACCTGTAGAAGGACACCAGCAGTCTCTGGGGGATGTTGTTCTTCCTGAGCACCCTCAGGAAGTGCAGTCTCTGCTGAGCCTTCTTCAGTAGCTCAGAGGTGTTCACAGTCCAGGTCAGGTCCTGCTCGATGTGGACTCCGAGAAAGCTGAAGACCTCTACCCTCTCCACACAGTCCCCGTTGATGAGTAGGGGTGAAATGTCTGTTTTAGCCCTACGAAAGTCGATGATCAGCTCCTTAGTCTTAGCTGTGTTGAGGAGCAGGTTGTTGTCTCTGCACCACCCTGTCAGCTGCTCCACCTCAGCCCTGTATGCGGACTCATCCCCCCCAGAGATGAGCCCCACTACTGTGGTGTCGTCAGCAAACTTGATGATGGTGTTACTGGGGTGTGCAGGGGTACAGTCAGATGTGTAGAGGGTGTAGAGCAGGGGGCTCAGCACGCAGCCCTGGGGGGAGCCGATGCTGAGGCTGATGGTCCCGGATGTGTGGTCCCCCACCCTCACCCTCTGCCTGCGGTCTGACAGGAAGCTGTATATCCACGTGCACATGGAATGTGGAAGTCCAAGGTCTCCCAGTTTACCCACCAGTTTGTGGGGGAGGATGGTGTTAAACGCGGAGCTGTAGTCCACAAAGAGCATCCGCGTGTAGGTCCCCTGCTGCTCCAGGTGAGAGAGGGACACGTGCAGCGCTGTGGCTACAGCGTCCTCCGTCGATCTGTTGGTCCTGTAGGCAAACTGGTGGGGATCGAGGCTTCCTGGGAGGAGTGAGGTGATGTGACCCCGAACCAGTTTCTCAAAGCACTTCATCACCACTGGAGTGAGAGCTACTGGCCGGTAGTCGTTGAGGCTGGATATGTGTTGCTTCTTGGGCAGGGGGACGATGGTTGAGGACTTCAGGCAGGGTGGAACGATGGACTGGGACAGGGACCGGTTGAAGATTCTGGTGAAAACTCCAGCCAGCTGGTCAGCACAGTCCCTTAGCACCCGTCCGGAGACGCCGTCGGGTCCAGCCGCCTTCCATGGGTTGACCGCTCGCAGCGTGCGCCTCACATCATGCTCCTCCAGTGTGAGGCTGGAGCTGCACTGGACCACAGGGTGTGGAGTAGCTGCCTCCGGAGGTCCTGCCTCGAAGCGGGCAAAGAAGCTGTTCAGCTCCTCTGCCAGTGAGGCTCCTCCCTCAGCAGCTCCGGTGTTGGCCCTGTAGTTCGTGAGGTGCTGGACCCCCCGCCACACCTGTCTGCTGTTGTTGCTCTCCAGGTGGTCCTCGATCTTCCTTCTATAGTCCCTCTTGGCCTCTCTGATGCCTCTCTTCAGGTTGGCTCTTGCTGCACTGTACAGAGCGCTGTCACCCGACCTGAAGGCGGTGTTTCTGTCTCTGAGCAGCTGCTGGACCTTCTGGGTCATCCAGGGCTTCCTGTTAGGGTACACCTGGATGGTTTTGTCCACAGTGACATTGTCTGTGCAGTTTTTGATGTAGCACAGAACACTGTCTGTGAACACCTCCAGGTCTGGGTGTTCGAAAATGTCCCAGTTCGTCCTTTCGAAGCAGTCCTGCAGCTGCTCGGAGGCATCGTCAGGCCAAGTCGTGATCTTCCTTCGGGTGCTGGGGGCAGTTTTCCGGAGGGGGGTGTATGCAGGGATCATGAGCAGGGACATGTGGTCAGACTGGCCCAGGTGTGCTAGCTGTTTAGCTTTGTAGCCCAGCTTGATGTTGGAGTACACCTTGTCCAGTGTATTAGCTCCTCTGGTGGCACACTTGACGTGCTGATGAAGCCTGGGGAGCACTGTTTTGAGGTCCACGTGATTGAAGTCCCCTGCTATGATGTGTGCTGCATCGGGGTGTCTGCTCTGCTGCTTGCTAATGCTGCTGTGGAGTAGTCCGTTGGCTGCACTAGCATTAGCATCGGGTGGAATGTAAACAACAGTCACGAACACCACCGTTAGCTCCCGGGGAAGGTACACGGGTCTGCATTTAACAGTCACATATTCCAGATCCGCGGAGCAGTGGCTTTCCACAGTCACCGTATCAGTACACCACTTGTTGTTTGTGTACATGCACACACCCCCTCCTCTGCTCTTACCGGAGTCCTCCGTCCTGTCCTGCCGATGGGCTATGTAGCCGGCTAGCTCGATAGCCGAGTCCGGTACGGATGAATTCAACCAAGATTCTGTGATCAGAATAATGCAGCTGTCCTTAACAGTGTTGTTGACTGCGACCTGGAGCCTCAGTTCATCCATTTTGTTGGCGAGGGATCGTGCATTCGAGAGAAAAATGCTCGGAAGCGGTGGTTTGTGTGGTTGCTTCCGTAGCCGCGTTAGCACGCCGGCCCTGCAGCCCCGCTTCTGCGTTCTCTCTCGACGCCGCCTGCGCCGCCTCTCCGTGGGCATAGTGATCCACGGAGACCCGGGAGTTCTTGCCAAGTCCGACGGGATGTTGTGTACGTCGATAAACTCAGCAGTAACGGCCTGTATGGCACACTGACCTATTCGGAGGAGTTTCTGTCGGCTATAGGTGGTTTTAAGACTGCCTATAAGTCTGTTTTCAAGGCACTGGCTGGGAGAGCAGTTAGCCGCTGCTGCTGTGAGCGCCGCCATCTTGAACAAGTATATTTGTCATTTTGACCCATATCTGCATCGGCCTTTTTTTTAATACGACGGCCGATAATAGGTCACTTCAAAACTTGGCAAAGGAAAGCTATTCTTAACTACTTTGCTTCGGTTAGCGAAAGTCCGCTAGCTTAATGCTAACATGAATGGAAAATCTCATTGACCGGCTAACGCAATTAGCATCGTGACTATTTTACAGTCTATGAACTTATTCTAACTTTCACAGCTTGCTTGGCTCTTGAAAATGATATTGTTATTGTTATTGTTTGAAGTAAAAAAAAAGAGATAAACATTTTAGTTGTATTGAAATTTTGAAACAGTTTATATACTGTAGAAAACTTAAGGGAGCTATTTATTTGTTTAAATGTTTATTGACCTTTAGAAGACATGCTGCTGAGCCTGGAACATGTTAAATAAACATGAGCTGAAAGGCATTTAAACAAAGTTAAGGATCAGAGTTTGTATTATTCAAAATTCTGATGTCAATATATTCACTTTTACTGCAAATGAATATCGGCTGCAAATATCGGTCATCGGCCTCCTTCACGGCTAATAATCGGTATCGGTATCGGCCCTGGAAAAAGCATATCGGTCTATCACTACTTTGAATCTTTCTTTGTCTCTTCCTGGTTCTTTTTAGTCGGCCTCGTCGATCCATGGTGGATTATGTTTATATGGGTCATTTAAAAAACTCAGTGTCATTGTATTGTTGGGTCTTCTCATTATGTTTTTGTGTTTTGTTGGTGTTCAGGTTTCTGTCTCCTCTAAACATGGTGGATCAGTATCTCTGTTTTGTGTCTTTGTGGATATTTTGAGCCTCTTTTGGTTGTTTTTCATCTCTTGGCTTGTTTTGAATCGTCTCTTTTTGGTCTCTTTGCGTAAACTTCTGTTGGTCTCATTTAGGATCTCTGTGGTGATTTTGTCTCTCTCTGAGTTTGGTTTGCTTCTCTTGGTTGAGGAGCATGGAGCACGTTTGTATTTGTTCATTTCTTCGTGGTCATTTTGTTCGTCCTTGAAGTGACTCTGCATCAAATTTTGCTGATGTGACTCATTCTGTGTTTCTTTTTGGGAACTGAGTGTCTCTTTGTACCAGATGTTTTGTTTTTCCCACATTTTAACAGACAGGGTCGTAGAATGACTGTTATAATGAATCCTTCAGATAAAAAACTGATGATGAGACCTGTTAATCACAAAGCAACTCAAATACAACCGGTAACATTAACTGTGCAGGGCAACTTCATTATTTATTGAATAATAGAAAATTAAAATAATTACACTGACCCTGCTGTCAGTCGCTCTGTAAAGAAAAAAAATCGCTCTCACAGAAAGCGGAACTCGCTTTTTATAAATTGAGGGAGAGAGCGTCAGAGGAGATCAGCATCAGGTTTTGCGTCTCTGCCTCAATCAGCCGACTTCTGAAGCCCCATTCTGCTACACCAGATACTGGAAGGACCAGCGCTGCTTCAGCAAGTGTTTCAAAGTCTGGAAACATTTCACCAAACAGTCGACTTTTTGAAGATTTCCTGATCTTGTATCCTGTAGAATCTGCCTCACCGGGAGGAAATCCTGGAGCATGTGGTCCTGATGTAAGAGAGAGGCAACTTCAGTCCGGTGTGAGTCGTAGCGGTGCCCGTTGATGCCAACGTTTGAAAGGATGAGACGAGCCAGCGGGTCAGAGAACATGAGACCATAAACAGAACAACACAAGACCTCATTAATTATGCATGTTGGCCACTAACTGGACAGGTGGTCTGCAGGTGAGATGTGTGATTGATGAATGGCTGTTGATGTTTTTCCATCATTGCATCAAAAACCCAGAATGATTGGTCAACATGACCTCTGCTTTGTGCCGTCCCTTTTCTGACGTCATGACTCTGTGTAGGCGTCGTCCTTCGTTCGGTTAATGACCCTTTTGTGGTCTTTTAGCACCGCTTGTTGTTTCTGAATCTCTTGGCTGTCACTGAGCATCTTTCTTGGTCGTTTAATTTCTTCTCTGGTTGCTTTGTTTCATTTTTCACTTTCTGACTCTGGAGGTTAAATCAGATTTGCCCCTCCTCTCTCTCCTCTCTCTCCCCTCTCTGTCGTGCTCTCTCGCCTTTGACTGTAGAGGAGGAGAAAGAGGTGTGCAGCCATCCTCTGAGATCTCATAAATTCAGTATATTCATATCACCCAGACTCCCTAAAAGTGCTTGGGAGTGCATCCAGCGAGTCCATAAGTCACAACACTGTCAGAGCAGCGATGGTGATGCATGAGGACTGTGGCGCTCGGTTCATTCCGGAGCAGGTACTCTCCGTCAGATAAACGCAGCCTTAATTCCTTCCGCTGGCCTAATGTGTTTTTAATGCAGCTGTGTGACTTATGTTGCTGTCAGCTGCTCGGCCTCATAGGGATGCCAGGATGCTAGTGGGCGGCAGAGGCAGACGGGGACCTGGAGAAGGTGGCGAAGATTAATCGGAGCGGCAGACGCATCACACGTCTGATAAAATCTGTATTGACTGAGATCACCGAGAGGGCGGCGTCTCTGGATGTAACAGAAATAGGATGCTGAGCTCGTCTGGGCTGCAGGATAAATGATCCCAGTTTGTTAAAAGCTGCATTAGACGAGACTTTACAGATTGACCTCAGAGGGGATTTATGTCCCTGATACAACGCACAGGCAGGTAGATTCCTCTTCGCCACGCCGCGCGGCACAAACGTTATTAATTGTCGGCGTGTTTTTCAATCTGAAGACTTACAGCGGAGGCAGAGAACGACGATACATCATAAAGCGTGTCATGATGTGATCGATAGACTTTATTTACCACATGTGAGGATCCACGATGCCCTCTGAGACCCCGGGGGAAACAAACGGGGCGGCAGCGTGACTCCAGCTTCTATTTTTACATGTGTTCCATATAAGACCGTTCATTAGTCTCGCTCGCTCACTGCACTGTATTCCAAACACTCTCGCCCACTCCGGGTCCAGCGTGCAGTGAGGGCCGTAAACACGGTTTACCTTCATTTTTACTTCATGATTTTCTGTCTTATTTATAAAATACTGTCGGTTTGTGCAGCGATGATGGCTGCTCTTCTCTTTTTTTGTCAGGCTGATAAACTTTTAACGCAGCGCTGCAGGTAGAGATCACCTGAGGAGCTGTCAGAGAGGCATGAATATCACAGGTACGTTCTTCAGTAAGGAGAGTTAGTAAAGGTGGGAACAGCTCACCTCTCCTCTCTGATTCACTGAGTGTTTTTATGATGTTTGAACTTTTAAAGATGCTTCCACACATGTTTCAAATGTTCACACCTTTGTGTCTTAAAATCATTTCCACAGGAAGTTTAACTTCTCAGAATTACATCCCCTCTTTGAACCGTTAAAAATACAAAGTCAGAATTTCAATTAAAGCTGCAACAATTAATCGAATAGTCGATTATTAATCGATTACTAAATTAATCGTCAACTATTTTGATAATCGATTAAGTCATTTAGGTAATTATTTTAGAAAAAAAGTCCAAATTCTCTAATTTCAGCTTCATAAATGTGAATATTTTCTTCTTTCTTTGCTTCTCTATGACACTCCAGAATATCTTTGGTTTGCAAACCAGACATCTGATGATGTCATCTTGGAATCCAAAAAAAAAACTTTGACATTTTTCACCATTTTCTGAAATTTTATGGACCAAACAACAACTCGATTAATCGAGGGAAAAATCGAAAGATTAATCGATTATGAAAATAATCATTAGTTGCAGCCCTAATTTCAACACCACACTTTTATGTCACAGACAGTAAAAAGTGACCCAGCCGAATTCAGGATGAAAAATTTCATGATTTATTACATAATAATAAACATTCCTGTAAGTTTTCTTCACTCGGGTATGAATACAGTTTTTCTCGATTGTTGACATAAACCAAAAAAAAATCACACACACACAGTGGGCTCGAGCAAAATATTTTCGATTTTATCGAAATTATCGATTACTAAATTAATCATCAACTTTGATAATCGATTAATCGATTTAAGTAATTAAGAAAAAAGTCCAAATTCTCTAATTTCAGCTTCATAAATCTGAATATTTTCTGGTTTCGTTGCTTCTTTATGCCCGTCCTGAAAATCTTTGGTTTCCAAACAAACCATCAAACATTTGGAAAATGGTAAATGGACCAGTACTTATAAAACGCTTTTCTAGTCTTACCGACTACTCAAAGCGCTTTACACCCAATCATTCACCCAATCACACCACATTCACACACTGATGGCTAGTTTTTATGCTAATCAGACCATCAGCTACATCTAACATTCACACCACATCCATACACCACTGATCAACAGTGGGAGCAACTTGGGGTTCAGTGTCTTGCTCAAGGACACTTCGGCATGTGGCTGCAGGAGCTGGAATCGAACCCACAACCTTCTGATTGTGTGGGGCGACAACTCTACCACTGATCCACAGCCGCCCCTTGATGATGTCATCATGGACTCAAAGAAACATCAACATTTTTCACCATTTTCTGACATTTTATGGACCAAACAGCTACTTGATTAATCGAGAGAATAATCAATAGAATAATTGATCGTGAAAACAATTGTTAGTTTCATCTCTACGATGGGTAGGACCCCTCAATTCTCCTGCAAAATGAAACTTTACATGCAAAACAACGTTAATTCCTCTCAAAATGTTTTTATTTATTAATTTATTTATTTATCTTTTTAAAACTGGCTCTTAGTAAACCATGGTGGATGGACGACACCATCTGAAATGACCTACACGTCCCATCTGGCTGTCCCTCTGGGTACTTGGTACTACGGGAGCATTTCAGTCGCTGCCATTAAAGAATGGGAGTTTGGTACTATGAAGTGTTTGTTTGTGTTCTTTGTTGTTTTTTGACTAATAACAGTTGTAAATATGTATAAATATAATGCACTATTTAACAGGAAGTTATTAGGAAGCTTATTAGCATTATGTTATTAACTGATGGTGAAGGGGTGGGGCTTAACAAGTTGTTACTTCTGCCCACTCCTTTTCAAATATCTCTGTTGCGATGTTTTAAATTTGTTAAATTTTGTTTACATTTTGTGTGGAGACACACTTCCCACTATCATATAGCTTCTAATGTAGATATCAGCCTGATCTCCTCATCCATGATCAATACATCTACAGTATCTATTTTTAATCAGCACATTGGCATGAGGTTCCTCTGAAAATGGGATGTCACATCTCAAGAGGCCTTTAACACACCTTTACTTAACGGAGACAAATATGGTAGGGATGCACTTGTGGTCTGAGCATCCATGAGTTCATCACTACCATAAATTCTTATTCTCAGCATGAATATCATTGATTATGTCATTGATTATTACTATTCAGACAAGAGGTCCCTCCTGAAAACCAGATGTAGCATCTCAAGAGGCTAACCTCTAATAAATCAGACGACAGGTCTATGGTTCATGGATCTGTCACTAACTTTAGTTCTTACTTTAGTCCACTTGTCTCCTCTTCCCTCCCTTCCTTCGCCCACACACCCAACACAGCATGGTGTGGATTTGCTGTTCATCATCAGACTGGGCTCCACATTCAAGATTTCCTGCTGCTTAACAGAAGGTTTTTTCTTGCCGCCATGATCGAGGGATTCATGATTGGCTATATGGATTCATGTTGGATGTGTGTGTGTGTGTGTATATATATATATATATATATATATATATATATATATATATATATATATATATATATATATATATATATATATATATATATGTGTGTGTATTTATATATATATATATGTGTGTATATATATATATGTATATATATATATATATGTGTGTATATATATATATGTATATATATATATGTATATATATACACATATATATATATATATATATATATATATATATATATATATATATATATATATATATATATATATATATATATGTATCTATGCATATATGTATATCCTTAAAATGAGGAGCTTTGTGCTCTATTGTAAAGTGTCTTGAGATAACACTTGTTATGAATTGGTGTTACACAAATAAAGATTGATTGAAATATTTTTTTTTCAAATCAGATCTAAACTTGTGAGGTGCTGCTCTGATTTTAAAGGCTTCACAGTTAAAGAGCAACATGCTGGAGAGGTCAGCACGAGTCTCTGGAGCTGGTTCACAACAAACTGAGCATAAAGTCACTTTGCTGATGCTCTCCCTGCCTCGGATTTTCATGTTTTCACCATTGTCTGTCTAGTTAATGGACGTAGTCTTTGCGGTGTCAGCAACTGAAATCAAGTTCAGTTAATCGTCCTGTTCTGGTGCAGCGTGTGCAGGTTGTTTAAAACAGAAGAAGAATACTTGAAAAATGAATTTGATGTGATTTTGTTGCTTCACTGCGCTGTGTGACTTTTTTAAAGTTCAAATACCAAAGACTGCAAACAGCTCTGGATTCTGTTTGCAGCAGCAAGCAAAGAAACAGCAGTTATGACATTTAATAAATAAAATCCAACAGCTTCATCTGTCGATGGGACGTGTCTGCAGTGAATCCAGCGCTCTGTCCGTCCTTTCAGGAGTCATCTCTTGTTCTTCCTCTGAAGGATTTTGGCTTCAGGGCCTCCATCATACATGTGCCTCGCTGCACACGCACATCAAAACGTTCAAAAAGAAAGCCCTCCCTGAAAACACGGCTATGATTTACTTATTTATTTATATGGTTTCCTCTCTTTAGCCGTGTCCCCCGGCCCTGACGATCCCCCACATCCTCGGATAATCAGCAGGAAAAGAACAGGACAGCGCTGTGCTCAGGGTTGAGCTTTAAAAATGCATCTTTTTCCTGTGAACACAGGCTGCAGCTCACAGGGGGGCCGCTGTGTCCCTCCACAGGCAGATGAAAGCTCCACGCAGCATAATGACATGCATGACTACCGCCTGCATGCACGCACGCACGGCGGATCAGCGCTGAAGGTGAGGACATTTCCTGAGCTGAGCAGCGATAAACAGAGAGAAGGCCAAGGCCATGTGGGTGGCAGGGGTGTGTGTGTGAGTGTCTGTGTGGGATCGTGGGTTTGTTCAGGGTGGGAGGTCTTTTGCCAGCTAATTGTGTTTTCCCGGCCTTGTGCTTGCCAATAAATTGGCCCTGTGGTTTCTCCCCGGCTGGCCGGGCTGCCACAGAAAGGTCACAGGTGCTGTGGGAGCAGAGAGCTGCAGCGCTGCATCCACGATGAGCTGTTTAAAAATCACATTTCAATCTTTGTTCAGTTTTCATTTCCAGAAACTTTCCATCTGTTTGAAATCCGTTTCCTCTCTCTTACTTCTGACGTGTCTCATGCTTCTCTGTCTGCTGTGTTTGGTTGGTTGGTGTCACTACCTGGATAGCAAAGACAGGGACTGAACTAACACTGTGAAACTGTCGGGCTGAAGACGTGAAGACCTGAAGAAAATAACTCTGAATCCAACCACTTCTGGATTCAGCTTTGATACGATCAACGATGGAAGAATATGGAATTAATAACAATAACAGTGTTATTATTAAAGGGCCATTTCAACACTTTTCAACCTCCCTGTATGTTTTCAACACGCCTCATTTAAAAACAATCACTTTATTACTTTGTTATATATCAACAAGTAACATGTCAAACATGTCTACCAGACAGGAGCTGCGTTTCCGTTTCAATTTTTAACCAAATAAAAGTGATGTTTCTGAAGTTTCGGTGAAGTAAAAAATGAGCCTTGCCATTTTTTCCATGAAGCAAAAGAAGTACAGAAGTCGCCTCCTCTCCTCCCACATCGAATGAAAAAGTACGTGGAGACATACGGCAGATTTAGATTTAAGAGAGAAGACGTATTTCCTTTTAACTGCTGTTTATGCAGAGTACACGTGTATATTTTAAATCTGTTGGGGGATGGATATGGGCTGATATTTGTGCCACCAGAAACTGAATTGGAATTATAATATTGAATTTGAAAAGCATGTTTTGAATTGCCAATTTTGTTTTTTTGCCAATTTCAATCCAAAGTGGCACAACCATTACGTAATCCACTCCCACGAGGGAAGACTAGTCGAGCACAGATTCACAGACGTCATCTTCACGTCCACCTGAAATCTTTTGCGGTCTGCTGTACGACTCAACCGAGCGGAGCGAGCTGAGGCAGCGTCAGGTCCACGATGACTGAGGACCAGGGACTGAATAATCAGGTTCGTTTGAAACTTAAACTGTGAATCTGTGCTCGATTAGTCTTCCCTCGCGGGAGTGGATCACGTCATGGTTGTGCCACTTTGGATTGAAATTGAATTTTAGAACTGAATCTGAATTTTGTGAACTGAAATTGAATTTTTATATTTTTGAATTTAAGGAATATGGAGAGTTGAATTTTCAAACGGGTTAAATTCAATTTCAGCACAAATAAATTCAGTTTCAAAACATGCTTTTCAAATTCAATATTATAAATCAAATTCAGTTTCTGATGGCACAAATATCAGCCCATAGATGGGGGGGGTTTCTAGGAGGTTCCCTGCACCTGCCTCGCTCAATACAATCAGTTAATTGGCCAGTTTTTTGGCTAGCATGCATGGGACTACCGCTAAGCTAATTTGACCGTTCCATAACGGTAGAGACCAAGGAGCAACATCTGCTTTAGAAAAATGAAGCCTGTGCTGAAGTTCTAGAAGTTTCTGTTCATGGAGAATCCTCCAGAGTCTGGACCTGAAGTCACAAACACACCAGGACAGAAAAACAGACTTTAACAGCATTAAAAACATGTTTACAGCCTGCTTCAAAAACAGCTCGGGTCTGAATCTCTGAGTTTGTCCAATCAGAGGCTGAGCTCAGATCATGTGACTGACAGGCGCCCTCTAGCTGTTAGACAGGAAGCTCAAAGCCCACCTCTGTCCAATGATCGGCTTCATTTGACTGGATCAGGAACAGACGGTGACGTCACAGAGACGACCTCCAGATTTCTGACGGTCTGGTTGAGACTGACGGAGCTGTCTGTGGAATGAGTATAAGACTCTTTGTCCTCTTTCTTTTATAAACATTTTTTATTGTTTTAACTGAGCATGTTGTCAATCCTCAGAATGCTGCTTTGAATTCATTTTTAACTACTTTCACAGGCAGGATCTTTAATTTTTAACCTTTTGTTGTTTTTATGGTTCTGATGTTTTATTTCCTTTCATCTTGTGTTGGTTTTTAGCCATTTTCTTCTTCTTACTCTGTGGTTTTCAGTCCTCACATTTCTCTTTAAATTCTCTGTTATGTTATTTCACAGAGATCTCAAGTTGTCCATAATGAGAGAGAGAGAGAGAGAGAGAGAGGGACACGGCGTGCACCGTCCTACATCCCGTGTAGTTTTTGAGTCTCCAGCGGTTTGCTAGTGCTAGCTAAAGTCTGCTAAGTCACTGTGGAAAAACAGTGAAAATCAATCAGCAGTTCTCTCCACACGCACACCCAGAGAGGGAGAAACATCCGAAAGAAAATAACAGAGAAAATCTGAGGTTTGGTAAAAACTGATGATAAATAATGTAAAGAAAGAGGAACTGGAGCGACGCTAACAGGCGGCATGCACGGTCCTCTAGTGAAGCCTTAAACACGTTTGCTCCACTAAAATATGTTTTTCTTTTTAATACGTCGTCTGTTGACTCCCACACCGTCTCATTTTGAAGCATGTGATAAAAGGAGCTGTGCAGAGACTTGCTTGAATGACGTGTTAACGTGAAGCTGTTGTTCTGGAGGCTTAAAGCCGGCGTTCTCTCCTCCTCTCGCTCTCTTTTGGTTGAATAGAAGCTCCGTTGCATCAGCACTTTTCAGCGTCACTGAGACTTCATCCATGTTTAATCCAGCCCGTGCTTTAACCATTAAAACTGTCTCTAATGTGTGAAGCAGAGGGGAAGATGAGCTCCTGTGAAGGTCTCTGACGTTTGTGAGCATGCGGTCGTCGCAGACGTATGAATAAAAGTGCATCAGCAGCCATAAATTTATCTGACAGCTGTCGATTTCTCTGTGTATCATTTAAAACCTCCGTGAAGTATTGCTCCCGAGGTGACACCGGAGGGAAACGAGTGTTAAGCGGAACGCTCGGAGTCCCGGCTGATTGATGCTCGTATATATTTGTCTGTGTTTGTTATTGATTCGATCACATGCTGCAGTAAAGATGACTGACAGCTGCTCCCATGATTGAAGGTCTTTTGCTCGTGTAAAGATCTTTAACAGAAAGCAGTGTAAATCTTTTATTTTTTCCTTTCGCCCCCGTGTCTTCTACGCGCTCCTTGATTTATTTCCTCTCATACATCATCGTTTCTGCGCGTGTGGGTGTATTTTTTTAAGCATTCACTTGTTTCTTCTTCGCCGTACACGCTCCTCTAAATGTTCTCCTGTTGCTACGCCTGAAAATTCTCATTTCTCTGAGCTGATGTTCCACTCCTGCGCTAAGCTGTGGACAAATAGCTGCATTATTTATCTCATTAGCGATAAATACAACCCGCTGCACTGCTACATTTGCAGGTAACAGCAGTGATAATGGTGCCTCTGCATTGTTGAGTCTTTTCTTTTTTTTTCTCCTCCGTCCTTTTCTGTCCTCGCCTCATTGCCGTGGCGAGGACCATTTCTGTGAACAACAGGCACATGGTTTTATCTCCAGGCCATTTGGATTTTCACTCATTTTTCCTCCAAACCTCATTTCATCTGTGTTGAATGGTGCTATCTTTAGCTGCAGGCTACGGGCTGAGACTGCCTTCCAGAGAGGCTCCACAGCAGCTCCGTGCTCTCTGAATAACAATCATGTGTTGCTTTGATTGGACGCTTCATTAGCAGCTGACGTCAGCTCCGTCCCTAACTGTCCGACAGCGTCGTGCAGATGGATAAGACATCATTCAGGGATTTGCACCTCCTGTTCCTTCTCCTGGCTGATATGAATTAGAAAACTATCTGGTATTGATTTTCCCCCCATTGATTTCTCTCTCTGATGTGCCTAAGGCAAGCGAGCAAGCCGCTCTAAATTGGCTACACGAGCTCAGGCTGTGTTTGTGTTTGATTAAGGTGCCTGGGTTGGAGAATTCAGTGCTCTGTCATCTCCTCAGCACAATAAATCACGCAGGACGCTGCAGCTAACATCCAGATGACCCACGCTCCTCTTTAACGTGAACGCTTTACTTCATTAAAGGATAATCTCTCTGCACGGCTGTTTGATGGGAAACTAAAGTGACGCTGATTACAGGCCCAAGCAAACGGATCAACCAGGTCCAGAACACGTGGGAAGCAATGCTAGAAATGAGTAGCATGGTAAGAACGGCAGGAATTACATTCCTTCATCAAATGAGATCAAGTTTTGTGCTTCTTAGGCCCGTTTCAGGATGAAACGCAAAGAGGTTATTGCCTTTCAGCCCCACTTTTACACGGAAACAGTGGGGTACACACATAACGATTATCGACCAAGGACGGCAAACGCCCGATTATCTTCTGTTTTATCAGATTATCCTGAAGTCTGAGGTGAGCTCAGAGTAGGGCTGCCACATACATAAATTGCAGCTTATTGCAGCAGCATACAGCTAACATCATTAGCTTCCAGCTTCAAGTGTTTAAGGTATGTGCTAACTAAAAATGAAGACAGTTAATATCATAGTTCATTCAGCTTTTAATGAACTTTGCAGCTTGTAGCAGCATTTCTGACATTTTTTTAATGAACCAATTTTCTATTCAAACATGACATCGCTATTAAGTAGGTAGCTCCCTGTTGACGTTAATGTTAGCAGCTAACTAGCCAATTAGCTTACCGAGATTGTCATTCTTCGTCAGTAAAATAAATCAGCCACGGCGTGCTGTCTTTTCAGATGCTCGTTCATCGCCGTCGTTCTGTCATGGAAGGACATTTCTGCTTTGCAGATTTTGCATTGCTCACTTTTCTCCTTTATTTTGGAAAAATGCTCCCAAACTTTCCAGCTCTGTTGCCGGCTAGCCATGATACTGCACTGATAAAAATTTCCTGCCCAATCTACTTAAAAAAATTGACGCAACTTTTTGCATAATTTATTTATGTTTCAAAAACTAAAGTTTTCTTTGTTAAGAATACTTGATTATGTTTGTACATGAAAAAGAAAACTCAAGTAATTCAAACTTAATTTTGTTAATTAAATCTAACAAAACTAGACTTTGTACATATAACTTATATTTTCAAAACAATAAATAATATTTTTAAGTAAAGCCAACTTGACTTTAGTCAGTCATCAAAACAAAACTTGATTTTGTATTTGGTACATGATTTTTTTGATATTAATATTAGACTTTTCCTTTAAATGCAACTTAATTTTAGTAGTACATCAAGCACAATAATTATAGTAGCAATTACTTATTTTTTTCAATATTTTTGATAATTTTATCCAGGAAAGTCTACTTAATGTTATTAAGTTGACTGGACATAAATTATTACATAAACTTTACTAAATGCTATTTATATATTCATTCATGACTATTGATTTTCATATGTTCTAGTGTTACATCAAAGTAAAATGCAAAATTTAAATGTTTGTTCCTTACAATATTGCAAAACAGCAACTTTGATACAAATATGTAAAATTAAAAGTCCATTAGCAATGCCTTTGAGAAAAAACAAAGACACTACCCAAATTTAAAAGGGGAAAAATAATGACAAAGATTCTTTCAAAGTCTTGTACCATGTCTATTTTATTGACAAAATACAATACATAGACAAAGATGTAAAATCTTGACAATATCAGAAAACCACCTTTCTAAAATGAAAAACTGCCTGCCCTCCTGCCTTGGCCTGAGATTCATCTACTAGATGTGATTCAAACTCATAATGAAAACTGCAAGCATTTTTAAACATTTTGACTGTCTATTATCAAGACCCACAATGTGTGTCAGCCTGAATTAAAGAGGGATGAGAACCAGACAAGGCAAGTTAAACATCAACTGAGATTACATAAATAGATTTTTTTCTTTCTTTTTCTAGGACATCTGTTTTTAACATACCTTGACATGTTTCGGCGGAAACTTCCGCCTTCTTCAGAAGTGTCACATGGTGGTTGGTGTGACACTTCAGGTGCAACAAAGTTACAAACCTTGCAAATCCATCCCATAAAAAAATCAAAGAAAACAATTTCTAGATGCTGTATCAAAGGCCATCCAGGAGTCATTTGGTGGATTCTCTGGTGGAGATTAGTTGACCGACTGTCCATGTATGTCAGATATGTGTGAAATCCAGTTGCATTCAAGGACCATGGCTTCTGTTCAGCAGAGTTAACCTCTCCATATGACGGTTCATCTGACCTAAATTGTGGGAAAAAAAGGAGTGGCTCAAAACATATTCATTTATATGAATTATTAACATTGGCAAAACCATTTTTTATGATAGACTTGTGCAATCAGTTTCACCACAAGGTACATCATAAGAATTAACTAAACAATGTAACTCAAGATTTTAATTTATTTAGGTGAGAACATTTTTTATGGACCATGAGCCATTATCAACATCAACTGATGTCAGAGTGAAACAAGTATTTTCTGAGCAAAATGTGTGTTAAAATGTTTAATCAACAAAGTAAAAATGACAACCTAATGTGGAGTTAGAGCTGGGCAAAGAAATTGTTTAAATCAAGTAATTGAAATTATCTTCTGCAGAAGATTTAAAAAATTAAAAATCAAGATTTTTGGTAAGTAGTTGCAATTTTTTAAGAAAGTTACAATTTTCAAGAGTCTGCCATGTAGTTTTTGCACAAGCACTTTAATAGGCTTGTATTTGATATTTAAGTAGATTAAATATTGAGTTTCATGCTAATACTGTAAAAATACCTCAGCCTTTTACTGTTTATGTAGACAAACCTGCCTACATTTATACTACATAATCAACCTTTTATGACCCAGACTTTGACTTTAAGAGGGAAACATTTAGACAACATAAAAGCAAAACTTGATTTGTTTCATTTTAAAGTCACTGGGATTTTTTTTTCTTTCAGGGAGAGAAAAATCGATTAAAATCGTAAATCTAGTGTTGTGGAAAAAAATCTGAGACTTTATTTCTAGGCCATATCACCCAACCCTATGTGTAGAATGCAACAATATATGCATTTAAAACAGATTTACTTGCAAAATTCTCTTATTGTACATCTGCACAAATATTTTATAAATCTAAACTGATATGTTTAAAACGTATGTCTAGTGAAATTGAAACCAACTTAAGCACTTAAACTTGTATTTACTATGATCATTTCAACCATTATTAGTACTATGTTAATACTAGTATTGTTATTGTGCAGACTTTCTTGACATTTGACAATCTGACACATTTGGGGCCTTTAAGTTTAGTGAATCTAATTGCTGGCATACTTTAACCACTAATACCAACCAAGTAATTGAACATACCTTCGTTCAGTGCAGTCTGTGAAGATCGCCGATCAACCTGTAAAAGGCAAGTGTCTCAATAAGTATCTTGGCAATAATACAAACAAAAATTATTGCTGATGTGAGTTCTTACATGCCTCCATGACTGATTTCATAAACACTTGATTCCAAAAGAAAAATTATTTTCTATGGTTTCTGGGTCTCTCTTGTTCCTTTAGATGTAATAAAGAGGCCGAAATGTACAGTCAAAACAACTGACAAAAATAAATAAATAAAAAACCTACTTTTGTCTACATTTCTTTTTACTGTTGGAAGTATCTTGCTAGTTTAGGGTGATAATGACTAGCATAACTGCCTTATTAGTAATGTCAATGTAAGTATATCTCTCATTAAACACATTACAAAAAGCATTTAAATAGGACTTCATAATGAAAGCCCAATAAAATAAACATTGCAGTTAAGTGCTTTACTTTTGAAGCAACTTTTCCTTATTTAAATTATATATTACAAGGCGAATTACATCTTTACTGTGGGAAAAAAAACATCGATCCTCTGCTGAAAAGTTAAAACTGCAATAGAAAATGCAGCATGGCGGTCCAGCTACGTGACGGTTTCTGCCTGTATTGGCGAGAAACGGCGCCATATCTAGCAAAGTTTAACCAACAGACCAAGCTGGCCACCAACCGACTTACAGACTTGCTTTAGGGGTCTAAAGCGCGGTCACACTGGCCAAACGTTCCGTGCCGGGCTCAGGCACGATTGCCCCCCCGCAGCGCTGCTCCTCAGCTGGCCAGCATGGCCCGCGGTCACATTACTCCAGACTTTAGGCAAACGCACGGTCCGCCTACGTCACAGTGAAGCGTCTTTTTACATGCAGCGCGGTCTCACAATGAGTCACAGAGAACAGGATTATAATTTTAGTGACTTTTTGGCTCATGTTAAGTTGTTTTGGTCCGACGCAGCTCTTTAACACCGGCATTATTATTAAAAGGAGCATTCGCGGCGATCGTGTCAGCGTGCTCGCGCACGTGCACGAAGCGTTCCGTGCTGAGGCACACTCTCCGAAGCGTGCCAAAAAATAAAGAAAAAGAAAAGCGTTCCGCGCTCGGGCACGGAACGCTTGCGGTCACACTGGCCAAACGAACTGGACTTTAGGGCTGAACCGTGCCTCGGCACGGAACGTTTGGCCAGTGTGACCGCGCCCTTACATCCATGTCACGCAGCTTACATTAGTAATTAGTTCTTGCTAGCTCTTATATCTTGTAACTTAAGGTCTTTATGGGGCTAAAGCTTGCAAAAGTTTATGGAACAAAACACCCGAACTGAAAAAACATCATCAGTGAATAAATATAAAACTTTACTCTTACCTTTACTCTTGTCCACGCGTAAAATCCCAACCTTGGCTTGCTTGAGCTCGTTGATGGCGTTCACCTTCGCGTTGTTCAAACCAGTTTGGGCTTGTCCCCACAAATTGTCTCCCACAATCCACCACAGGGGGCGCAGTAGCTCATGGGTAATGTAGTGATTGGCGCTTATTCAATACCAAACGGAAACGAGTTAACATAACAAGGTCATTTTTTGTTGTGATTATGAACTTAAGAATATAAGTTTGCTTTACACTGAATATTTATGTTTGGGGAAAAAAGTTAGATTCCTCACATTCTTGACAAATAAAAGGTAACTCACAACTTGATAGATTTAAGTAAACATGCAAACTTAAAATTTTCATGCTGGTATCAATATATATTTTGCGTAGTATTTACTTTTACCCAGATTTATTTTTTTCAGTGTGTTGGGCATAACTTTTCCAGTGACATCACGGGTTACCCCGGTTACCACTTCTACTAATCTTGGCAGCCCTAGTAATGAGCAGTCGACTTTTTGAAGACTGGTTTCCTGATCCTGCCAGAATCTGCCTCACCGGGAGGAAATCCTGGAGCATGTGGTCCTGATTTACAAGAGAGGCGACTTCAGTCCGGTGTGAGTCGTAGCGGTGCCCGTTGATGCCAACGTTTGAAAGGATAAGACGAGCCAGCAGGTCAGAGAACATGAGACCATAAACAGAACAACACAAGATCTCATTAATTATGCATGTTGGCCACTAACTGGACAGGTGCTCTGCTGCAGGTGAGATTCGACTAATCTTGGCAGCCCTAGTTCAGAGTAAATCTGTCCTGAGAATCGGCTGTGAAACAGGTCAATCGTAAATATTAAACTTGTTCAATATTTACCATCAAAAATCTTCATGTGTGTGGAAAGCTGACGACTCCTGAGTCATGACTCTGTGAGTTGTGATGTGGAATGGAACGTAGCCAATCAGGAGGCGAGCTGACTGAGGAACAAGGAAGCAGATGTAAACAAAAACAAGCATGGCTGACCTGACACGAAAAGTCCATGTTCCCGCCGTCTCAGGATTTTTACCCACAGTCTAAGGATGGACAACAACATCCCTACAGTGAAGCATGGCGGTGTCAGCATCATGCTGTGGGGATGTTTTTCAGCAGCAGGAACTGGGAGACCAGTTAGGACTGAGGGGAAGATGAATGCAGCCATGAACAGAGACATCCTGGATGAAAACCTGCTCCAGAGCACTTCAGACCTCAGACTGGGGCCACGACCCTCAGACCACAGCAGAGATATCAAAGGAGGGGCTTCAGGACAGCTCTGTGAAGGTCCCTGAGGGGCCCACCCAGAGCCCAGACCTGAATCTGATCCAACATCTCTGGAGAGATCTGAAAATATCTGAGCACCAATGCTCCCCGTCCAACCTGACGGAGCTTGAGAGGAGCTGGAAGAGAAAAAACAAGAGGAACATCCAAAGATGGGTGAGCCGAGCTTCGGGCATCATATTCAAAAAGACCTGAGGCTGAAACTGCTGCAAAAGGAGCATCAACAGAGGACTGAGCAAAGACTCAAAGAAACGTTTTGCAACCCCAGAACTTCGAAATCTGAATGTGTTAATTATCTGAAGGTCTTCACAGTTTTACAGCCTCTTCTGTTCCTTGTCTAATGAGGAAGCTTGAAGCTAAATAAACAGCAGATACCTGACTTCTAACTGACCCTCTGATAAAAACCCTCTGCATGGTGAGATCCATGTGGTCTCTTCGTCTTTTAAAGAATTTCTGGCAAACGATTATCTTTTTTTTTTTTTTTTTTCTTCTTGTGTTGCTCGTTTAGCTTGTAAAACATGAAACGGTTCCTTCTTTGGTTTGGTAATGATGTTTTGTTATGATTTCTGTGGTTTGAGGGCTCATTAAAGGCACGAGAGCAGAGCTTAACAAAGGGTTAGCACATCAGGACTGTTTTAATAAGGTCAAACAGGGGTGTACGGAAAATATTTCAAAAAAACAACATTTTACAGAGCAATTAAAATCATCGTCACCATTAAGCACTCAGCTGCAGGCCATAGTTTAAATATTAATGTGAGAAACGGAGCATCACATCCATCCTCCGCTGGTCTTTGCAAATATTTCTACACGCTCTCATCCTTGAAGGAGATAATACAGTTATGGTCGCACAGTCTGCAGACCGGCCAGAACATTTCATGCACACTAATGCAGTTTTATTTTGAAAGGAAATATCTGCAGCTTCGCCCCAGTGCTTCCCCAGTCTCTGTGCCTGTCACGCTCTACCCTTCCACTCTCTCTCCTCATCTCCTTCTTCTTCTTCCCTGCTCAATCTTACACATTACACTCACTGCTTTATCTCCCTCACCCCTTCTCTCTCTCTCTCTCTCTCTCCGTGTATCAGTTTCCAAAGGCTAATGCACTGAAGCAGATAATTATACACACTCCCACCCTACTTCCATACTAGCTTCTCAGAAAACATCCCTCTCCTCCGCTCGCTGTGAGACCCTGCATGGATGCGAAAGAAGAGAAAACAGACTCACAGACTCGTCGCTCGGTGATAAATGAGGACACACATGCGGCAAACAAGCTGTCGTTGTGACATTGCTGGGGGCATTTCACCCCATTACCAAAATAGATCCTTGTTTTTTTTTTTTTTTTTTGTGTTTTCCCATCAAATCACATCCGTTCTGTTCGACGCCGTGCAAGTTAAAAGCTTTCAGACATCATTTTGTATTTCAGCATTGCAAAGGCAGCGGGAGTTGGAGGCGATGACAACATTTGCTTTGACGGAAGCAGGGCTTACACTCATATTTTAATGTTTAACAGCGTATCCGAACGAAATAAAGGTCAGAGAGGTGAAACGATGCATCCACAGCCATCCTCTGCAAGTTCCCAAACTCTAATTATCCATAAATAGGAAGCACAGACGCCATTATTCGCTCTCCCTTTCCCTTCCGTTTGCCTTTCAGGAGCAGAAACACGTAATATCACCTCTTATTCCTCACTGCCTTCTGGCTCTTCTAAATTAGTAAATCTAGTCATAGTTTCTGCACCAATTTCATCCTTTTGGGTTATTTGAGGTCATGTAGCGTCTGCAGAAATAAACGTGAATCCGAGGTTCAGCTGACCTCTTTTTTCCTGGAATGTTTCCACGTGTCTGAAGATGAATGTGACATTGTGCTACAGGTTGCTTGTGCATGCACGTAACTGTCACATTAATTTTGTAAGCCTTTTAGTCCCCAGATGAGTCACAGGTGTGTCCAGCCTGAGGGCGTTTACATGATACAGCCATAAAATGTGACTGGAGTTAACCCTTTGAACCCCGAGGTCCCCCAATCAGGGGACCCTGATGTCACTCTGCAAACACAGCGTGAAGGGATGCACTCATCAGGAAGGAATGAAGGGATGAAGCACATCAAATTAAAGAGCAGACCCCGGGCTACACCACCATATAAACCTTTATCACCTGACACAAACACAACCCCCCCCCCCAAACAGCACCAGCTTCTGGCCGGGGACCCCCTTTGCAAACCAACAGACAATGCAGAAACATCAACTTTTAAAATGCTTTTTTTCTTGCTTTTATTCACTTTTCAATAACTATTAGATTTGATTAGCAGAGAAAATTATTTTAAAACATGTTTTTAGCACCGTTTATTCCCAATGAATAATAAACCTATCAACAAACTGTTGACGGATATGACCAAAACAAAACAAACAATCCAACGCTTGGTGAATTCTGCTTCACAATGATGGGAAGAGCCGACATCGAAGGATCAAAAAAGCGACGTCGCTATGAACGCTTGGCCGCCACAAGCCAGTTATCCCTGTGGTAACTTTTCTGACACCTCCTGCTTATTTTGACCTGTGCATGTCTGGAAGTGACAAATCACACCAGATGGAGGGACGGGCTTGGTGGCCTCATATTTTCATGAGTTCTTAGGTTGTTTATTTGCAGCAGAATCCTCGACGGCAGGGCTGTTGGACTGCTCCCTCCGTCTTTTTCCTGTCAAAAACCTTCACGTTTTGTGCTAGCTAGCTACAAGCTAGCTTGATAACAGGCACAAACAGCCAGGTTGACAAATATGATCATCGTCATGCCCAAGTTAGAGCTGTCACACGAGGTGCTGGCAGGTACAATCTGGCAATTACGTCAGTTTACATGTTGTACGTTCAGGATAAATGGTTATATAAAAAGAATAATAAAGTAGAAAAAATGAAAATAGTTTGATGCTATTTTGTCCCCTTTCCTTCAATTTTCTAAGGCCCCCCAGGGGGGCCCGGCCCCCACTTTGAAAAGCACTGTTCTAAAGCAAAGAAACAGAGAGAGAGAGTCACAAACACTAAAAAAGCTTCACCCAATGAAGGTTGGAAAATTTCTCTCTACATGTTTGAATATATGATTTTTTTTTTTTTTTTTTTAGAAAAGGACAAAAACGGTTGTTTTTGGATTGATCAACATCAGTGATCGAAAAATGAATTTTTTTTTTTTTTGAAAAAATGAAATCTGTCGTTTTGTAGGTGATAAAATTCAAAGACACAGATGGAGCTCACCTGAACTCTCTGCACTAAGACCTCTCTGAGTCTGTTCTCCTTCACTGTATCAGACTCAACCTTTGCAGAGATCATGTTCAGATGATTCAGAGCTGCAGCTGCATCATTTTCAAACAGAGATTCATCATGAAATGACTTTTTTTTTGGCGAACCTACATTGTTTCTTCTTATTATTTTTGCTGGGTTTCATCTTCATTTATTCTTTACCAGCATCACATATGTTCATATTAACACATCTCAACCAATCTCATAACTTTTCCCTTTACTGACACCAAAGTTATTCAAATAGACCTTGTGGTTGCAGATATACTCATATTATTATGGATATGCAGTTTTAGAACAGAGACCTGGAAAATCAGCACAGGGTTCAAAGGGTAAAGTGAACAAGATAAATAAAAATTGAAAAAGGAAAAAAGATAAAAATGACTGTAAGGAAGAAAAAAATAAGAGGCATGAATGTCTAAGATGTCACCACAGTCCAGTGCAGACAGAAAAGAGACAGAGGCCAGGATCTATTTGGACTCAAACGAGGGGCCAGATTTGATTCCCAAATTTAAATCAAGTTTAAAGTCTGGACGTCTTTCCTGCTGCTGAAAGTAAGAGATTCAGCCGTTTAGAGACAGAGCTGTCTGTAGGGAGAGACAAACTCAATCTGTGAACCCTGAGAGGTGGAAATTGGAGGCAGATTTCATGTCCTGGATTTTGTTTTAAAAGAAAGCGTGAGATTTATTTTGACTGTTTGTAAAATCACTGCATCACAGTGTCTTCAAACAACAGCCCTTTAACCCAAATCCAAACCAAACTGAACAACTCAAACTGGCTCCACAGTTTATTTTTGATGTATTTTTTTATTATCAATAATCCCCACAAAGAAAAAGACCATTACCAAGAGTCGTAACTCCATCCCTGGATTCTCTCTCTGGTCCAGTCCGTCGGTCTGAGGCTCACAGGAACACACCCTGAGGATGTCCGTCCATAAACCCACTCATAAAAATCTCCTTTGAAAGGTAATCAAACAGGGAAATGGTGTTTTTATCTTTATTTTTAGAGTAATTCCAGATGGTTGTGTATCTGCCGCTCCACAGAGTGCCGTTTTTTTTTCTGGCTCATTTATGTGTTTTTAATGGTTTCAGACAACAATGAAGCTCTTTGGCAAAGAGGATTAAGATGGATATCAGTTTATTTTTCACTGCACTTCACTTTATCGTTGTTTCGGGTCTTTTTATGAGGTTTCTTCTCAGTTAAACGTTGAGATATCTGCTCAGAGGTGAACGGCAGAGAGCTGACCTTTTTTAAATCTGATGGAGGGTCTGAAACAGGACGACTGGAGGCGGTTACAGCAGCGGATTAATGCTCCTGGTTTTACAGTACGCTGAGGAGAAATCATACAACACCTCAGAGTCCAGAGTCCGCTGCCCTCTGAGTGTGATTTGTGTTTGTGTGGGTTTATTTATCAGTGAATGTGACACTTTCAACTGTAGCCTGTTTGTTAAATGACTGCCACAGGTGTGGAGCACCTGAGCATCCGTGCAGGCTGAGATACCATCTCAGACTGTAGCGCTCAGCTGTACCTCGAATGCATGACCAAAAAAAACCAAGAGGACGAAGGATTGATGGACTGGTTTGAAGGTTTGGAGGTTTGGAGGGTTTGGAGGTCTGGTGCTCGTTTCGCCGTGATCCATGCAGGGCAGCTGGTTATGGAGGACATACGCAGGAGTGGAAGGCATGAAGGGGGGAGGATGAAGGAGTTCAGATCAATAATCCATGCTTCTCATAACCGATGCCTGCGTGCATCCATACATTAGTGAAGAGCCTCCAGTAGTTTCCCTTTGAAACGGCTCCTTTAACATCACAACGAGCGAACTCCTGATTCTGACTGCTTTACATTCAGTCATTCACCCTCCAGCTCAATGCAGCTTCTTTATTTGTTGTTGTGCAGAAGGAGGGAAGCTGTATCAACACAAGAGTGAGTCATAATGAGTATTAAGAGGATTTACAAGGCTAGATGTTGAGCTGTGGGAGTGCCGATCAAGAACAGGGTTAAATACTTTGAACAGAAACATCTTGAGATGCTTTCACCGCCATGAATCCGTCTTCTTGATGTCTGTACTGCTGCCGTCGTCTACACGTGGACGTGTTGGTCTGTGACGCTTATTAAACACTGGAGGGTTTTCAAGCATGAACAGCCTGTTTAAAGTCAAGCTACAGCATCTCAACCAGATTTAAGTCCAGACATGGACGAGGCCGCTCCAAAACCCCCATTCAGAGGTGGACCTGCTGGTGTGTTTGGGATCATTGTTCCTACTTAGGGCTGCGTGTCGATCAAATGAGACGTAAAAACCCAAAAGCTGGAGAAAAGAGCCAAGGCAGCACAAGAACCCATCAGCAAGTGAGTAAATATTAATACCTTAAAAGTTATGATTAAAAAATTAAAATCAGAAAGTTAAAATGGTGATGATTAGGGCTGCCAAGATTAGTCGACTAGTCACGATGACGTCGACGATCAAAATCATCGACGACTTATTTAATAATCAACGTCGTCGTTTTAATATTTTTTCGGGGTAACCTGTGATGTCACTGGAAAAGCTCCATCGGGTTTGGATGGGGAGCGTTGGTGCTCAGACATTTTCAGATCTCTCCAGAGAAGTTGGATCAGATTCAGGTCTGGGCTCTGGGTGGGCCCCTCAGGGACCTTCACAGAGTGGTCCTGAAGCCCCTCCTTTGATATCTCTGCTGTGGTCTGAGGGTCGTGGCCCCAGTCTGAGGTCGAAAGCGCTCTGGAGCAGGTTTTCATCCAGGAGGTCTCTGTTCATGGCTGCATTCATCTTCCCCTCAGTCCTGACTGGTCTCCCAGTTCCTGCTGTTGAAAAACATCCCCACAGCATGATGCTGACACCACCATGCTTCACTGCAGGGATGTTGTTGTCCATCCCTAGACTGTGGGGATGGACTGGTAAAAATCCTGAGACGGCGGGAACATGGACTTTCCGTGTTAGGTCAGCCATGCTTGTTTTTGTTTACATCTGCTTCCTTGTTCCTCAGTCAGCTCGCCTCCTGATTGGCTACATTCCATTCCACATCACAACTCACAGAGTCATGACTCAGGAGTCGTCAGCTTTCCCCACACATGAAGATTTTTGGTGGTAAATATTGAAAAAGTTTAATATTTACGATTGTCGGCCCTGACACGTTTCACAGCCGATTCTCAGGACAGATTTACTCTGAATTAGGGCTGCCAAGATTAGTCGACTCGTCACGATGACGTCGACGATCAAATTCGTCGGCGACTTATTTGATAATCGACGTCGTTTTAATACTTTTTTAAAATGCCGCTGTACTTTCACCTGTCTCGTCTGCCGTTCTGTCCTTGACGCATACGCGCAGAAGTGGTAACCAGGGTAACCCGTGATGTCACCGGAAAAGTTATGCCCAACAGTATCATGGCTAGCCGGCAACAGAGCTGGAAAGTTTGGGAGCATTTTTCCAAAATAAAGGAGAAAAGTGTGCAATGCAAAATCTGCAAAGCAGAAATGTCCTTCCATGACAGAACGACGGCGACGCACGAGCATCTGAAAAGACAGCACGCCGTGGCTGATTTATTTTCTGACCAAGAATGACAATCTCGGTAAGCTAATTGGCTAGTTGGCTGCTAACATTAACGTCAGCAGGGAGCTACCTACTTAATAGCGATGTCATGTTTGAACAGAAAATTGGTACATTAAAAAAATGTCAGAAATGCTGCTACAAGCTGCAAAGTTCATTAAAAGCTGAATGAACTATGATATTAACTGTCTTCATTTTTAGTTAGCACATACCTTAAACACTTGAAGCTGGAAGCTAATGATGTTAGCTGTATGCTGCTGCAATAAGATGCAATTTAAGCTAGCAATGATATTGTCAAGTTTAATAATATAAGTGGTAAAAATTCTAATGACATTAAAGAGAATGAAAATAAATAATAAAGCTTATTGATGCAGCTGGGACATTGTCTTCCTTTCAGCTAATGCATGCTGGGATATTCCTCCAAATACAAAAATATGCAAGTATGGAAAACAAGTGAGTGAGTTTCTCGCTCCCCTACCTGCCAGTAAAAACTGATTTTATATGTGTGTGAGCCCTCAAAGTTCCTGCACCCTGTTCTCAGCTCTTAAAACATGAGGACAGTGCGCTTCACTATTAGCATAGCAGGCAGAGGTATTCTATTAAGCTCCTAATTAGCTAGCTGGTGTACAAACTGGAAATATTCACCTTTCAGCGGAGAGGAAATTCATATATTCAAGCAGAAGGGAAGCTTATTATGCAGAAGAGATGCAAATGGTGTGTACTGCCAGACAAAACTTCTCACAGTTAACCCTGCAAATGGACGCACGGGAAGGCGAGGAGCGCGTTGGTATTCTGCCTGTGCGCCCGGCTGTGGTGGGTGGTCAGATCGCAGCGATTACCCCGAGACAGAGCGGCATCGAGCGCCACATGTGCTGCCGTGGGTGGAGAGTGTGTGAGGGTGTTCAAGGTGAGAAAGAGAGACGGATCCTTTTTTGAGTTAGTAACCGAGAAACCTGCAGCAGGTTGGATCATCACAGGTGGACAGCTTTTATCCGAGGATTCACAGCACACGGTGCGCTCTTTATTGTTTTATGTCGGAGTGTGTGTCTCTGAGAGCTGCAGCAGGATATTCCACTCATAATATTCAGAATAATAAGAGTTCTAATGTTCCTGCAGAGAGAAGGAGCCTGTTTTCAGGCCAGTTATTGATGTAGCTGCTCGTTTTGTCCCCCACTCGCTTGGTTATATAAGCATATAGCTTATTTATTATTTAGCTCCAGTCAGAGTGAATAGTAATTAGCCATGACCCTGTTTGATGCTGCAACTGGGGCCTGTTAAATTGATGCCTTGGAATCACTCTGGGTCCAAAAAGAGCTCAGTTCAAGCCCGTTCATTTATTCATGTCAGGCTCATCAGCAGAGCACTTACACAAAACTTTTCCTCCTCTCTCTCTGCGGGTTCTTCACTTCGCCTTCTTTTGTGTCAGAAAATAACAAGAAGAAGAAAAAAAAAAAAAAAGCACGATTCGATGCCAGTGGTGGAAGGAGAAGATAAAGATTGTGAGATACTATCAGAATTATTCACACTTCGAGATTACAAGTAGTAATTTTTCCATTAACAGGAGTTTATTAGCGATGCCTTCAGGTCCATCAGATACCGTTGGAACAACCAGGAACTGAAAACGAGGCCGACGTGACTCTGCAGAGTTTACCAGCCTGTAAATAGCTCCGAATGATGTGACTCATTATTTCCCACAACACTTTCATTAACATCAAAAAAGAAGAAGTTGTCTAACAGGATGTTGAAAGTGTTTGTGAAGGAAAAACAGAGCGACATTAAACATCATTTCTCGCCTTTTATGTAAAAATCTTCGAAGGCGATTCTCGAGAGCCGCCGGTGGTGGTGAGGGGAGATGATCTCCTACACCGTGTTTGCATAGCTGGAGGTGTGAGTTCATAATACTTTAATTATTTTCTGCAAAACACGTACATGAGGGTGGAGAGGTTATGAAAAAGGCAATCACCTGGACCAAATGAGTACGCTCCAGCAGCCCTGCTCCAGGGGATAATGCATATTTATTCAAAACTATTCATGTTTTTGTGCCACAGAGATTCTCACGACTTCCAGAGTGGAAGAAGACACAGACTACTTATGCATTTTAATGTTCCACTGTGGATTCAAAATCTCAGACAGTTAGTACTTCCTGACTGCTGGTGTTTAAATATTGGCAGAGCTGTTCAGACGGCGGGGATCGCTTAGAGAAAGAAGACGTCTGAAGAGCCGGCGTTAATGAGGACGTTAACTCTGCACAGACGTGTTGAGGGTCACACAAACAGGACACGACCCAACCATGTATGAGTCCTCTTCATTGTGAAATTCTGAGTTAATGATATGAATTGTATAATCCTTCCAGCATGTTCTTGGCTTTACTCCAGTTGGACATGCCCTGAAAATGTGCTCGGAGGCGCCCAGGAGGCTCCCCAATCAATGTTTCACCTTAGCTGGATCGTTTTGATGCAGAGAGGCAGCAGCAGCTCTAATCCCTGATGTTTCAGCTCCTCGCCTGGTCTTTAAAACGAGTTCAGACCAAAGATTCTCGATGAGACCGCTCAAATCATGCAGCTCCTCTCGATGAACTCGTCTCCTGTGTTCTGCCTGTTTGCACCCAGATGAAGAGATTTAAGGGTGCAACGTTTCCTCAGGAATGACTCTGTTCTCTCTCTTTTACTGCTGGTTTGTTCCACAGAGAGAGATTCTGCAGCAGCTTCTGGAAACGTGTAGAAGATGGTTAAAGATCTGCAACGGTTGCATCGCTACGAGGGCTGATTGATAAGTTGTGAGTCTCATATTTAAGGGTCTGACTTTTGGTGGACATGTTGCATTATTGTTCAACATGATCCCCTTCAGTATCTCTTCACTTTAGCCAGCGATGTTTAAGGGCCTCGATGCCACTTTTAAAGACGTCCTCCACTCTGTAGCGGAGCCGGCGGGGGGGGCAGAGGGTGCGGCTGCCCCGGGTCCACGGTCACGAACGAGCCCACCGCAAGACCGGTGGCAAAAAACTCTCTTACTGCTGTATTTGTAAGGATATAAGTGTGGGAATAAACATAAATATAAGTGGAAAAAGCGTTTCTGAAATACCATGAGGAGGAAGCCTAATGTGACGTCATACTTACCACTCTCCCTGTGGGTCTACACGCATTTGACAGAAAGTCACATCTGATTGACGTTCGTGCGTGCGCGGTCTTTTCCACCGTGGTCTCTGAGTGTGCAGTTAGCCCTCGTTAATTACTCTGTGTGTGTGTTCGCTTAAATAGCTTTAAAATGAAAAAACACAAGTCGGGCGCACTAAAGCGTGAGGAGCGAGAGCAGAGGAAGAATCTTGTTGCCTCCTGCGTTCCGCTGACAAACTTCTTCTCCGCTACTCAACCCCCGACCATGGTGCTGAAACAGCCTATCAGCAGTTGTGGTGCTAGATTATCAGCAGGTTGCTGTTTAATGATAAATCCGTGGTACTGTCCATGGTGCTGAAATAGCGCACATTGTGCTGCACATCTCATCGTAATCCACACTCTCTCCATTTTGCCCTTCTGTCTTCGTTTCCCATCATTAACTCTACTAACTGATCAGCTGTGTCTTTAGATGCTGTCACTGCGCAGCGTCTAATGTTGGGTTTACTTTGTTTTACAGAATATCTGGACGTTTACGAAGCAAACTGAGTCTCTTTGTTGAGCTGTGATTTTCTTTCATATTTTGATGGTTCAAAGTTTGAGACTTTTTTTTGTACTTTACGAAGCTAAAGCCGTTCATTCAGTCCATTTTTGGCAGCGGCAAATACAGCTCAAATCCACATCGGATCCATAACGTGAATTGTTAACAAGTAAAATAGACAATACGCTATAAGGGCCCACTACAAGTCCCCGCCCCCTCTGCAATGTGACACTGGCTCCGCGCCTGCCTCCACTGCATGTATGACGTCATCATCTGACCCAAAGTGGGTCCAGGAAATGACCTTTTTCAATTTAGAAACAGATGAAAGTCTGATGGAGCGAGATCAGGTGAATGAGGTGGATGCTCAATCAATTCAAAGCTACAATCATTAATGATTGTTTGTCCCGTCAGTCAGAACAACATCATGGACTTTATTGATCATTTCAGGGGTTAAACAGTGACAGGCCTTCCAGGACGGGCGTCATCCTCAAGGCTCCGCCTGCCAGGCTTAAATTCCACCACCCACCTTTTCACTGTAGCATCTGAAGGAGCATCATCCCCTCGTGTTGATACCATATCAGTATGGAGATCCTCAGGTGTTAGACCTTTCTGATGCTAATATTCAATCGCTGCTCTTTCAGTGATTTTGTCCATGTTGCCTTGTTTACTTCAGAGAGCTACCTCTTCAACACAAACTGACCAGATGACTCCAGTCTGCAGGTACACAGCTGCAAACAGTCAGGGAACAGAAGGGCTGAAAAAAGACGTCCCTGCTTCACTTCTTCAATAGCTTTTATGAAACTGGACCAAACAAGAGGTGCTGTTGTTGAAGGAGTCACTGACTGATCTTCAAAGAGAGTTTTTTAGTTTTAATTTACATTTATTTATTTATTTATTTATTTATTTATTTATTTATTTATTTATTTATTTGTGGTTAATCTCCTTCCATAGCTTGACAAACTATTCTTCTCTGCAGTGCGTTCATTGCCAAAACGCATGCGCAGCCTACTTTCTAACAAGAAGTCAGGTGTTGGTGCAGATGTGAGGACTCGTGAAGTGGTGACACCATGAGTCAGAGTTTTGAAGGAAAATCTGTTTGGATATTTGATATTTGCTTATTTGTAAGACCACACGTCTGTTCTGGAGAGCTCCCCGCTTCAGGCTGCGCTTCAATCCCAACGAGTCTTATAAATCAGCCCCGGCTCTGTATGTGTCTCCAGTTCACCTCTCGTGTCCACCATAAATCAGACTTTCAATCGTAAAGTTGACAGGATGCAAACTCCAACAATCCCACCTTTACTGTACAGTTTTCAATCTGAAGGCATCTGATGGACACTTTGTTCCTTAAAGTCATAAATCCAAAGAGACTGCACAGTGTCTCCTGATTGGTCGCTGCTCCTGTCCTTCTCTGTCCTTCCCTGTCCTCCTCTCTCCCTCCTTGCCTCTTGTCACATTTGATAACACAACATATCTTTTTCTAAGAGCCAGTGAACCCCGGCTACACTCCCCGTGTGGTCTGATGGATTTCTTTCTTCTTCTTTTTTTTTATTTCAGCATTTCGGTTTTGACATTGTGTTGATCCTCACAACAAGAGAAAGAACAAGCACAAGAATATCCACGGGAGGGTCAGAGGTCAGATTCAGCAGCAGAATACAAGCCTGGGGTGGGGAGAGATCCAGGAACTGAAGAGGTCTCTGAGGCCTCTGGATCAGCTCTCCGTGTCCTTGGTTCTGCATCTGGAAACTTCTTCATGTCTCAGATCCCTCTGATCGATGATGATTCTGCGTCTGTTCTCAGAGAAAGGTTCAGCAATCGACAAAGGGACATTTTCAAAATTCAAAACCCAGTGTCAAACTAAAATCAAACAACATCCTGTCACAGTAATGTTTCACTTTATTGTATTTTGTGCTTCATAATGCTCCATACATTTTCAATGGGAGACAGGTCTGGACTGCAGGCAGGCCAGTCTAGTACCTGCACTCTTTTACTACGAAGCCACGCTGTTGTGACACCTGTCTGTGAGGTCTTTCTGATGCTGGATCAGAAAAGCAAAGATTTGTTCTCACTATGATGCACCTTTAGATTTATAAACTCACACCATGCTGACCGGGTGTGATATTGGCTTCCCCCGTGCGGGGTTCATATCGAAGGTGAAAATATCTCACCTTGATCTGGAGTTGGATGGCTGCTGTGACTGGATCCTATCTAAAAATAACACTTCAGATGGACCCAAGGGTGCTGTCGGGACAGGCAGCACTGCTAATGCAAATGAACCAGATCAGAGGTGAACGAGGAAAGGACAAATCATGACCTGTCTGCTGGCTAGTAAGGCTAACCCCGCTAATGTTATACACACAACGGCCAAAATACACCAAATGCTTCTCCAGTCAGATGTGTTTATCCCTCCCTGCTCCGGCAGGTTGCACCGGTATGCAAGCATCGAACAAAGCAGAAAGTGCAGAAAAACCACCTAAAAACACCCGTCGACTTTAAAATGAAACCAAGCTGTTTCAAAACCAGATGGTAATAATTTTGACTACAACAACAAACCACAAAATGAGCAGAGCCAGACCAGGAGTTCACAGGTTTGAGGTTTTACAGCCCAACATGAACCAGGAGAGGATCCTCATTGGATTGGGAAACACAGGAACTCCTCAGTTTGTGACTCCAGCTGCCTGGTTTCCTGCAAGGTACAGGACGGAACACTCAGCCGGTGTGGATTGACGTACGCCGTCCACACGCAACGGAGCAAAGCAGGACCAGAGATGCATCTGGTGTCTTCTTGGCATAATGCACTCAGCAGCTCCTCCTCTGTTTCTGCGCCATCGTTCAGCCTCTGTGAAAGATACAGATATGAGATGTCGTTCTTTTAGGAGAGGGAATTTTCAGCTTTATTTATAATAAACAGGATGTATTTATCTGGTTTCATACTGCAAGAAATGAAAGGAGTGAAAAGGAAAGAGTAGCAGCCCCGTGGACAGAGCTCCGCTGGGCCTCCCAGCCTCACTGTATAAACTGCATCACATCATGTTTTTCATACTAATGAGACACAATTAGTCCTGAGAAACAGTGAACCACTCCTTCAAGTGTCAAACACAACACTCTCTGTTTAATGTGGACTCATTTGTTATGCACCCAGGGCTTATTACTGGATGGATGGCTCCGGTCATGATTGTTGACTCAGCACCTCCGTACGAGAATTTAATTGCAAAGCGCTGTCTGCACCATGTGGCAGCCTGACTGTGCAAAACTCCCTCATGTATTATCAGCAGTGAAACATGAGATTTATTACTTGTTGATCGAGTGAATAACAGTGTCGCCCAATAACTGTGTTTGTTGTGATGCGTCCTGACAGGCAGGCATGATCTGTGAGCTGACTGGTGAGGTCAGACAGAGGAGGAAGAGTTTGTTATTCGCTGCTAAATTCACTGGATTTAACTGAAGCTGTGGTATCACTGAGGGTCGTTTTTAGGGATGCTTTGATTGACACTTCCTCCAGTTTCTTATCAGCTGATGTCCCATCTCTCTCTGTCTTTCTTAGATCTTCAGTCAGATTAAACCATCTTTGAGGAACAAAAATACTCACAGGAAATTATCTGCAGATTTGATCATCAGCGAGATCAAATATTAACAAAGAATCAGACAAAGCACCTCAGCAATGCGACAGAGAAGCCACACGTCACGTGAAAAGGTTTCAGGGAACTGTTCAAAAAATATAGAATGACTGACCTCACAAAATATGGAAAATAACAGTGTTGCAATGAGCGTTTTAGACCCAAACAATTTTTTTTAACCAGGCTGTAAATATGCTTTTTAATGCCATAAAAGTCTGTCTGTATGTGGTGTCTGGTTTTCTGCAGCCAGCCTCAAGCGCACGCTCGATGAACTGTGATCTTTCGCGCTCCCGCATGGCTTCATGTTTTTAGACCCGAGTCGCCGTTTGGTGCAAAAAAAGCTGCAAGAAGCAGCTCGTCGATAGTTTGCAGTTCATCTATTTTTCAGAGCAACAAAAATCAATATTCCCGTAAGTTCTGATGTGTTAAGTGTTGTTGGTGTATTTGTCGTCAATAACCGAGTCTGCATCTTCTCCCCATGTCTGTGTGTGTGTTCTCGCTTGGTGATGCACCTTCCTCCCACAGTCCAACAACATTCCCATTGGATTGAATGGTCCCTTTAAGTTCCTCTAACAGGTGTGAGCAGTTGTCGGTCTATATTTTAGCCCTTTGAGCTGGTGACCTGTCCAGGGTTTACCCCATCCCTGGTCCTCAGGATAAGTGGTACAGATCATGAATCGGTGGTGGGCTGTCAGGGCCATCGGAGCTTCTTCGATGAGGCCTCCGGGTTGTTTTGTGTGAAACTCATTGAAACCCATCCCAGCTCCTGTGGGCCAGCTCCAGCAGTGTTGACTATAGATGTGAATAAGTAGATAGGACACGCCCCTTTGAGCTGTGCGCCTACTAGGGATGAGCGAGTACACCATTATCTGTATCTGTATCTGTATCTGTTTACCCATCCATATTATCGGAAGTGTGCGTGTTTTGTCCGAAAATGGGCGGGGCTTAAATCCAAACAAATTATTTATTTTGGTACTTTAAGCAGATATGGGATTAAAATGAGATTAATTAGATTAATTAATTATAAATAAGGAAATTAATTAGATTAATTTTTTGAATCGTCTGACAGCACTAATATTAATATATTTTAAAAAAATCATATTCTGTGATAATAACATGATTTGACGTTGGCAGTAAAGTAAACCACATGAAAATGGGTTAAGAAATGAGCAAGTTGTGATTGATTTTCAATGTGCATGCAATTCCTTTAATGGGAGTGTTGCCCCCACCAAGATGGCTGCCATGTTGGCACGTTGCTTAGCAGGCTGCAGCAGCACGCGGACACATCTAGTCTTCTATATATATATATATATATATCTGTGGTACTGATCGTCTTCCCTGATGCTTGAAGCTACTGTTTGATCATAACTTTGACTGACCGTGTCATCAGCCAATCAGGGTTTGATGTTGAGTAACAGAACGCCCCCTGTGCCCCCAGTGAACTTAGCTATCCACTGATGCTAAATGCTACGTCCACCATGATGGATTTCATTTACCAGTGATGGCTGAGTGTTGCTGATTAAAGTTGTTGTTGGTGTTTGAGTTTATTGTTGTGGTCACACCGGACTGGTTTTGCTGGAGATGCTGGTTCCCAGTGTTAAAGCTGCAGGTTGACAAAGACTGATGGTGATTAGTAAGTGTTAGAGGGAACTCACCATCACCTACACCTCAGTTTAATATTGTGGCTTGAATAGCTGCTGTCAACAGGTCTAACATGCTGCATTTTGTCAATGACTTGATGGTGGTGTGCTGCTAATCTCTCACTTTAATGAGCATCCGGTGATATTAACTCTGTGTGATGATGTTTCTTCATTTTGTGAGTGTTTTCTGCTGTTTGTTGTTGTTGTTGTCGTCGTCCTCTGCTGTAGTTTGTGCTGAGACAAACATCATTTTCTGCTGGGATAAATCGAGCTGAGCAGTTGGATGCAGCTCATTTGTGTGCCGTTTCTTTCACTTTGAAAGAGGTCGTACTTCTTAGTTCTTTAATCCTCTCCTGCTCAGAAACTGAACGGTTGGAGCTACCTTTGTTTGAGAGGACGGCTCCTCATCCAGAACCGTCTCCGTCGAGAGCGTCGGCGTGATCATCCACCGCTGTGTTTGAAATTCGATGTTCGTGCCGCTGATTACAGACTGCTGCGTAAAACTCATCACATGAAGGATCCTCACCCTCGTTTTGCAGCTTCTATTAAATTTCTATATGTTGTGTTCATGAAATAAACGCCAGCTCTGATCAGTGTGAGATACGTTCAGTACAGTAAATGTCACCACGACACAGTCACAGCTGCAAAGAGCGAGCTGGCTGCTGACTCCCCTGATTCCATGTGACAGCTTTCACATAATCTCCACATCATCCTCCAGTAGAATAAGAGCAGGCTGTGAAAGAGACGCCTGGGAATGAATCAAAGCAGTCAAACTATCAATTTGCAGCACACAAAAGCTTCTTTTTTTTCTGAGGGGGAACAGATATTAAATATGCTTTTCTGTTGTCTGAGCGTTTGAACGTCTTGATTGATGTTTCGGTTTCAAAGAGGAGCAGAGTTATGCTGTTTCAGATTCAGATGGGGATGTTTTCTTAATGAAACCTGTTTGAAGTTTGGGTTTTTCTTCATAGACCACGTAAAAAATTCATGTGGCAACTCCGACAACACAATATTGTTTCTCTACTGATGTATTAAAGACTTGAGATCTTTGAGATAACTCGTGTGCGTCCTCACATGACAGTAAATCCCTGTGGGATGGATGTTAAACCACGCACCCACTAAAAGGTGCTCCAACAAACTGGTCCACGTCTGCAAGAAATGTGCATTTTGTGAGCCGAGTACAAGGGCTGCGCCCGTGAAAAGTTTTCCAGATCTTTTCTTCGTACAGAGGCCCGGACTACGAAGCTAGATTTTCTCTTAGCGAGGTAACTTCTGGGTTAACCCTGGATTTTCTGTCTCTACGAAGCTGGTTCACTTCTTACCGAGATGAATCGCCGTGGCAACTTATGCTGAAAGGCTAACCTGCTCCGGAGCAGGTTAAGATCAACAAGTAGAAAAACAACACCTCCTGACCAATCAGCTCTCTTGTAAAAGACCCCGCCCATTTTTTAGAAGATCCTGCCGATGTTGGCGCGCAGAGCGCTCAGGAGAGAGAGAGAGAGAGTTTTTAGGGAGAGATGTGATCCTTTTAATGTTCACGATGACATCCTGTACAAGAGATTCAGGTTTTCATCAAATGGACTGAACTTCATTTGTCAGCTGATGGATCCATAAATAAATAAATTCAGTTGATTTCATCCAAACATCAGAGACAGAGTGAAGAAATAAAGCCTCACTGAGCGTCTGTTTAGCTCCACTGTTTGCATCTGAAATAATAATGTTAATAATAACGCTCACACATGGCAGAACTGTAGAAACAGGAATTTATCGAATGCGCAACTACGTGGGAGTTGAAGAATTAATATTAATATTATTTATTGAATATTCCAACACAAAACACGATCAGACGGGGTGCTGAGCCTCAAAACTCAATGGAAAATCTAAACCAAAGTTTGGACACTGATGAAGAGCTCTGCTCCAAACGTCTGTGCTGTAATAAAGTCAAACTGAGTGATCAGAGTGCTGTCTGTTTATATTGTCCTATGAATTAATTTTGGATAATCTCACGAATTACGCATCAACAGAGTCGTCAGTTTTCTGCCATCATTCCTTCCTGGATTTTGCAGCAGTAACAGTGTTTCTTTTGGAGCCTTGATGAAGTGTTTAAATTCTTTGTATTTCTAAAGAATAACTGTCTGCTCCTCCACGGTAGAGTTCTCTGCAGGGTTTCTCCTGTCTCTTCATGTTTGTGATTGGTCAGACGCTGCAGACTCCACCCCTTTAATGTGAGCGCGCTCTGATCAAGGCTGGAAGACTCTGGATTCACTGAGCGAGTTGATATCCAGCTTCTTAGTACCGTTTATCAGGACTGTGGACGTCTCTGTTCTGTCCTCGCTGAGGTGTAGTAACTCCAACTAGACAGTGAGTTAAACTCTCTCTATTCATGAACATGATGATCGTGTTCCGCTACGTAGACGATGCAGATCTTGGCCGAATCATGTCCGTCTCATCCGTCACAGCCGGATCTGTAATGAAATGAGGAGGAGAAACCTGAGAGTTCCTTCACAGGGCGGAAATAATACAGCCATGAAAGGCTTCATCTGGACGGGGAGATTACCCATCATCCCCGCTGATGGTAATAAGCGCTGCAGAGTAACCAGAGCAAATCAAACGGGAGGCAGATAACACCCCTTAGATTGTGTTTTCCATCATCTCTCATTAGCCCCTGGACCTTTTTACCACTTCACCATCCAGACTCATAACTTTAACGAGTCCGCACACAAAACAGTCAGAGGAAAGTCTAATTGGCCGGTTTTATTAATGCTTTTCAGCCATTCGCTTTATAACACTTGCAAATCTGACTGCGTCGAGTTGCTGTTTAAGAAATAAGGCCATTGTGATCTGTATCCTGGGAGGACTGTTTCTGTTTTGCACATTTTTTTTTCAGGTAATTAAATTTCTTTCTGCAAGCCGCTCTCGTATTTGCAGTTTATCTGTCACTCTAATTAGGCTGTTTTTTTTTTTTTCCCTCCCTCTGGGTGTATGAAAGAATTCAACTCTATCAAATTACGCGATCCTGCAAAACTAATGAAAACAAGTCAGCAGGAAATTAATCCGAGGTGATTCGAAAGCGAAGTCTGCCTCAGAAACTCGTCAGAACGTGGGAAAGGAGGCCGCCCGGTTTCAGAGAGAAGAAAGAAAGAAGAGGGAAAATCCTTGAAACAGTCGTCTCCCTGCACGCGCTGTAAGTTTCCCCCAGCAGCGCCGTAAAAGGTTCAATTTGAATACTAATATCCCACGTGCTTCAGTGGCTCTGTGGTCATGTGAAGACTGCAGGGATGCACATGGACTTTATAGCCCACTGTTCCCCAATTTACATCCAGATCAGATGTAAGCACTCCACAGGCGAGGCCGAGAGAGAGATCAGAAGAGTCTTTTTTTCAGTAATTCTTGTTAGAGAGTCTCTTTCATCTCCTCCAGATCCAAACGCCTGGTAAGGAATATGTTACATTCAGTAAAGAGGGTCAGATCAATTAGAGCTAGCTTGATGATGATTTAGACTCCGAGTGAATGAGTCAAAAGGTCAGATATCTGTATTCATCACCGTCATCATTAGAAATCCCGTTTCTGCCGTCCACCGTACGTCCAGGTGCGTAAATCCAACACCTGGATGATGCAACGTGTTCAGCTTTTCTTCTTCTTTGTTACTCTGAACGACAGTTACCTGTAAGATCATCCTGTTTAATAAAATGAGCACAACGAGTCTCCAGGACTTTAAAAAGGTAATAGCCTGTTAGCTTAGCGTTAACAACTCTGTGGCTTGAATGTCAGTAGCGTGTAAATGCATCAAACCAGAGAGTGAAACACGTGAAGATAAGATCGTATAGCGGGGTGATAGCAGCAACACACTTCACTAAACAGTTTCTGGACGTTAAAAGAAAGGATAAACTCTAAGCTAAGCTAAGCTAAGATAGCGACACACTACTTACTTACTTCTTCATCTTGCTTTGGATTGATTCAGGTGGGAAACAGTCGAAAGAACCAAAACCGTCTCTAAGGACAAACCGGTTAGTTTCAAAGTTTTCCATTTTTTACAGAGTTCTACCAAGAAACTGCAAAAACTGTAGAAAAATGTGTTCTTCTACTTGTGAATTTATTAGTGGTGGGACTTTGTCGTGTTAATTCGATAATTAACTCGGGGGGGGGATTTAACGGCGTTTAAAAAAATGAGGCATTTTACCGTATTTTATTTTATAGTCTATATCACACAGAACGGTTCTCAGTGCACGAGTTTCTGGCAGACGGATTATAGCGACGCACTGAGTGATGGATAACTCTGATGACAGCGCCTTGCTTAGCTCGGTGGATGGAAAATTTACTTTTAAAAAACAGTCGGATGGAAGCCTGGATTCACACATACTCCGTGAGCGCCGCGGTCCGTGAACGCCAGCCAATTCACTCTGCATCCGTCTCAGGAGCGGAGCGCAGCTCAGCGTACTCATAGCAGCTGGATACACAAGATCACAGGAGAACCACATGTTCCTGCAGGAATCACACCCATGACAACTACTTTCATGATATTTAGTAGTTTAACTCACCTGCCCTCCCAGAGCTTCATTAATTCAGTCCTTCCCTTTTAGTCTCTGTTGGTGTCCTTATATAAAGGATGTGTTGTATCCTATATAATTATCTGGTTTTCTGCCTCCAATATAAACTTTTCCTCGTCCATGGCGTCAGATTTCCTCTGGGTCTGACCCGCTGATGACTGCTGGCCCTGTGTCAGTGTACAAGTTTTAATATACGAGGATAATTTTACGATCGACAGGCTGAACATGGTGCTTTATTTTGAAAAGACCGGAAACTCTGATCGTTTTTCGTGTCTGTTTTCCTGTTTGGTACGATCTGCTCTGCGGAGATTGACGCGTCTTCAAAAAAAAAAAAACATCTTTTGATCAAAATAAACAGGATTTTGTAGTTTAAACTTCTGTATGTGACGATTCAATGATTTAGTCTTCTACCAAAATCTGTTTGAAAAGTTTTGCTTCTGATGTTGAATATCAATGTGATTAAAATGCGATTAATTAATTACAAATGGCATAATTAATTCCATTAATTTTTTTAATCAAGTCCCACCACTAGAATTTATAGATACGAGTCCTGCTTGGATTATTCTTCCATTTTTAAACCATTTTCAAAATAAAATCCGGACTCGGAATCGAACCGGTCACTTTCCATCGGAGAGATGACCCCCTCTTCCACTGCGCTCACATTCATCTGTTTAACTCGCGCGTCTGAAAGAATGACTTGTGCTTCTAAAGGCTCCTTTAATGACTTGACGTTAGCGTGTGAGCAGAGAGCCTCTCAGACTGAGCAGTGAAGCACTTCCTGCTTTTTAATCATAATCTTCTTCTCCTCCTGTTAAATGTGTTTTTAATCAATTATTGAGTTTCATTACAGCAGAGAGCAAGGGCGGCAGAAGTTATTCTCTTAAATTGTGCCCTTACATAGCACTGCTCAGAGGCCGTATGTAATTTCACTTTATCTTAATTAAATCAATAATATTACCTTCATTATGTCTGCTTTAATTGCATGCTAATATATCCACCGGGATGTTTTTTTTTTTTCTTTCTGTTTGTGTTTCTTTCTCTGGTTTAGCCGACCTTGAGTCCTAAATCCCTGTGTGCGCTTCATTAGTAATTACCAGCTGTGTCTCCCTCCTCCAGAGATCCACGCGTGTCTGCTGCCTTTATGAAATCCTCTCTCTCTCTCTCTCTCTCTCTCTCGGACGCCCTGATCATCTCAAATCCACGCACCTCCTGAGTTCTCAGCAGCCCTGCATGTGAGATGAAGGATTTGAAGCCGTTGTGTAGAAAACACGGCCTCCAGAGAGCGTGAGCGCTCTCAGGGAAGACAGCAGGTGCCACTCAGACTGAGATCCACCAGAGAGAGTCCCGGCTTCCCCTCCTCTGGGGTTTGTTTGTCAAATATGAGAATGTTCCGGTAGCAGTGGGAGAACGTTCTGGAGGCAGCTTGCATTGTTGTGAATATTAGCCTTCAGCTGCTTAAAAACAGCCTGTTATTAAATTACTGTCATCTGTTCTTTGGTTAAAGTGAACATCAGTCTCTATCAGTGATGGGTTCTGTGGCTTTAAAGCAAACAAAAGCTGTTGCTTGTCTGAAAAACCATTCGCTGGCTGAATCTGTATCTACTCAGGGATTTACAAAGTTATGAGGACCAAATGTCTGCAGCGCTCCAGAGGGATCGCTTCAGTTTGGAGTAAACATCATCGCCCTTTCTGAGATAAAAAGACTCGACAGTTTGGGAGGAAAAAAAGAATTAAACTGCAGCTTAATGTTCTCTCAGAGGCAGTTTAGAGATGAACACCAAAATAAAAACACGTCTTGAGAATTTTTAAGTCCTAATGGAGTTCAACAGGAATATTTTACACTGTGCATCACTGAAAGAGCTTTTTGATGAGATGCACTGCAAAAAACTGAAATCTAAGCAAGCGCTTTTGTCTTATTTTTGGTGAAAACTCATTTTAGAATTAATTTGAGTCAAGTTTACCCGACCAGTCCAGAAACACGTCTCATTTCAAGATGTTTAAAGACAAAAATGAGGTTTAAATCGCCTGTAACAAGTAAAAAAAAAATCTGCTAACAGGAAAAGAAAAATTTTCTCATCAAGTTTCTTTAAACCAGAATAACGTCTTAATACAAGAAACTTTTCTTTGACCCGTTGGTCTGGCAGATATTATTTCTCCTTGTTACAGGCGATTCAGAGCTCATTTTTATCTTTTAATGTGTTGAAATAAGACACATTTCTGGACTTGTCAGTTAAATGTGGCTCATATCAAGTATCATGATACATTTTTCACTTAAAATCAGACAAAAACACGCTTAGATTTCAGTTTTTGCAGTGTATTTATTAGAAAAAATTGTTATTCTAGTTTAAAGAAACGTGACGAGAAAAATTTTCTTTTCCCGTAAGCAGATTTTTTTTTACTTGTTACAGGCGATTCAGAGCTCATCTTTGTCTTTCAATGTGTTGAAATGAGACGTGTTTCTCGGCTTGTCGGTTGAATGTGACTCTTTAAGTATAGTGAGACAATTTTGTTCTAAAAAAATACACTGCAAAAACTGAAATCTAAGCCTGTTTTTGTCTGATTTTTAGTGAAAAATGTCTTATGATGCTTGATATGAGCCACATTTAACTGACAAGTCCAGAAACGCGTCTTATTTCAACACATTAAAAGATAAAAATGAGCTCTGAATTGCCTGTAACAAGTAAAAAAATCTGCCAACGGGATAAAATGTTTTTTTACTTGTTAAAAGTAATTCAGAACTCTTTTTTTTTTTTTTTAAATAACTTAAAACATTTTTCTAGACTGTTCAGGTCATTACGGCTCACTTTACCCCTGAAAAGACATTTTTCAATAAAAATAAGTCAAACACTTAGATTTCAGTTTTTTGCAGTGTAGTCTTTGAATGGGGTCAGGAGAGGTCAGGTTACGTTTTCAACCATCATCTACTCAAAACATCAGACGAAAGTTTGTCTTCATGCCTCAAACTGTGGAAACAAAGTGAACATGCATCCTGATGTTAGTGTTTCCGGCTCAGTGTGAGGATCTTCAGGTTGTGGTTTCGTGGTGTTTTGAGGTCACCCCACTGTTTTTGTTTTTCAGATCATAAGGAAATGATCCTTTCATCTTTTTCATCCAGAGAAATGTGCTAAAAAAATATACAGAGATTAGAAAATCCACATAGACGATATAATCACTGTTTATTCAAAACTTGAGACAGAAAAAATAACCATCATCAGTGAAATGAATCAGTAACTCTGCTCTTCATTCCAGCTGCCAAAGAAAACTCTTAACACATCCATGGAGGGTGAAGAGAGACTGTAACTTTAATTGTCTGTGGAAAATGTTCGAGAAACACCAGAAATGTACCGTATTGGCCCGAATATAAGACGGTGTTTTTAGCATTGAAATAAGACTGAAAAAGTGGGGGTCATCTTACATTCGGGGTCTAGACGTTATACCCATTCACAACGCTAGATGGCGCCAGATATCTTTAAAGCGAATGCTGAACTTAACTCCCCAGGCCAAAGCGAAGCCCTGTCACCAAGAAGAAAAATAAAAAATAGCGGTAAGAAAGAAAATAAGAGAAGAGATAACAGAAGAGTCATGACATCATCACAGTGCGGGCGCCATTCCAGTTAAGAGGTGCCGCTGTGATCCGCTTGTTGCATCGTACGAACTGAGTAAAAGGAGAACATCAGGCGGGTAGGAGGAGCTAATGACACAGTAACAGCTGATAGCAGTGGCCCAAAAACACTGACAGTGAGGACAAAGCTGCTCGCCATCAGGAAGCACAACCCACAATGCACCTGTGGAAGATCAGCACCTTGGTCAGCAGCTGCCACACATGGCTCCCCAGGAGAAAGACAACAGGGATGTAACTATGCACAGCTAGTGATCCACAAACGCTGCAGAAGAGACTCTGCATCGCTCCACCTGACAGCGTTTGGAGCTCTGAGGTCGACCTGCTGCCCCTCCTCCCTCCTCCGCGCGCCCCCCCCCCCCCACACACACACACACACACACACACACACACTAAAAATACAGCTCCAGGAGTTTCTACAAGTTCTCTTTATTTACTCCTACAAAGCTCTGAGCATTACGATGAGAGCTCTGTTTATGTCGAGTCAGAATCAGAGTTAATTTGAACTCCTTCATCCATAAAGAGGACGACGGCCAAGTCAAACAGCTGATTATTAATGTGCTCTTTAGTGTATCAACATCAGAGTCATTTTTCAGGGCTGCCCTGGAGGGTTCACATCGTGAATCTTGCTCTGACCTCTAACTGATCCGCATCCTGAGTCCCTGCTGAGGTTAGTGACCATGAGCGGATCTATGAGCCAGACCCTGACCTGTTGGGTCCACAGCTGAACACTTATACATCCTTGAGAGGTGTGACATGAATCCTGATCAGGGTGAGCTGCTGTGTGTGTGTGTGTGTGTGTGTGTCTCTCTCTGTCAAAACCCAGACAGCAAAACAGGTGCTTATAGCTGGTTGAATAAGATTCAGGAACCTTTTAGAGACTCAGGTCAGCATTGAGATAAACGGGTACATTACAAAGAGCTGTTCCTGGATGGCCCCAAGAAGGGGGGGCCGTGACGTCCTGATGTATCCCTAAAGAATCATCACAAGCTAATGGATGAATGGAGGCAAGAAACTGGCTCTGCAGTGAAGCAGCTCTGAACTGAACGAAAACACAACGGCTGGCTGAGAAGAGACGCACAAAGGAAAGATCCAACACCACTCAGACACAAAGGCAACCGAGACGCCCCTACAAAACAAGAGCAACACCAAACCAGCCGCTCACTGCATCTGATGGTGACGAGTCAGCACAAAGCCCAGTACAAGAACCAGAGGGTTTATATAAAAACCACCTCCACCTGGTCTTTATCTCGACCAATCAGACCCTCACTGAGATGATCCTCTTACCAATGACTCAGTGACTGAATCTCAAGCTGTGTCCCAATTCAGGGGCTGTGGTCTACAAAGACCCCTGGATTTGAAGACCGATACCCTCACAGCGGCGTGTTGAAGGCTGTCCCGTTTCAAAGGACGGGTTCGGTGGATCCTTCATAGCCTCACATATCCCAAGATTCATTGCACATGTGAGGTTAGTAAGGTTAGAGTGACAAACAGGAAATGCTTCGTAGACCAGACCGTCTCAATTCAGTTGGGCCTTTGCGACCTTCAGAGTCCTGCTCCAGGTCAGCATGCTGTGACCCTGAAGTGAGACGCAGCTTTTCTGTCCCTCCTGACCTCTGACCCTAAACTGTTTCTCAATTCAAAGTTCACCAGTTTAAACTTACGTTCTCCAGAAGTTCAGACTTCAGAACAAATACTACTATTGGACCAGCAGAAGACTTTGCTAGTGTCTAGGGCTGCAACTAACGGTTATTTTCATAATCGATTAATCTATCGATTACTCTCTCGATTAATCGAGTAGTTATTTGGTCCATAAAATGTCCGAAAATGGTGGAAAATGTCAACGTTTCTTGGAGTCCTGGATGACATCATCAAACGTCTTGTTTGCAAACCAAAGATATTCAGGACTGTCATAGAGAGGCAAAAAAAACAGCCAATATTCACATTGATGAAGATGAAATTAGAGATTTTGGACGTCTTTTTCTTAAACAATTACTTAAACCGATTAATCGATTATCAAAATAGTCGTCGATTCATTTAGTAATCGATAAGTAATCGATTATTCGATTAGTTGTCGCAGCTCTACTCGTGTCCCCTTCTACGTACCTACACGTCACATCCGGTTGCATTGCCGGCAGTTTGTTGACATAATTTTATCCAACTCGTACAACGTTTCTGGGTTTCAAACAAAATTCTGTCACCGGCAGCAACAGTTACTGACGGTTGTGCGCCTTCTCCTCCACCATTGTTTGAGTTTTCCACTGGATGGAATGAAAAGTCTGGCAGCAGACTTGATGAAAGGGGCGAGTCCACATTAGGATAGTTCGGCCGAACTTGTTTTGATGCGGACTTTAAATTGGAACAGAATGTTAGAATATGTCTCTCGCCCATGTTTACGGTCCCATCTGTAAAGCGACAGTGTGTTTTCTTCCTCCCCAAAGGGAGCACGGTCTTGGCGAGCAGCACGCCACGATGTGATGTTGTTGCCACGCACCAGCAGATGGGTTCAGAGATTACACAAGCTTTTAAAGTTCCTTCCTTTAGTTCCTGCACACAGTTTCTCAGTTTCTGAGGCGGCTTCTTTGGAAAGTGCCGATGTATAGAAGCATCGCTGTGTTTCAAGGTAAATCTGCAAATGTTCGCTTGTTAAACACCCAGCCTGCTGCTGTGCTGTACAGGAAGCCAGAACGCCCCAGAACAAGCAGCCAAGACAAGCTGGCAGCCGAATTGTCAGTTTGTGTCAGCCGAGGTAAACAGCAGACCATTTAAAAAAAAAAAAAAGAGAGAGAGGCTGCATCCTCCTGTGCTGTTGTTTTCACGGTGAATTGTGGAGTGGGCTCTCGCTCCATCAGAGAGCTGCCAGGAGGAAAGGAAGGGCCCTGGAGAAAAGTCGAGGAGATAAAGCACTGAGCTCGGATACAGCAGCCTGAGACTGGAGCACAAGAAGTTCAGAGCAGGAAGGGTCAGCGACAGAGCCCCCGTGTTTACCTCCACTCCACACCGCACAGAGCTACAACGCTTTGTCTGGGGATTTATTTTGAACGTATGCTCGCTCACAGGTGTTACTCCGTCTCCTCTCTGAAAGCTTTGGCAGATTTAAATACTCATAATAATAAAAAAAAAAAAAAAAAAAAAACCTGCTCGGCTTTAAGCGTCTAATCCATCTGTGAGTCCTGCAGAGTCTGGAGTGAAAGCAGATTTTAAAAAGCTCCCACAATCACTCAGAGCAGGATGTGGACAGACCTCAGGAACCAGAGCAGCTCAGTAAACATGGAGTGTGTTACAGTGAGTGTGTGGAGGTGCCTTCAGTGTAACGTCCTCGTCTGCTGTAGGAGAAAGTCTCAGCGTGACATCAGAGTTTAGGAAAATATAACTACAGCTGATGGATTTTTTTTAATGTTTAAATTCATAATTAAATATTCGCACTTAATAAGGTTTCTCCTTTTTGTCAAAATTCTTGCTTGTGTTGTACGTCGCTTTGGAAAAAAGCGTCTGCTAAATGAAATTGTAGAATTGAAGAAATATAAATGTAAAAAAATGTTATTGAGCTAGGGAAGAGAATAGTTATTATATTTTAAGAGTTCTTTTAAGTAAAAGTAAAGTACAGTAAAAATGACTTCAGTATAATGATTCATAAATCTGTAGAAGTAAACGCCTCTTTTAAGACAAGAAGTGAAGTTTTAACAGCTTTTCTTTCGCATCAACTGCTCTTCTTTTTCACGGACCATTTAACTTTAGTGTTGTGTTGTAGTTGTTATTTTGACTCATTCCAGGAGGTGGTGGTAATTCACCTAAACCTGAGTGCCAACCCCATAGAGAAACGGCATTAGCGCCGTGCATTGTGGGAAACAGTATTCCAGGTAGAGTGGTCCGATGATGAAATTTACCCGCATCAGTAGGACATCCGGGAATTTTTGGCATACTGCAGATTTTGCAAGTTGCAACTGAATTTCAGTCAAATCAGTAGGCGGTTTGGAAAACAGCCTCAGATCATGAACACGCACTGAAATAAACACTCAGTGATTTATTCATTTTTTTAAACGGCAGAATAAATAGATGAGCCGAATCACGCGGTGCACGACACACACACACACACTTACAGATATACAGTACAAACACAGGCCGGTGCTGCATTCTAAAAAGGTTACTACACATGGTCAACATTAGAATATGCTCATATTGAACAAATACGACTTGATACACTGATCTAAAAAAAATCAGCACAATACAAGCGTCAGTCTACACTAGTGATAGAACGATGTGCTTTTTTTTTTCAGGGCCGATATTTGCAGCCGATATTCATTTGCAGTAAAAGTAAATATATTGGCATCAAAATTTAGAATAATCCAAACTCTGATCCTTAACTTTGTTTTAATGCCTTTCAGCACATGTTTATTTAACATGTTCCAGGCTCAGCAGCATGTCTTCTAAAGGTAAATAAACATTTAAACACATAAATAGCTCCCTTAAGTTTTCTACAGTATATAAACTGTTTCAAAATTTCAATACAACTAAAATGTTTATCTCTTTTTTTTACTTCAAACAATAACAATAACAATATCATTTTCAAGAGCCAAGCAAGCTGTGAAAGTTAGAATAAGTTCATAGACTGTGAGATAGTCATGATGCTAATTGCGTTAGCCGGTCAATGGGATTTTCCATTCATGTTAGCATTAAGCTAGCGGACCGAAGCAAATTAGTTAAGAATAGCTTTCCTTTGCCAAGTTTTGAAGTGACCTATTATCGGCCGTCGTATTTAAAAAAAAAAAGGCAGATGCCGATATGGGTCAAAATGACAAATATATGCGCCGATAATCGGTCTATCCCTAGTCTACACATAGAGTTACACACACACACAGACAGAGGGAGCGTCATTCATCCCCACATTCATCTCATCCAGCGTTACTTTTTGTGGTGTGAAGTTGCTCCTTCAGTCTCAAACTCCTGCAGGAACCCCAGCAGGAGTTTTCTGACCCAGGAGGATCTCCTTTATGGCATTTTTAGAAGAACTCGGCTCCTTCTTCTCTGTATGCTTCTGTCATCCATCTGCTCCTCAGTCTGTGTGTATTCGTGGGTTTCATTAAACGCCTGAGTGAAATTACCTTAATAACCACATATTGGCTGAAAGAACAACATCTCTGCTCTCACAAACCGTTTAGAAATAATGATCAGAGCAACACGACGCTTAACGGAGCAGCAGGCGTCAGTTACAGGAGGCTGAAGGCCACATGTGCCTGTGAGAGCCCTCAGGTCTGCTGGTCCTGGTTTTTAATAAAGGCCCCCAAACAGCCTGAAGAACTTAAACATGTTTCAAAGCAAATTAAAAACCAACCTTTGTAGTCCAGATCAGTGGTTTTCAAAGTGGGGGCCGGGGCCCCCTGGGGGGCCGCCAGGGGGTGCTAGGGGGGCCTCAGAAAATTGGAAGAAAGGGGAAAAAAAAATAGAAATAGTTATTTTTTAAATTATTCCTTTTATATAACCATTTGTCCTCAATGTACAACACGTAAACTGCATAATTATCAGATTCTCAAGTTTCTGACGGTACTTCACCGCACGTCGTGTGACAGTTCCAACGTGGGCATGACAACATCTGTGTCAACTGGTGGTTTACACCTGTTATCAAGCTGTTAGCTAGCACAAAATAGAAGACCGAGGGAGCGGTCAAACAGCCCTGTCGTGGAGGATTCTGCTGTAAAAAAAAAAACCCTAAGAACTCATGGCCAACTACAATTTGAAAATATGAGGCACCATACATTAAGAATGGCTTTACAGCTGTACAGAAAAATGGTCATGATGGCCTGAAATACGTCTAATGTCTGGAGATCCTCTCAAACGAGTGTTTAAAACCTTAAAACCAGCGTCACTTGATACAAAAACACCCGACAGAGGCTGAAAAAAAAACAGTCGACGTCTCAATCTGCTGAATTCACTACCTTGCCTGAGCGGGCCCTGAAAGCATCATTTTTAGCCTCAGACCACGAGTGAAAAACAAAACAAAAAAACAACTGTTGGTTTGGAAAGGGGGTCCCCGGCCAGAAACTAGTGCTGTTTGAGGGGTCTTGGCGTGGTAAAGTTTGGGAACCCCTGGTCTAGATTATAACAGAGTTTTACTTATTCATCTTTATCTATTTAAAGTATTTTATTCCAACATATTGATTCATTTATCTTATTGTCTGAGCTGTATTTACATTCAGTATCTCTGTTTGTACACGTTTCAATTCTGTTGTGTACTTTTAGTGCACTGGCAGGTGTGTGTTTGTGTGTTTAATCATTTTGCGTATGAAAAATGCTCTATGAATGAAGTTTGATTGATTGATTGATTGATTGATTATCTGTTTTGAGCTGTCGTTGCCGTGCGTTCGGTGGTGATAGCAAAGGAAGAGGCTCATTGTACAGGAAAAGACGTTTCCTCACCTATCACATGATAATAAAGACTTTACGTCTTAAATCGAATGAAGTCGTAAAGAACAGGAAAAAAATCTAATTAAAGTTTTACTGTGTGAGATTAAATGAAGATTTTATCTTCAGATGTTGAAATTTAACCGTAAACGGTGGAGATTTAATGATTTACAAGTTTTAATCTAAATGTTTGAGTAGAAATGAAGTCTTCATGTTCTGGATTAACTCCAGATTAAGTCTCACTGTACGAGTTTAAAGTCAAAAGAAAGTTTGAGTCGTGAGTTTAAAGCCGGAAACGAGTCCGAATGGACGAGATTAAAGTGGGAATAAAACTCTAATGTTCTGAGATTAAAGTTGCAGCTTTTTGGGATTTAAATCTTGAACATTAATTATTTGTACAATCTTCATCGCTTAACATTACAGCTTTAATTTGGTACGTTAAAACTTCATTCTCAAAATCAGTGTTTGTTATTTACGGTGGCTTTAACTCTCAGTCGTTAATCATCTAAAGGAGCTCGTTTCATTGGAGTGAACTCTCAACAGATTCATTTTATAATCTGTGTCTAAAGACCTTTGTACTGTCACTTTAAGTAGTAAACAGTGTCATGTTCATGCTGCCTCACCTCCAGACTGCGGTCAGTTTCTGCCTCGTCATGGCTGTAAATTTTCAAAAGGTCCAGAAAGCTGCTTAATCACCACTCGGGGGGCGAAGAGTTAAGGATGAATGAACCTTCAGGTTGATTTCTCATGGAGTGATTGCTCATTAACAAACAGCGGCGGGCATCGTGATCTCTTTCTCCTTGATCTTCTCCTCTTTGGCGTGATGTGGGATCAGGAAAGAGAGCTGATGAGACGTCCTGGAGGACAGCAGGAGTTTGGATTCTGTCTTTCATGGCGTGATGGGCGAACTTTGAAGTGAGACTCTGAACAGAATGTCCCGGGGCGTCTGCTGTTTCATTAAAGGTACAGGACATCTATTTTTAATGTGACCAGAAGTCTGTCAACAAGAATCGCTTTGATGTACTTTAAAGAAGCAGGGTTTGATTCCCCGAATGTGGAGGGCTGCCGCTGGTACAAAGTTACATCATTTCACACGGAAAGAAAAAAAAAAAACAACAACCACGAGTTCAGGTTTAGACGTTCACTCCCCGTCAGATTCTGATCCTTTTGAAAATCACTGATGCTTCAGAGCAACAAATGGTAATATGATGCCTTGCTAATGGGCGTTAAATCTGAGTGATCACTGACCAATAGGAAACAGTCTGTTCAAAGATCATCACCTCAACACTTCGCTCTACCTTTACTGTTTAGTTTGTTTGAAATCTCTTCTCAGATTCCTTTAAATCTGGCATGGATATTCTTTGTCCCCAGAGGATGCACCTCACTAACTTGGTTCGTACATATGAGATGAATCTTTGTTGTAGAGGGCGACTCATACAGGTGAAGCAGCCGACCTGTGCAGCTACATAATAAACTGAACCGTGAAGGCGTGTTGTAGTAATGTGGGCGGGGCTTTGGGTGCTCTGTTTGTGGCGCACCTCGTTTACCTGTGAATCCAAACTGGAACAAACTTTCAACATAAGTTTCTGATGTTGAAGCAAATCATTTTCAAAATGTAGTTGTTAAACTTCAGACTGTTAAAGGCCTGCAGCTCGGCTGAAACGTCTGAAACTCATGTGCTCAAAATTGTTTATTTTCACTTAGCGGCTTTTATTTGTTCTATTTATTTGTTTCCAAACGACAATGAAACTCTGCCTCCTCTACCCTTTTGTTTCTCTCTTTTCTTCCAAAATATGTCACCCAGAGTTAAAGAAAAACCCGCACATTTGCCCTTTCAGCCCTGCTGTCAGATGAGACAACGTAACAGATTTAAGGCTCTCAGAAATCACTGATCGGGAAAATCTCCGCCTGTCACTGCAGAGCTCTGCACCGGCTGGATGCATCAGAGATGTCACTGATTCACCGCCTGATGACCAAACGTGTGATAGTCGAAGCAGATGTCTGTCTAACATGAGTCTGGTTCTGTCCGAGGTTTCTGCCTGTTAAAGGGAAGTGTTTCCTCTCCAGTGTAACTGAATGCTGTAAAGGTCTGTCCTCATGGTGGGTTCAGATCAGACTTCTGATCTGGTCTTCATGTTGGGTCTCACTTTTGGAAAGCATCTTGAGATAACGTTTGTTGTGAATTGCAGCTATATGTAACATCGTTAAACAGGTTGATCGTTAAATCCACGCTAAATGGTTCAGTAGCGACACCTGCTGTTTTAGATAAGTATGTACAACTCAGCCTCAGGGTAAATGGTGATGCATTCTGGGTAGTTCCTCACTGCTATAGAGGAACTGCTGCAGGTAACGTGCCTAAAATCTTCCTGTGAAAATGATCAATTAACCTCACGTTAGCACACACACAACTGAAAGTGATGAGATCAGAGTTCATTTTGAGTTTCTTAACTTTCATTCCGCCATGTTTTTAATGAGTTTACCCTTCCGTTTTGTATGTTTTTGAGCTATATAAAAGATCGCTAGCTAGCGGCTAATGTTAGCAACATCCCTCTTTCAGGTTGGAGAGTGTGTGTGTGAATGCGCTGTCTGTCTGCCTTAAGGCTTTCATCAATGGTTCCGCGCATGATTGCTAGAGAGGACGGCCTGCAATAACACACAGGGTCACATATATAAATAAAGACTGATTGATTGATTGATTGATTGATATTAGTTTGTGCATAAGAAGCCTCCTTCCTTCCGTCCTTTTTACGAGGCATGCGTGAAAAATCTGTGGCTTTAAACCTGTTGTTGTTTTTCTTTAGATCACATCTGCGGCGGTTTTCTAATATGCTCTTTCAGTCTGGTTTGACTTCTTGACTCCGCTCCAATAATCTTTTCCTCTTTATGGGATATTTTCCCACCTTTTTAAGAGTTTCCACGCTGCTAAATGATCTATTTTGTCTGCGTTTTCCCTCCTTAAAAACAGCCAAAAGACTCAGTGACAGACAGAGAAAAGAAGCAGAGCAATGACTGCGCACAGGGCAGGAACAAGGATATTCTTCTGTGTCTGCCTTTATTACAGAGAAGATGAGCATAAGTCTGGCAGACAGAGTGGAGGCGGCAAGGTTACACAGAGGTTCCTCCTGAAAATGTTCACTCAGATACAATTTTAAAAGCCCCTCCTGTAACTAATCCATGAAATAGGCGAGATCCAGACAATCTCCTAACTGAGAGGGACGGGAGGGCTTCAGCTCAGGTGTGTGTGTGTGTGTTTCTTGTGTGTTTGCCACTGAACACGACCTGCGATGGGAGAAGGAGAGTGGGCAGATTTTCACACACTGAACACATATACTGGACGCTCCCCAGAGTAGAGTTGCAGGAGGAAAATGAAGGATTGGTGGGTTGCTCATACTGTTGTTGTTTTCTTCTCAACAACAACACAAAGCAGATTTTTCAGAGTTTCATGACACCTCAAATGCAGACGTTTCACAGTATACTCTTCATTGAGGAAGAAAAAAAAACCTTTAAATTGATCCTTTTTCTCACATTAGACACCACACAGCCAGAGGCAAGAATCACAATGTGTGCAAAGACAGAGCGTCTGTTGATTTTTAACAGGATTAACGTGTTCGCTGTCAACGAAGTTAATGTCTTTGTCAGCAGATTGACGGTTAACTGAGCTGTGATCTGCAAAAAAAAAAAATATTTCCACAACTTAATCCAAGAACAAGAGAAAGAACAGGACGCTTAGAGCAGAGGTCCCCAAACAGCCTGGTTACCCCAAAGTAACGGCGCAGGAGAGCAGCGACCCCCCGCTTTGGGGAAGCACTAATAAACCGATCCAAAACAAACCAGAACAGAAACTTAAGACTGAAGATGATTCATTTGTCTGATTACTGGACAGTTAGACCAAAAAAAGTGGACGTCATCTCGCTCAGCTTGAAGCTCAGTTCAAAAACTGCTCCCCCTGGTGGCTGGCTGCAGTATAGGTCAAAAACTCTGCCTGTCTATTCATTCCAGATGTGCTGCGGTCCAACTTTAACAAATTAATCCACCTTGTAGAAATGTTTCTCTCCTCTGTATGCTGTGGTGATATTTAGACATTATTGGGCTGCGTTGTGTTCAGGTCCTCTTTTTTTTGTGTAAAGTTTCATTTTCATCAGTTATTAGATGTTAGAAAAGGGGTTTTACGTCTCGTCTAGTGATGATTGACAGCTGCTGTTCTTGTGTATTTTTTTTTTTCAGGAGTAGTAAAATACACCAGGAAGGAGAGTTTAAAAAAAGATTAGACTGTTGAAAGAAAAAATAAAATATATATTTTTTGTCAACCGACTCCTCTCAGGTTTTCTCACAGCTGTGCGTTTTTTAAAGTTTTATTTCAATGTTTCAAAAGTTAAAAACTGGTTTTGTCTTCAAATTATAAATAATTTGGTGTCGGTGTTGATTTAACGGCTGGAATATGCACATTTTGTTTTGCTGGTGTGTATTTTTACTGTATGAGATATAAAGTTAAAAAAAGCTGTAACCAGAATTTTTTGTTTTTTTTTGTCTGTGAATGAAGAACAGCCTGGTAAAGATCCTGAACCCACGTACTGTTCCCTGAGTGGTCAATATAAACCCAGAGCTCCACACAGAGGACACACAAACACACACGTGTTACATTTGCATGGTTTTATATCAGATTTAACCTGTTTCTGTTCATACTCTTACAGTAATGGATGAAATGTGCAACTGTAAACAGTTTTTGATTTTGAAAGGCATTTTGTTCAGTATTTCCAACCCCCAATTTTAGAACCAGTGACCTTGAGTGTCACTGGTCAGACACTAAACACGCTCAGACATGAAACACGCTCAGACACGAAACACGTAAACACAACAGAAACGTTGAATTAAAGCTGTGAGCAGCATGAAAACTTCTGGTTGTTTGAAATCAGGGTTGTTTTGTCAATGATGACAAAATAATTTTTTTGATGCCCCTTTTTTCACGATGATAGAGCTAAAGGTCCGACAGCAGACTTGGTAAAAGGGGCGGGGCAAGTCCACATCTGGGTACTTGGACCAAACTTGTTTTGAAGTGGACTTTGAATTGGAACCAAACTTTGGCTTTGATTGATGACGAATCGCGAACTGAATATCCGTCGTCCTGTTGATGTCTTCCATGAACGCTCTGATGTCACATGAAGCTTTCGTCTGTCATTCGTCGTTTTTTTTAGTATTTGTTGTGTTTTTTGAGTGAATCTTCTTGCGTAGATGAGTCTCAAGCCCTTACGTCTCTGTTCCATCTGTCTGCTGTACTTGTTATACTTTTTGAGGTCGCTGAGGTCTGGAGTCTCTCTGGGTGACCCCAGACTGGCAGCCTGTCAATCACAGGGCCTGAATAGAGACAAACGACCAGACAAACTCAGACCCATGAGTAATTCAGTGTCCCCAATCAATCCTACGAGCATGTCTTTGGACAGTTTGTGGTGGGGAGCCAGAGCACTTGGAGGGAAGCCATGCATGCACAGAAGAACCTGCCAACTCTACACAAACGCTCCTGCTGCACGCTGGGGACTCACAGCAGGAACATCAGAACAGAAGCCAAGCTCTCTTTGTGTGTCATCCTACGAAACGAGTCCATCATAAACTCATTTCACTGTTTTAACAAGAGAGGAACTCAAACTGCAGCAGCTTCAGGGGACGCGACAGATGAGCGCCTCCTCCCACAGATTGCTGATTGATGTAGTTACACTTGAGAGGAGGAAAAGCTTATGGATCCATTTTTTGGAAACAGATGGAGCAAAACCTTTTCAACATCTGCTGAATTCATGCATGGATTATGAAAAAAGAAGAAGGAAAAAAAAGAATCTCTAATGTGTTGGAAAAATACTCAACTTTAACCCTCATCAAACAAAAATGATTCCTGCCCGACCCCTTCAGAAAGTTAAGAAATATCATTTATTAATTGGTGCTGATAATCTGATTTTAAGCTGGATTAGGATCAGGCAGGGATCTCAGAAAGTCCTCACAGGGACTTTAATACAAGTTCAGATTATTACAGCGTGAGAACATGAGTTAGTTCAGCTTCCAGTTGTTACTAATTAACACTGTGAGTTAAGCCAACTCATTTTTTTTCAGGGAAGTAAAAAAAGAAGCAAATTAAACACCTTTTTTTTTTTTTTTTACCCATCTCACTTTTGACCTTTAGAGCAGACGGGGAGAAAAGGTCTTTGGATCAAAGCGTGCATGTTAGGGAAGAAAGCAGACCGAAAATAGACTCCAGGATATGTTCTCGTCCACGCATCATACAGCCGCAGCTTTATCCCCATCGTTACCTTACAGGAAGTGTCTCTGTGTATCTGTATGTGATGAAACACTCACCTCATCAAACAACAGGTAATTAAAGTTTATACAGGCGTTTCTCATGGGAAGTGTCGGCAGTGAAAGTGAGTGAAGTGTGAAAAAGCGGAGAGTTTGACGCCAACAAGAGGAGCCTCTTTGTATTATTTATGGAAACGTGTGTGTGTGTGTGTGTGTGTGGCTCTGAATCTGCTCCTCCATGTGTGAAACTTGAGTTCCCACCTGAGATGTCGTGCATCACATCATCGCACGGCTTTCACAGACGTAAAATAAAAGCACTCTTCAAAGTCCTGAGGGGGATTTGCTCTGTTTTATCAAACATTTGACGGGTTTAGTTAAAGTTTTACCTTCCCTGCAGAGCCCGGCTCGCCCCTCTTTGAATCCCCTCCTGTTTAATATGAGAAAATGGATTCAGTCTGTGTTGTTTAAGAAACGCAAAGAGGGGAATATTGAACCAGTGCTGGTTCCATGCACTCCACGACCTCCAAGCCGCGCAATAACCTCTGGGCTGAGAAATGAAGCCAATGAAAAGAGACAAAAACCTGCAGTTCTTCAAGTGGCCACTTGGGGCTGGCTTTAAAACAGCTCCAACTCGACAGCTGAATCAAACATCGCACCAGTCGTGGAGCTCCTTTCTGGAGTGCAACGCGACATCCTGGTGATCGTACAAAGGAAACTGTCTGTAGCGCTGTAGCGCCTGTGTTTGGGGCTCATAATGTGCAGAAATAGTAACTCTTTAGGCTCAGTAACCCAATTTAACAGGACAGAAATGTGTTGAATAAATTAGGAGAGTCCAGACCAGATTATGCCTCTTGGCTGCACTGCTTTCTGGAGTCTGAGGAGTCTCTGTGACGGATATCTGATGTGACCTCTGAGCAGAAATGCAGCGAAGGACTGAAAAAACACCTTTTAAAACTGATGCTTTAAAACATCTTCATCTGTCTCAGTATTGAAATCAATCCTCAGATGTTAAAAAAACAGCAGCTTTTATTAACGTGTTAATGATGCCATACGTCACGTCTTCATGAGCCATGAAGTGACGGAGCTTTAAGCCTTTACTTCAGATATGAATAAGAGGTCGTCTTTAAATCCTTTGAGAGTAAAAACGGATCCTCTGCAAAAACACTGCAGAGGGCAGAAGACGTGCAGGGATGAGAGAGAGCGATGACGGCTCAGCTTACATTTTAACCCCTGACCTGGAGGTCAGCAGTCCTCAGAGATGTGAGGCTCTTGTGATGCACGTTAAGAGTCTTTTATTAAAGCGTGAGAACCCACAGCGGGAGATTCTTTGAGAGGGCAGCTAAAAGGCAGTGGTCCCCGGTGTTTTAATGAAAGACTTAACTCACATCACAGAGCCTCAGACCTCCAGGGATCCAAGTCCACGGGGCTGTGACCTGAGAGGGACTGGGGCTTATTGATTCACACATCTGGAAGAGGAGCTGGCTGTGTGGAGATGACCCTCTGCTGATGTCAGTCTAATATAGACACAAGAACTTCATGGATCTAATCGGCAGTCAAGGTCATCCCATCATCTCAGGTTCAGTCCATACCTTCAATGAATTCATTACAACACTGAAAGGAACACGTTCTAAAATTATAGGAACATTTTCATTTCCTGTCAAGTTCACAAACCAAAGTTTATCCAGTAACCTGAGTTTCTGAGTGATCCTAAAAAAGTCTCTCTTCTAGATCTCTGCCTGATCCTGATCCACAACTTCAAATCAGATTATCAGCACCAATACAGGTTATTGATAAATGATGTTTCTGAGCTTCCTGATCGGGTCGGAAAGGACCGGGTTGATTTACGGCACGTTGAAGTCTCCATGACAACACCACGCCAGCTGATGAAGTTTATCAGAGAGAAGAGAGATCTGAG